>MU227733.1:154648-170956 GCA_018584345.1 Thuja plicata
TTCTCAATATATTATTCTGGAGTGCTCGGTAGACTCTGTAACTTGCTTCTCTTACCGTCTGAACTCGGTAGTCTTGGTAAACTGTCTAATGACTGATATGACATTCTGAACTCGGTAGACTCTGTCTGATGACTGATATGACATTCTGAACTCGGTAGACTCTGTCTGATGACTGATATGACATTCTGAACTCGGTAGACTCTGTCTGATGACTGATATGACATTTGTGTAACATCAAGGACAACACACAATTAATCAATTGTTTCCAACAATTTCTCCCTTTGATTTCAATAAGATTATCTTTTCTTCATGATCTCCTTTACCAAGAGTTTGCATTGAGTCCATACTCTTGCTAAAGTGGGGGCTAAATGTATAGTCAGAAAATGGAATCACTTCCATTGTAGATTGGTTTAACCCTCCAAGTAAGTGGCTTGGGGTCATTTCAAGCACCTTCAATGGGTCTCTGACTTGGATCTAGATTTTCCCATGTTCTTCCCCATTTCCCACGTCTCTCTGGCTTGTTTCTGGCATCCTAAACTGCAAACCTGAGATTTTTGACCTCAGGGTCAAAATCAACCTTTCTAGGTCAAGTTCAACCTTGACCTTGACCTAGGTCAAGGTCATGGTTAACCTTGACCCTGACCTAGGTCAGAATCGGCCTCGATTCTGACCCAGGGTCTAGATTTCAAGTTTATGGGGTTTTCGGATGTTGAGCTTTGGAAAGATTTAATTCCCCCTTCTGGGTCGGCTGTTTTGGTCTTCAGGGAAATGACTCTTGAAATTATATTTAATATAGGTCCACTTCTAGGGATATATGTCTAATTGGAATTTAATTCTCCTATGTAGGCCTCTCTATAAGATTGTGCCCTAGATTCATATATAAGGAAGTCTTCTCCTCTCATTTTCTCTAAGACTTGGAACCATAAATCATCAACCAAGCAAGAACGATCAAAGTGAAATCTAAGTGTGAAGAGAAACATAAGAAGCAATCATCTACTCTCAAGCATTCAAGCACCTTCAAGCATTAAATTCATCTAGGAGATCCATTGGTATCCTTTGAAGGATTCAAGCTCTATGAAGCCCTCTTGTTGAAGATTTCTCCATCCAGATTCCTCCAAGCCTCTTCCTATTCCAAGATCCATTCAAGATTGGTGTTGAAGATCTACAAGCAATTTATGTGAGACATCCTACATCAGACATTCTACATTCTACATCCATTTGGTGCATACATACTTGTGAATCTACAGATTCGAATCTGCCACAAAGGTTTCTATACAAGCAAGGTGAATTTGTTCATTTACTTTGTTTATCTATGCAATTTAATTTTAATTATAAGGTTAATTCCAAAATTGGGGTTTGACTAAGGAAAAACCCTTCTCCCCCAACAAAGAAACCATTTTTCTTGCATGGACAGGTTCAGAACAGCGAATTGCAGTGCAGATCTGGATACCCTTTTTGGCAAACTATCAAGATTCAAAAATAGATTTTCTGTCAGACTGTGCAGGTCAAAATCAGACTTTCTAGGTCATAATAAAAAATTTTGGGTCAAAGGTGACATTGTTTTGTGGGTCAAAATCGGACCTGAGCCAGATTCAGAAAAGATAACTGGGTTTTCTTCGTCTCTGCATTTCTGTTCCAGATTCGGATGCAAAATTCTCAGAAACTCAGTACAGACACCCAAAAACAACATTCTTCAGATCTGTTGCATTTTGAGGTGAGTACATATCTTCAATTCAATTCAATTAAAGTTTTAATCTTCCTAAATCTATTACACACTCTCTTCTATAAAATGGAATTTAGGGTTTTTCTCTTTATCCCTATCCTTAATAGGTTGATTCATTTATGCATTGACCCTTTCTTTGGGGTTAATCAATTTGGATCTTCCCTTTATGAAATTTGGGGTTAAGAGGACAATCTTACCTTCTCCATGTAATTATTTAAACTTACAATCTAATAAACATTCCATTTTCTTATATCACATTTTTATCCTTTACACAAAGATTTTTTGTACTTGGGTATCTGATCAGGCCATGTTGTCGGGACCCATTTCCTTCTTTCAGTAGTTGTTTCTAGGGTTTTAGCTTCTCCCTAAGTATATCTTAAGGGGGTGTTAGAGTAATAAGTTAATTCACTTATTAATTAAATAATTCTGATTTAATTATAAAAGTCACTTATTATTTCTAGTTCACTTAAGCTAAAATTTATGCATATAATAATTAATTCTTTATTAATTATTATCATGCAACCTAGGTTTCTCCCCTTTTAAGGGTTTTAATAAGCTTTTATAAGGTTTTCATCTATTGTATTTGTTAATTAATTCTAATTGATCTTGAATAATCTTGTATTTTTGTATTCTATTATTGAATCAGTTGAGGATGTTTCCTCTTTCACAGATCTGTTGTTTCTCACCTCCATAGCGTTTGCTTCTCTCTTTCTGTGAAAGGTGTTTGCATGCAGGTGATTTTTGGGAGCTGTAGGGTTGATAGTTTTTCATAAACTCCAATAATGGGTACTAAGGTGTAGAGAGCGGTCCTAAAGGGTACTAAGGGGTCCTAAAACATATTAAAGTGTCCTAAGACCATTTAGGACCCCTTACCCTACATCCTAGGGGTGCTAAAGGGTCCTAATGGGTCATAAGGGGTCGTAGGACACATTAATGTGTTATAGGATCCCTTATGATGCCTTAGGACCAATTACCATACATCTTAAGGGTCCTAAAAGGTCTTAAGGGGTCATAAGGGGTCCTATGACACATTAATGTGTCTTAAGACCCCTTACAATCCCTTAGAACACATTACCATTCACTAATGTTTGGTAAGGCATCCTAAGGGGTTCTAAGGGGTCTAAGGGACTTTAACAACCCTTATGATGCTTAAAATGTAGAGAGAGGTGTCTTCAAAGGTCCTAAATTGTCATAAGGGGTCCTAGGATACATTAATGTGTACTAGGACCCCTTTTTACCCTTAGGACACCTTAGGACCCCTTACCATACATCTTAGGGATTGTAAAGGCTCTTAAGGGGTCATAAGGTATTATAAGACACATTAATGTGTCCTAGGATCCCTTAAGACCACTTACAAACTCTTAGGACCCCTTACCATTCATTGTAAGGGGTCATAGGGTACATTAATGTGTCTTAGGACCCCTTAAAACCCTTACGACCCATAAGATGTAGAGAGAGGGTTCTTCAAGGTCCCTAAGGAGTCATAAGGGTTCCTAGGACAAATTTCTATATCTTAGGACCTCTTATGATCCATTGGGACACCTTAGGACCCCTTATCATACATCTTATGGATTGTAAAGGGCCCTAAGGGGTCATAAGGGGTTCCAGGACATGTTAATATGTTCTAGGACCCCTTAAGACCACCTAAAACCCATTAGGACCCCTTAACAATACTTATGACCCCTAAGATGTAGAGAGAGTGGTCATAGAGGGTCATATGGGGCCCTTGGATACATTAAGATGTCCTAGGATCCCCTATGATCCATTAGGACCCCTTACCATACATATTAGGGGTCCTAGGACACATTAATGTGTCATAGGACCCCTTAATACCCCTTAACAACCCCTAAGATATAGAGAGGGGTGATCAATGATCCTAAGTGTTCATAGGGCATCCTAGGACACATTAATGTGTCCTAGGATCCATTATGGCCTATTGTGGCCCTTTAATGTTTCCTAGGACCCCTCAAGACACCTTAGGATCCCTTACCATGCATATTAGGCGTTGTAAACGGTCTTAACGGGTCATGAGGGGTTCTAGGACATGTTAATGTTTCATATGACCCCTTAAGACCACTTATGAGCCCTTAGGACTCCTTATAATTTATTAGTGTATGGTAAGCGGTCTAAAGGTGTCACAGGGGTTCTAAGGGTTCCTAGGACACATTGATGTGTCCTATGACCCCTTAAAAATCCTTACAACCCCTAAGATGTAAAGAGAGGGATCTTCAAGGGTCATAAGGGGTCATAAGGGGTTGTAGGACACATTAATGTGTCCTAGGACCCTTATGACCCCTTATCATACATCTTAGGGGTCCAAAAGGGTTGTAAGGGGTCATAAGGGGTCCTAAAACACATTAATGTGTCTTAGGACCCCTAAAGACCCCTTAGGACCTCTTCTAGTACCCCTTAACATTCATCCTAAAGGGTTCTAAGGGGTCATAAGAGGTTCTAAGACACATTAATGTGTTTTAGAACCTTGTAAGACCCCTTATGACTCATTACCATATATTAGTGTATGGTAAAGGGTCCTAAGGGTTGTTAGGGACTCGTAGGAGATAGTAATGTGTCCTAGGATCCATTAACAACCCTTAAAACACCTAATATGTAGAGAGATGGGTCCTAAAGGGTACTGAGGGGTCATAAAGGGGTCCTAGGACATATTAACATGTCCAAGGACCCCTTACCCTACATCTTAGGGGTGTTAAAGGGTCCTAAGGTTCATAATGGTTCCTATGACACATTAATGTGTTCCAGGACCCCTTATGATCCCTTAGGGACAATTTCCATACATCTTAAGGGTACTAAAAGTTCATAAGGGGTCATAAGGGGTCCTATGACACGTTGATGTATATTAAGACCCGTTACAACCCCTTAGGACACATTACCATTCACTAGTGTATGGTAAGGCATCCTAAGGGGTTGTAAGGGGTCCTAGGATACATTAATGTGTCATAAGAAACCTTAACAACCCTTATGACCCTTAAGATTTAGAGAGAGGGGTCGTCAAGGGTCCTAAATGGTCATAAGGGGTCCTAAGACACATTTATGTTCCAAGGACCCCTTTTTACCCTTAGGACACCTTAGGACCCCTTACCATACATCTTAGGGGTTGTAAAGTCTCTTAAGGAGTCATAAGGGGTTCTAAGACACATTAATGTGTCCTAGGATCCCTTAAGACCACTTATGAACTATTAGGACTCCTTACCATTCATTGGTGTATGGTAAGGGGTCGTAAGGGGTATAAGGGGTCATATGGCACATTAATGTGTCTTAGGACCCCTTAAAAACCCTTAAGACCCCCTAATATGTAGAGAGAGGGGTCTTCAAGGGTCCTAAGTGGTGATAAGGGGTCCTAGGACACATTAACATGTCCTAAACCTCCTTATGACCCCTTAGGATACCTTATGACCCCTTATCTTATATCTTAGGGATCTTAAAGGGTCATACGAGGTTTTGGGACAAATTAATATGTCCCTAGAATGTATGGTCAGGGGTCCTAAGGGGTCTTAAGAGGTCCTAGGACACAACACAATGATGTGTCCTAGGTCAAGTTAACAACCCTTATGACACCTAAGAGGTATAAAGAGGAGTCATAAAGGGTAATAAGGGGTCATTAGGGGTCCTAGGACACATTAATGTGTCCTAGGACCCCTTATGATCCCTTTCCCAACATCTTAGGGGTCATAAGGGTTCATAAGGGCTTATAGGACAAATTAATGTGTCGTAGGACCCCTTAAGACCCCTAACGACCCCTTACCATACATTAGTGTATGCTAAAGGGTCTTAAAGGGTCCTACGACATAGTAATGTGTCCTATGACCCCTTAAGACCACTAAGGACCCCTTACCATTCATTAGTTTATTGTAAGGGGTCCTATGATATAGTAATGTGTCATAGGACCCCTTAAGACCACTAATGACCCCTTAGCAGCCCTTACCATTCATTAGTGTATGGTAAGGTGTCCTAAGGGGTTGTAAGGGGTCTAAGGGGTCTTACGACACATTAAAAACCCTTACAACCCCTAATATTTAGAGAGAGAGAGAGAGGGATCCTCGAGAGTACTAAGGGATCATAAGGGGTTCTAGGACACATAAATGTGTCCCAGAATCCCTTATGACCCCTTAGGATGCCTTATCATACATATTAGGTGTCTTAAAAGTTTGTAAGGGGTCATGAAGGGTCCTAGGACACATTAATGTGTCTTAGGACCCCTTACCGTTCATTAGTGTATGGTAAGGGGTCTTAGGGGGTTGTAAGGGGTCTAAGGGGTCCTAAGACACATTAATGTGTCTTAGGACCCCTTAACAACCCTACAACCCCTAAGTTGTACAAAGAGGTGTCCTAGAGAGTCCTAAGGGGTTCTACAACACATTAATGTGTCGTAGGACCCCTTAATACCCCTTACCATGCATGTTAGGGGTCGTAAAGGGTCGTAAGGGGTCCTAGGACACATTACATGTGCCTTAAGACCCCTTACCATTCATTATTGTATGGTAAGGGGTCCTGGGACACATTAATGTATCCTAAGACCCCTTTAAAATCCTTACGACCCTTAATATGTAGAGAGAGGGGTCCTAAGGGGTCGTAATGGCTCTCTCTCTCTCTCTCTCTCTCTCATGGTTAAACATACATGTTAATTATTAAACTAACCATATCATAAACAATCCAATGATAAATGATCGTAAAACAATCATGCACAAGTCAAGGGCTTAAGGAAATATTTAGTCCACTGGGAATCATGCTGAAGAAAATGTGTTGATTCTTGAAATTTGGCTAAGTCTAAAATATCCTAAAAACCCTCAAAATCCAAAATCTTTACCTTAACTCCTATGAAGCTGAAACCACTCTCAAACATTCTGAAAGTATATACATAAAATGTAACTTAAGTATAAGAAAGGAAGAGTATGTAACTTATACTTAAATACTTTAGAATTTACCAAGCCTAAGGCTTAGATTTTCCTTGGAGATCCAACCCAAAGGCTTGGAGGATTCAAACAGGTCTAAGATGTGTTTTCCAGCAAACATACAAAAAATTTACATTTTTTTTCTTGTGCGCTCCCTATCAGGTTTGCACGCGGTTCAATAACGATAAAATCACACGACTTGATATTTTGGATCTCTATGTTAGCTCTCTAACGATATAATTTATTTTTAATTCTCATTATATTAAGCTTTTCATCTCTAATTTCCTTTGTATGTATGTCTAATTTTTGCCAAAAAATAACTTGTATTATTTTGGGCTTAGATTTTGGCTTATTCGTCAGATTTTGAAACAAGTTACATTTTTAGAAACTAGACTCCATTCAATGCACTTTAAACAAAGGTTTTGATTTTAGATTAGTTTTCAATGATTTCTAGGGGGGAGCACACAAAAATTTCAAGTTTTCAGGATGTGTACACTTTGGAAATTCACAAAAAATAACACTTTCATCAAAAAATTATTAGAAAAATGTGGAATAAACTAGGTGGTGTTAGCTAACTTCTCACTGGAGTGATTAATTTTTTTAAAAAAAAAAGTTAACATTTTAGGGGGAGCACACTAGACACCATGTTATGTTTTTTCTCAAAAATTATGACCACTTTTTGTGCTTCCCCTTTTTGATGGCCTTAATCTCCACCATTTCTAAAATAAATTAGTAGTTTAGAAACTAGATTCGGAGTTGAACAACTCTTGTTCTTGTCATATTTTGAAATTTTGAGTCTAACTATCCTCAATTTCTCATTGAAGTTCAAAGTTTTCTGATTTTAGAAAAAAAGTGGCATCTTATACCCCTTTTTGGTACCACATCTTTGTGTAGTTAACCCTATGCTCTTTCATTACATTATCACCTTAGGATTACAAGACCGGGAGATACCTTGCTCCTTTCTCCTCAAATCTCTCCTGACCCCATGGGTATTTATCCTTCCTCTGCTAGAGCCTTGTTGAACCCACTGAGAACCCCCTAGGCCTCTCTCTGTCTTTAAAACATGTTCATCCCTACACAACATATCAACTCCCGTCTACAAGGTATCTTGTTACTTACAAATCATTAAATCAACACCCATAAATCACCTCTAGATCAGATACCATTAGATCATCATATATGCTTTATTACATAATTTTGTCAAAACCTATACCAATTTCAATGCCTTATAAAACTATTTCAATCTAAATTATGCTAAATTGACATTTCAGATTAGTCTCTGAATCATACTTGTTCAATTATTTATAGTTTTTTCCATGTTCCATATATATGCATTCAGAGGAATGATAATCAACAATCTCTTATAAAATTTGCAAGCCTTGTCAGTGAGATTTACCTGCTATTAAAACATCTCTATGTAGTTGTGAAGGGTGAAATACAACAAGATTTCCATATCCTACCATGATGTAGCTCCTAAAACTAAAACTTCTAGAAACTAAAATTTTTTGTTAAAAGATTCAATTTGTTCATGAATGAAATCATTGATTATTCATCCAAAACCCTCATGATATCATCATATTAGAGCTATCCAAGCCTATTTTATTTCTGATGTAACAACTAACCATACCACCCTCACGATATAGATATCCTTAACAATCATATCTAAAGCGCCATACCCAATCAGAGATAAGACAAGAACAACCTAAATTTATGTAAAATCAATGTAAAGTTAAGTATGTAAAATGTATGTGTGTGTGTATATATATGAAAAAATATAAAATATTTAGAAGAAAATCAACACCATGAACCATAAAACTACAACATGTCTCTGTGTTAAAGCTCTCAAACAAATAAATGATAACAAAAGAAATAAAGGTATATAAATATATGATTATATATACGTATATATATATACACACACACACACACACACACACACACACACACACACACACACATATATACATACACAATATATATATATATATATATATCTANTAAAGGTATATAAATATATGATTATATATACGTATATATATATACACACACACACACACACACACACACACACACACACACACACACATATATACATACACAATATATATGTATATATATATATCTACATATACATATATACATACATATATGTATATATGTATATATATACATATATATACATGTATATATATGTATATGTATATATATATGTATAAATATATGTGTGTGTGTGTGTGTGTGTGTGTGTATGTGTGTGTGTGTGTGTCTATATATGTCTACTAAAAAAGTGAGAGATTATACAAATATATGTCTGAAAGATTCATGCCTTTTGCCCATGCAAATGCATAGGATCGACCAACAAAAAATAGGCTAATAATACTCTTATAAACCTTGTTGGAACAAATGATATGCCAAAGAGGTCTATTAAGTGAGAATAGAAGGAAATTATTAATAAAACCATTGACATTTGTCTGGAATCAGCCGACATAGTCAAAATTGCAAATCTTTCTATATTCATTAATGGATTAGTAACGAGGATTATAGCTAATTATGCTGATATATATTTCGCATCCTAAATATAATCCAAAACCATTCTCCTACAAACAAAGAGAAATTTCACTTTCCACCTTAAGCATTTCTTGGGCGAAGGGCTTCTATTTTATCCTCCTCTACTCCATCTGTATTAAGGTATTCATTGAGCCACTTTCCATCCACAGGCCTCTGAATTTGGAAAATAAACATGAGAAAATCCATATTTCTTCGAATGACTGGCCTCTGTGCCCAAAACCCATCTAAGTCTTAAGAATACAGGATGGGATAAGTGACTACTGGCCTTTCCTAATCATAAGCATTCCATAATTCCTTGGCCTAGATATAGTAAGGTCACCCCTGATATTAACTAGAACTCTATCTAAATCCAACATAATATCTTAAATGAAAAGTGTACAACACAGTCTAGCTATAGTAGGCCCATCATCATAAATGTGCATTTCTTTGGAAATCAACATAGCTAGAATATCAGGGTTAGCTCTATACCTATCACATTTATTCACAAATTGGTCCCCAAGGCTTCTTAAACCTGCTCTAAAAATTACCTTGTTCTTGACATTCAAAATCAGCCTCAATCTTTCCACCTTCACCTGTTTGTCGAAGGCCATCTGCCTGTTAACACTCCCCAACTTGATCAACATCTCCATAATTTTTAGACTTATCTTTCAAGGGAAGACAAATGATTGAAAATACCCACAAAGCATAAGGATTTAGAACAGTTTTTCCTCTATGGGATTCCAAAAGGAAGACGGGTCAGAACCTGTCTATTTTATAATGAATTCTCATAAATGTCACATGTGTTAAATAAATATGGAGATGAAGCCAACATAGTATGAATTATATATTAATCAAAATCTTGAACTGCCTCATCATTATTCGATAATATCTTTAATCCATCCCTAAGTATCTACCTCACCCTTAGACCATAAGATTAGTTGTATTATTAGTCTTGAAACCAATTGGTTTTGCGAGTCTTGCTACCTCAGTTCCATCTAAATTATGGAGAGAACACCCTATGCCTACTTGATCAGGATTACCATGGGAGGCACCATCAAAGTTAAGCTTGAACCAACCTCTCTTAGGATTCTTCCATACACATTCTTCTCTTTTTTGCTTACTCTCCCCATTTCCAGGACCAACATAAGGAGGGATTTTTAACCCAGTCCATCTTCCCTTTATCTTCTCATCCCAGTAGGTCATCTTGACTTCCCTTTTTATCTGATTCATAATTCTTCTATTCACAATTTCAATGATGGATGCTTCCATTTTATTTTTTATTTATTCCCATCTCATCTTCTTATCCTTAAATTTGTGTTTGTTTTATTCCTTCCAGAGCTCCCATATAACAATTAAAGGCACTGCAATCCATATATTCCCATACAAGCATTTTTTCCTTTATGATAGGCAAGGCCTGAAAGATAATCAAGATGGATTTCGATGAGGCTGAGCTCCATCCTAATTTATTGCATAACCTTATCCAACATTGGTAAGAAAACTTATAGTTTGGTATTAGATGATCTAGATTCTCCTCTTCTTCTTCACATAACAAACATCTACTTGGTCCCTCAAATCCCATTTTTTTTAACTGTCATAAGTCAAGATCATGTTTTATAAATCCAACCATGAAAACATTCTGGTCTTAGGTAAGCAATTATTATTCCATCATAATTAGAGAGGGATATTTGTTTTGGGTCTTAGTTGTCTACTAATAAGGTAGTTATATCCATCCTTCGTGTTGTAGCCTCTAAATTGTGTTCCATCCCAAACTAGTCTACCCTCCCCTAAGTGGAAGGAATTTTTCCTATTACTCAAGATCCTAGATAGTGCTACCTTTTCCCTATCGAGGATGTAAATGTCACCTAAGGATTTCCATCTCTACATTTTATCTATTTCCCCATCCACTAATTTTATGTAATCCTTGACATGTTTTCCCCAGTGACTTTCCAGGAGGGATTTTGAGTTTTCAATGTTGAATAACCTTTCTAAAGTTGTGTTCCCCCCCAAGAGTCTAACCAAAACATGGCACATTCTCCATATCCTAGGTTCCAAGTTAATTTATTAATAATAATTCTTCTGCAGTCTAGCATGAAGCTCCATGTATGCGATCTCCTTGGAGGTGATGTAGTCCTGAAAATACTCATAGGATCATACTTGTTCACGTATTTGTGACTAAGGATTTTAACCCATTTTAAGTGAGGGTTGTTGTACATTCTCCATATTAGTTTAGCACCTAGAGTCTTACTATGTTCCCTAATTCTCTTTATTCTAGCATCACCCTCCTCCTTGGGCCTACATACCTTGTCCCAAGATAATAGTGAGATTTTCATTTTTTCCCCAGTTCCTCGCCAAAATAAAGTTCTAACGTATTTGTTCAATTCCTCCTTTTTTACCATAGGGATATTTGTGCGAGATAGTTGATATATTAGCATAGAAGATAGTAGCACTTTTAACATACTTGCTCTGCCTGCAAAGGAGAGTCATCTACCCTTCTAGGATTCTGTTCTATTTTTTATTTGAGACACCATCTGATCACATAAATTTTTGGACCTACATCCTTTATCTAGCCAAGGTATTTTTAAGGTAGCTTTCCTTTCTTGAAGTTGAATATGTTGCAGATTGCCTATTCCATGTCCACTTTAGTGTTAAGGAAAAATATTTTAGATTTATCCTTTCTAATTTCCTATCCTGAGGCCAAAGTATAGGAATCAAGTATATTTTTGAAAGCTTGTTCTTCTTATCTTCCTCCATGACCATATAACATGGTTTCATCAACAAATTGTTAATAGGGTCTAATTTTCTAGTTAGTTTAATACCTTTGATAATATTCATTTCCCTGGCTTTTGTTATGGACCTACCCAAACATTTTGCATTAATGATGAATAAGAAGGGGGATATGGGGTCTCCTTGTCTTAAACCTCTAGATATACTGAAAAATCCTTTTGGGGTGTCATTTACAAGGATTTGCATTTTTGGGGTGGAAATACACTCAAAAATAAAGTTGATCCATTTTCTAGCGAAACCAAAGGCTTCTAATCATTTGCAAAGGAAGTGCCATTCCACCTTGTCATAGGCCTTCTTGATGTCTAGCTTAATTAAAATACTTGGGTCACATTTTTGATGAATGGAGTGAATAGCTTCTTGGGCTATGATTACCCCATCATATAGTGACCTTCCTGGGATAAAGCTTGTATGTTCTTCACTAATTATGAGAGGGAGAAACTTTTTTAATCTATTTTCTATGGTTTTACTGAGTAATTTCTAAATAGTTTTACATAGTGCTATTGACTGAAAATCATCAAAGCTTTTTGGATTATCTTTCTTAGGTATAAGGGCTAAGAAAGTGTTGTTAATTTCTCTAAGCATACTACATGGATTCCTAACCCCTTCCATGGCATCTGTGACCTCATCCCCAATAAAATGAATGAACTTCTAGAAGAAGGATGCTAAGAAATCATCTAAACCTGGTGCCTTGTCTAGGTTTCTTTGCATTAGTGCTTCTTCATTCTCGACCTTGGAAAATTTCTTAGTTAAGGTCTTGTTATGTTCTTCCGATATAATCTTTTGGATACTGGATAAGATTCTATTTCGATATCTCAAATATAAGCATTCCCAGTTATTTAGGATATTTTCATAGTACCTCACTGCTTCAATAAAAATATGATTAGGGTCTTCAGTACTAATTTTGTGACTAGTTTTAATCTTAGTAATTCAATTAATAATCCTTCTCTGCTTGGTGTTGTTATGGAAGAATTGTGTGTTCTTGTCTCCAACATTAAGCCACATTTCTCTAGACTTTTGTCACTAATAAATTTCTTCCCTAGCTAGGATATCTTCATATTCTACTAACAACTCTTTTTCTTTAAGATATTGCATCTCATCCATTCCTTTCTCAATTACCTCATTATTAACCTTTTCTATTTCTCTTTCTAATTTTACCTTTGACTCGAAGATTTCTCCAAAGTGAGTTTTGTTCCATTGCAACAAATTTGTTTTTATAATAATTTTTAATTTACTTACAACCCTATATAAATTTGATCCTGATATATCTCCCTCCTTCCACCATTTCTCAATAAACTCCATTTCTTTATCATCTTTCATCCACATTTTTTCAAACTTAAAAGGACAATGTTTGGGCCTGGTATCCTTTGTGATGGCTAACTAAAATGGCTAATGATATGATCTTGATATAGGGAGAATATTTGTAGATAAGGTGCAAGGGATGTACAAGTTAAACTTCCCTTTCTATAAAGAACCCATCAATTTTCTCAGCTATGTTACTAAAGCCTATCCTCCTGTTGTTCCACGTGAATGAGTCCTTAGCAGTTTTAATCTCCATTAGGTTGTTTCTATTGATCCAATCATTAAATTTAGTGGCTGACTGCCATACTTTCTAACTCCCCCCCATTTATTAGTATGGTTGGTTATAGCGTTAAAGTCCCCTCCTATGAAAAAAGTTTGGTTTGGGTTAGCTAGCAGATATTGTTCTATTTCACTCCATACAATTCTTTTATCCCTATTATAACCCATCCACTCATCCAATTTCCTTAACATCTATCCCTAGTAAAAGAGATAGATCAAGGATCCCATACCACTGATAATCCCCCAGAGACTCCATTTCTAAGGAGCCTACCATTTCCAAGATGCCTAGTCTTGTTTGAAATGTAGCAATGTCTTTTATGCCAAGTTTTGTTTCTTGTATCATTATGATGTTTGGTTTAGTTGTTGTTATGCAACATTTTATGATACCCTGCTTGTTAGGGGAATTCATGTCGCTAACATTCCATGTTGTAAGCTTCATGTCTATGTTAATTCTATCATCATTTATGCTTCATCTATTTTGTCTTGTTCATCATCTACCATCTCCATGATTCTTGCTATCAACATTTTGTTTTGTAGGTCCACTTCATCCTCGTCAACAATTTCCTCTACCAATTTATCCATAAGGCTGTTAATTACCTCATTTCATAATTGGTTGATGTCATTCTTACCCCTCTCTACTTCCTTAGGCATAGTTTCCTTAACTATTTTTTCCTGTGAATCCTTATCAATAGTCTTTTCCACTTCTTTTCTAGGAATCTGGTTATTAAGCATAAAGGGCATTTCATTACCATCAATGTCCATCCTTAATATTTCTTTAATCCACAGCTTTTCAAGAGCCTATAGCATGCTTGATTCAAACAATTAGCATGTATATTTCTATTAATAATTGTATCATCTTAAAATGGAAGCACTTACATGTTAAGAGTGTTTAGCCCTCCTTAGGGGACATTTTTGACCTCTACCATATCATCATCCAGTTTCTGCATCATCTCATGCTTCTGTGCTGGTTCAGGACATTGATTGGGCCTCTCCGGGAACCTCCTACCCCACCTAGCATATTTTCCATGGGTTCTGATCCCCTAGGTCAGGGTCAACCTCGACCCTGACCTGGGTCCCCCTTTCAAATCAGGAAACTTGTCAGCTACCAGGGCTCATAAAAAATTCAGTTTTCCCGCTTTTGGGTCGGCTGTTTCGGGTTCCGAAGTGTTGATTCCTAAATTATATTTAATATAGGTCCTTTGCTAGGGGCATGGGTCTAATTAGAATTTAATTATCCTATGTAGGCCTCCTTAGAAGATTGTGCCCTAATTTCATATAAAAGGAAGCATTTCTCTCTCATTTTCTCTAAGTCTTCTAAGTGCAAAAATCTCTAATCAATATTTTGTCAAGAAGCAAAAAAGGTTCAAGCATCCATTTCCAAGCTCTCAAGGTGTTCAAGTCTTCTTCTCAAGCATTCAAGTTCTCCATTGAAGATCAAGGATTCAAGATCTCAAGCCTTTGAAGGGATTAGGTGCAAACATTCAAGATTCATCATTCAAACCCTAGATCTAGCCATCATGCTGGTGTGATCTTCCTTCAAGATCCTTGGTACCTCTTCAAGACTCTTTCATCATCTCTTAAAAAGTGGATTTCAAGCATACAATCATGGAGGTTTATGGTTCATATTGAGTTCATGCTTTCATATTTACGTACTTGCATACATCCGAATTTCAATTACATATCTATTGAATATCATAGCTTCATTGTTAGATTCAATTCTACTACATGTTAACATTCTGTAATTTATTGATTTCAAGGTTAATTCCTAAATTGGGGTTTGACTAAGGCAAACCCCTCCCCCACAACAAAACAATCTCCTTTTTCTTGCAGGTACAGGTACAGAATAGTGGATTTGAACCCAGATCTGGATACCCTTTTCGGCAAACTTTCGGGATCCGCGAACAAAGTCACTTTCGGATCTGTGCAGGTCAGGGTCGACATTATTTGGTCAGGGTTGACATTTGTGGGTCAAGGTCAAACTTTTTCATAAGACGACATTGGAATGGAAAATGATTTTTGGGTTTTGTTCGTCTCGGCGTTTCGGTTCGATATCAACTACCAGTTTTTCCAGAAATAGTCTACAGACATCAGAAAATAGCATTCTTTGATCTGCAATATTTCAAGGTTAGTGCATTTCTTAGATCATTTCAATTAAAGTCATATATCATTTCTATACATATAATTACAGAATTTAAGATATCTCCTTTGTTATTCTCCTTTCCAAATAGTTGATTCGTTTGTGCATTAACCCTTCTCTTGGGTTGATCAACTTGGATCTCCCATTTGTGCATTTGGGAATTGAAAAGGAACATCTTATCTTCTCCTTAATCACAATTACAATACATAATCAATTAAATTCAATCAAGGTTAAAAGAATCAAATACAATCTAGGTAATTCAAAGAACAATCTACACATCAACACCTTACATTTCAAGATAATCAATTCACAAACAATTTATAAATCAAATATATCATTTCTATACCTTATCCATTTTATCTATTACATTTTAGTAACACAATCCATATTTCCATACGTTACATCCTACAACATTCTATTTCATGTGTTACATTTTGGTGAACCCGTGATAGACAACTCCTCTTTGGTGTGAGATTTACATCTTAGATTACAATTTGCATACAACAACACTTCTTACATTTTCATCATGAAATTCTTTTGGTGTATGGCTATTTTTCTCATTATCCTTCTTTTAGCATCTCTTTATAGTACCTATGATGTCTATGAGAGTGTTATTCATTTTATCATGTTTT
>MU227733.1:174141-186842 GCA_018584345.1 Thuja plicata
TACATACTTGCATACATCCAAATTTCAATTACATATCTATTGAATATCATAGCTTCATTGTTAGATTCAATTCTACTACATGTTAGCATTCTGTACTTTATTGATTTCAAGGTTAATTCCTAAATCAAGGTTTGACTAAGGCAAACCCCTCCCCCAAAACAAAAAAAAATCTCCTTTTTATTGTAGGTACATGTACAAAACAGTGGATTTGAACCCAGATTTGGATACCCTTTTCGGCAAACTTTCAGGATCCGCGAACAAAGTCACTTTCGGATCTGTGCAAGTTAGGGTTGACATTATTGGGTCAGGGTTGACATTTGTGGGTCAAGGTTGACCTTTTTCATAAGATGACATCGGAACAGAAAACAATTTCTGGGTTTTGTTCGTCTCGGCATTTCAGTTCAGTATCAACTGTCAGTTTTTCCAGAAACAGTCTACAAACCTCAAAAAACAACATTCTTTGATCTGCAATATTTCAAGGTTAGTGCATTTCTCAGATCTTTTCAATTAAAGTCATATATCATTTCTATACATATTAATTATAGAATTTAAGATATCTCCTTTGTTATTCTCCTTTCCAAATAGTTGATTCGTTTGTGCATTAAGCCTTCTCTTGGGTTGATCAACTTGGATCTCCCATTTGTGCATTTGAGAATTGAAAAGGAACATCTTATCTTCTCCTTAATCACAATTGCAATACATAATCAATTCAATTCAATCAAGGTTAAAAGAATCAAATACAATCTAGGTAATTCAAAGAACAATCTACACATCAACACCTTACATTTCAAGATAATCAATTCACAAACAATTTATAAATCAAGCCAATCATTTCTATACCTTATCCATTTTATATATTACATTTTAGTAACCCAATCCATATTTCCATACGTTACATCTTGGAACCATTCTATTTCACGTGTTACAATAATATCAATATATTGTATTCAATATTCAATTATCAATTTCAATGGAAGAAAATTCAATTTCAACACTAATGATTTGAACATTACACTGAGCATTTGACATCTCATGTTCTCACAGGATATTTATTTATCATTCAATCCCGCCATTCTATTTCTTCCTCATGTGGTTGTAGAATTTCATGATAGTATGAATGTTGGATCTCAAAGGCTATTGATGCAAGAACATCCTTGGGTTGTTGGAAATCTTGCATCACCCAAAAATATTTCCCTTTTAGTTTGTTCTTAGTTTTGTTTCAGTTAGCAGTTATGTGTTTATGATAGTGTTCCTTGGTTTTGGAGCATTTGTTACCGCGAACCTCAGGGTTTTTTATGGACATCATGTTTTACTTATGTCTAAGTTTGCACCTCATTTGGATACTTCATTGTTGAGATACAAAAGATTCATGGCTAGTTCTGTGTGCTCTTCGTGTTTTAACGGTCAGTTGGAGTTTTATGATTTCATAAAGTATTTTCCTGAATGGTGAAGCTTGGTGACTCATATCCCAATGTTCTTAGATCTTTGGCCGATGTCTATCTTGGATCATGCATCATTTCTACATCTTGGCATTGAGATCTTATGATTTGGGTCCTGACCTATATTTGTTGTATTACATTTTTTCTTATTCTTGGAAAATGTAATTATCTAGGCTGACATGTATGTGTTACGAAGGCTCTATATATTGAGGATTATGATATTTTTTAAGCTGAAAATAAGGAGAATAACATGGGAAGGTTAGGATTAGAGTTTATATCTATATTTATGTTGTAATAAGGCATGTATGCCAAAAGTTTGTAATGTGTATGATGCAGGAGAATGCAATCTAAATATATGATTTTATGATAATGCAAAGATCTATTATAGCTTATTGGTGATCTATTCTTGTTTCTGAGCTAGTTATTTTCTATGTGTTGACTCCTTTTACATGGTTGGACCATCTACATTGGGGAAAAATATGACCATGACTGCATGAGATGGTATCAGAGCAAGGTTGATGTTCATGTGTTGGCAGATCGAGTTCCTAAGCTTTTGAAGCCCTAGATGTATTTATTGTGGGGTGGAAGAGTGTTGATCTATCCCACAATTGTAGAGGACTTATGCAAGGAGATTGAATATGGGGTTATTGGTTGAGAACTTAGTGTTACAGGAATACCAAGGGTGAACAAATCACCGAGTTTGAGGCAGACTACAAGTGTGTTTGATAGATTATTGAGAGAGAGGCAATTGGAACCTTGTAATCAAATCGTAAAAGTTGAGGCAATTAAACTTGATGATTGGGAAGATGCCACCTAGATGGATGAAACATATAAGGATAGAAAAAATGATGGAGGATTTCCAAAATGAAATGAGAAATGAGATCCAAAATGTATTGGTTGGATTGTGAAGGAATCCTGAGTTTGAAGATGAATATGAGGAAGATGCAAAAGATCTTGAGGCTGTAGACGTTGAGATCCCTGCAGATGAATAAAGATTATTGAGAGTTATGGAAGAAGTAAGTAAAAGTCATAGGATGGAGGTTTCTAATTTCTTTGGTTCATTGCATCCTAAGGATTTGATAGATTGGATCAGTAAACTAGAAGATTACTTTGAGCTTGAAGATATTATAGATCTGCATACAGTTAGGTTAGCACAGGATAAGTTGAAGGGTCATGCTGCCTTATGGTGGAAATAATTGCAGAAAGATAGAGAGGAGCATGGCGAAATGAAAATCACTAGATGGAGGGTAATGGTTGCTAGATTGAAAGCTACATTTATTCCTAAGGATTATGAATTGAAATTGTTTAAGAAATTGTAGAACTTGAAACATAAGACATGAGGGTGAAGAAATATACCAAAGAGTTTTACAAGATGACAATTAGATTAGGGCACTAAGAGGTATCAAATAAGAAGATTTATAGGTACATCAATGGCTTGAGATTTAACATTTAGGATGAGATGAGTATTTTGAGGATTCATAAAGTTGAGGATGCTTACCGGTACGCATTAAAGGCAAGAGATAAGTTGAAGAGGAGACATGGTAATCCTAGAGGAAAAGAGAAGCAAGCGAGCAATAATGGAAAGGATAAGAAAACCATCTTGACTAGAAAACACCTAGGAGAGGGAGTGGTAGCAAGGAATTTAAAGGTACTTGTCTCAAATGTGGTGGTATAGGATAGAGTCTTATGGCACATGAGGAGAAGATTGCTTGTGCACTTTTGGAAAGTATGGCAGAACCTGAGATGGGAGAATCTCTTATGCTTAGGAGAATCATTTTGAGTAAGAAAGAATCTGAACCTATACAATGGAGGAATTTGTTTAGGATTGTTTGCAAATCAGGAGGTAAATGTTATAAAGTTATTATGGAATGTGTTAGTACTGATAATTTAGTATCGTAAGAGATGGTGTAGAAGCTTGGATTGAAGAGATTTAAACATCCTTTTTCATATGGGATAAGTTGGATTCAGGAAGATCACATGGTGGAGGTTAAAGAACAATGTTTGGTGAATTTCAACATTGGACCTTACAAATATGAGGTATTGCGTGATGTGGTATCTATGAGTGCTTACCATGTTCTATTGGGAAGACCTTGGAAATATGATAGGGGAGATATTCATGATTGCAGAAGAAATTTGGTCACAATAGAGAAGGATGGGAAGAAGTTTACCTTGGTTCCCTTAAACGAGGAAGATGGGTGAAGTGGAAGGAATTTGAGCATGGTGAAGAATAAGAATCCAAAGAATATACTAAAGAAGGACTTGAATAGTGACAGAGGTAAAGTTGAGCAGCAGAAGACTTTGATGGGACCTTGTAGAAGAGGTAAGTCAGTTGTGCAAAATAAAGGAGATGGTGGTAAATGTTATTTACTACTGAGTACTAATAAGATAAGTACAAAGCAAATTAACCAGATGGATTTGACAGAAGAAAGATAAGAAGTCCAGAGAAAGAAAGTTGCAAATAAAGAGGATATTTGGATCAAGAATGAGCATGGGGTTTATGTTCTGAATCTTGTCAAATGTTCATAAGTTTCTCTTATGGAAAAATTTATTCTCACCAAGGGTGTCTAATGTAGGATAATCCTTGGGTTGTTGGCAATCTTGCATCACCCAAACATATTTCCCTTTTAGTTTGTTCTTACTTTTGTTTCAGTTAGCAATTCTATGTTTCTGATAATGTTCCTTGGTTTTGGATCATTTGTTGTCGCGAATCTCAAGGTTTATTCTGGAGATCATGTTTTACGTATGTCTGGGTTTGCACCTCATTTGGATACTTCAATGTGGAGATACAAAATATTCATGACCATTTTTGTGTGTCTTCATGTTCGAATGGTCAGTTGGAGTTTCAAATCTTGTGAAGTATTTTCCTGATCAACAAAGCTTGGTGAATCATATCCCGATGTTCCTGGATCTTTGGTCGACATCTATCTTGGATCATGCACCATTTCTACATATTGGCATTGAGATCTTATGATTTGGGTCCTGACCTATATTTTTTGTATTACAGTTTTTCTTATTCTTATAAAATGTAGTTATCTAGGCCAACATATTTGTTGTGAAGGCTCTATATATTGAGGCATCCGATATTTGTTAAGTTTTCAATAAGGAGAATGACTTAGGAAGGTTAGCATTAGGTTTTAGATCTAATTTTATGTTGTAATCAGACATGTATGCCGAAAGTTTTGAATTTGAATGTTGCAGGTGAATGCGATGTAAATATATGAATTTATTATATTGTGAAGATCTGTTATAACTTGATGATCTTTTCTTGTTTATGAGTAGGATTTTTCTATTGGGTTGACTCTTGTTGCATGGCTGGACCATCTCTATTGGGGAAAAATATGGCCATAACTCCATTAGCTATGCATTTTCTGGTAATCTTATTTTGGTTTATAATTTTCCCCTTAAGAAGATTTACTTTACTTCTCTCCTAGGTGACACTTATTTAGAACAAGTTTGAGGGTTTAATTCATAAAAATATTGTTTCTTTTGTAGTATAATTTTGTGGCTTTTATGGTTGGTGTTTAATTGCCCAAGAAATGTCCCATGATCACATAAAAACTAACATAATTTGTGACCTTCTTTCTAGATTGTAATAGATATTTATAGTGGAAAGCACGAAGCCATTAAAAGGTTATCTAAGGCGAACCTAATAAGAGCTAATAATCCATGTATCATTTAAGTTATCTTGTACAAAATCACACTGGAATTGTATACGTCACCAATCGATTCTCAGGGAAAACTTTTATACTTTTTAAGAATAGAGAATTTTTTATTTTTCATTAGAGAGGAAAGGAAAAATATAGTTATCAAGATCTTTGGATATGTATGTCTATGTTATACAATCCTTTGTGGAAAACAAGCATATTATTTTATTTTTCTTTCACATAGTTGAGCAACTCTCTGATCCCTCTTGGACAAGCATGGAGCCAATCTTAGTCTTTTCTTACTTATTTAGTACTTTTTTCATGACATTTGAACTAGGGAATCCAAATCTCCTCCCATCTATTTAGACACCTTGGTTTTCTATTACTTCCATTTTTTTCTCTCTTATCTTTCTTTATTCTTTCCCTAATGATGGATCATAGAGTTTGGTCCAAAATGATGGCACCAAAAAAAAAACGTAGTCATATCCAAAAAGGAATTCATACAAGGTCTAGTAAAGGATGGTCAACAAATTCTTCCATGTTCCAACATGGTGTGGATCTAGATGGCTATTGGAATCCCAATCAAGTGAAATGATTTGTAGTCAAGATCTTGTTTTATATAGTAACCCATGTGAAATTTCTAGACTTTGGAATACATATTTGTTCAAACACAAATGTGTTGTAATTTAAATGGATTCATTTAACTTATCTATCACCTTATACCCATCTCTTCCAATGTATTTTTTCCTTAGATCCATTCTATTTGACATACATCACTCAAATAGTGACAAATTTTTATTTCAAAATAGTTTATAGGGATTCCACCTCGATTGCAGTAGGACCAAAGATCTCAGGTCTTCCCAAATCTATCCAAACAAGTTATCCTTGTAAAATTCTACTAGACAATATTTAGCATATTTTTTTAAGGAAAATGGTGTCTCGACCTTGCAATAATAAAAGGTTACTATTAATAAATGAGCATGGGGGCGAGGGGTGCAAGGGCTGAATCCATTTTGCGGGGGAGGGGGGGTCAGGAGTCACGCGTCGACTCCTAAAATCCATATTTTATGTACAATTTAGTATTATAAATCTTGACCATTCTTGTGTGATTTTATTTCCCTGGAAGGAAACTCTATTTGATGGGGGCATTGCATTATGGTTGTGTATTGTGATGTGGCTTTTGGAGTGTGGGTTTTTTCTCCTAAAAGGGTTTTCACACATCTCTCACTATTTCTTGGTATGAATTCTACTCATGTTTATTTATTTTAAGCTTTTGTAATTGTTGTAAAATCTAAAAAAGTTTTTCATCCCCCACCTCACTACTCTCAAGGTTAGTGTAGGAAGTTTTACCGCTATCTGAACTTCTTTACAAGAATCCCATTACTATTTGAGTATTCATTTTGTTTGGGATAAATCCTATATATCATCTAAATGAGAGTATCCTCCCTATGATTCTTCTTGAAATAATGACATGTTCTTCTCTCGTAGATATCTTAGGTAAAGAATTTGTTTATATTGATCTATAATTGCTTATGGAATTTGACATATGTGAGCCTTAAGGTAATAATTTTGTTGTGAAAATCATTGAGGGCTCATTATCATTATGTTGTAGAATTCACACCCACTTTAGTTGTGATTATTCAGAAAAAATCAAAATCAACTTCACTCCAAGAGTCTTGTTTACTGCTTTTGAAGGTAGAATCAACATCATTTTTTGATTTACATACCTTGTCCCAAGTAATGAGTGAAATCTTATATCTTGTTTTTAAACTATCTTGATAAAATATCTCCTCTTTTTTCTGATTCAAAATTTGATTTTCTCTAGCAGATGAAAGTGAGAGCTAAGACATTAAATAGATTGGTATCTATAAGATTACTTATTTTGACATTATGATTTTTCCTACCCAGGACAACTACCTTCCTTTCCAAAAAGCCAATTTGTTAGATATTTTTTCCCTAGACTGCCCCATAGTATATTTATTCTCAACTACTTGGCCAATGGGAATCCCAAGTATATGCTTGGAATTTTTCCTCTTTTAAAGCTCGAGACTCTAATTATTTCATATTCTTTCCTCGCATTTACAAGTACAAAAGATCTTGAATTTACTATTGTATACTGCTTGATCCAAGGCATGTATATAAAGATATAAGATTTTCTTTGACTGTTGGCATCATTCCTTTTTCACTACTCCAAATAGAATTGTATCATCAATAAATTCTTGATGCAATATGTTAGTAATAACTGGGGGGGGAGGGGTGAATCAATGGCCTCAAAAATTAATTCTTAAATCAACCCTTAAAACTTATAACCACAAATTATGCCTCTAGTTATCTTCTGTCCTATAAGATGAATGCCTTGAAATACATATGTAAATTTTCTACTTGTCGGATTGCTTTGTAAAACCTTCTTCTGTATGTTTACCGATAAGAAGTCAACTATTTACCAAAACACAGTAAATATGCAGAGTATATCGATAAATCCAGAATTACATATGTGAAATATAAAATAGTAAAGTAATAAAATATTAACACATAACACAAGGACTTTTAATGTGGAAACCCTGTTAAGGGAAAAACCACTGGGACCGGTACCCCAAATTTTCACTCTTTTGAAGTGAGCTCTGTTAGGAGCCAAACCTATTAAAGGTTACAAACACACTGTTGGGTGTGACCTTGTTAGAGGATTTAAAAGATAGTTTTTCACAAAGTATCTGGCATCTAATGCTACCATCCTTGATCAAACACTCACTTGGCCTGTCAATAGGTATCAGGCATATCCAATGCTACTTTCTATGATCAAACTTTTTGATACTTCTTGGGATGTATCTCAATTGTAGAAGAATTTTAAGTCTTGCTCGGTTAAGAGACTTGATGCTTCAATGGTTAAACTGAAACATTAATGATCTGTTCACACATACAACTTGAATTACATATTTTTAGATCTATTGTAAGTGCATTATCTCACTGATCAATATAATCAATTCTATACCTTTGCTCCACACTGTTCTGCTCTGTGATGTTGTCTCACTATTCGTCGGTGTCTACAGAATCTATCTCTTTCCTCAGCTTGATTGACCAGGTTTGAATGAAGACTTTCTTCTCCTTCAAAATCTCTTTAGCATATTCCCTCTTTTCTCTTCACCCCACACAATTTGTAGTGAATTGGTTTTGTCTCTATATAGACATGATTTTACCTTTTCTTGGATTTCTTGATTCTTGGCGTGATCCACAATTCTTGCCAATTAGATTTAAAGAAAAAATTTAGTTTTATCTCAAAGAGATCTTCTTGCCAACTGGACAAATCAGCTTTAAACCAATTACTTATCTCCGTCTTTATCTGGATGGTTAAAACAATGATAAGTATCAGTTAAGTCTATCTTTAGCTTCTTGACAGCTAAGCATTTTGTCATTTTTGAACTCTCTATTCTATCGGTCAACACTTCAGTTAGTCATCTATGATAACTGAATATTCCATTGGTGTGACTTCAATTTTTATCAGGATCTCTATCCTTGTCTTTTTTGTCGGGCAATACTGTAATTCTATCCTTTGGGTTTCACTGTGTTTTTCTCATTAGGCAACGATGTGACTTTGCTCATCGGTAATGCTGTGCATTTTCTCGTTGGGTAACACTGTGACTTTTCTCTTTTACTCTGACCGTCGGTGTATACAATCACTTAGTGAATACTTGACTTATATGCATTACTGATAGCATAGCCTTTGATTCATCGATTCTTTGAATTCTTTAGCAGTATTCCTATGACCATACAAATTATATCAAGTTGACATCAATGACAATATAATACATTAACTGATTTAATGCCTTGCATGATCATCAACTTAACATCTTCAAACATTCAATCAGTTACATGTCATCAACATCTCCCTTTGGCATTGATGGCAACATACTACATTATCATACTATACTATTACTAATACAATATGAAATATAAAATTTCATGAAGCTTTCCTAATGTAACTATTACAAATGTCTGGCTTTCGATAAGCTCAAATAGCTTTTGATTTGATTCTTGCAACTTTCTATTTGTCTTCAATCCCTTCACTAGATAGATGTAGAATCTTTCTTTCTCTGATGTGATGTGTTATCCTTCTATGTCAAACTCTCTCCCTTTAACTGTTCTCCTCTATTTGATATTTCTTGTCAGCAATTATTTCCCTTTGTGTGTACTCTCCCATCCTTGTTACATCTCTCCCTTTGGATAATTTGATGGATATGATCTCTCCGTGAATTGATACTGGGTATAATCTCTCCCTTTATCAGTATGATAATGAGATATTTCTCTCCCTTAGGTGATAAGAAGTGATAATGGATATAGTCTCTCCCTTTGACAACAATGCCAAACAAACTTGTTTTCCAAATGGATCCTTTCTATCCATAATATATTCCTTGAATTTTCCAATCCATCGGTAATAAATCTGGTGCTCAGAGTAGTTAAATACCTTTTCGTGTATAGATTTATCATTGAAGTCCATCTCTCTACTTGCATCAACATGAATAATATTATGATAATATGTAGGCTGATGTAGCCTTCTAGTCATCTTACTGACCAGTAGATAAGGATCTGACCCCTAGTCTCTTTCTCAAGTATTCAAATGCATCCCTTGGCAATGGCTTGGTGAAGATATCAGCTAATTGTTCCTTGGGTTGCACATACTCAAGTATCACCTCCTTTTCTTGAACTTGTTCTCTTAAATAATGATACTTGATGGAAATATGCTTTGTTTTAGCATGCATGGCTGAATTCTTGGAAATGTTTATTGCACTTGTATTATCATAGTAGATAATTACTAGTTCAAGAATTTTCATATGCATACCTTTCAGCAACTGTTTGATCCATGCAATATTTGATCAGTTTGCAGCAACAACAACATACTCTACTTTTGCAATAGACTGAGAGATGCATCCTTGCTTCTTGCTGATCCATGTGACAAGTCTATCACCCATAAAGAATGCTCCTCCAGTTGTGCTCTTCTGGTCATCAATATTGCCAGCCCAATCAGCGTCGGTAAAGACCTTAAGTTCAAATTTTCCTTCTCTTATATACCATAAGTCATATTCCTTGGCATTCTTCAGATATTTTAGGATTCTTTTCACAATAGTCATATGTGATTCCCTGGGATTAGCAAAAAATCTAGCAACTATTCCTACTGCATGTGCAATATTTGGTCTAGTATGTACAACATACATGAGTTTTCCAATCATTGATCTATACAAAGTCTGATTTACCTCTGATGAATTTTCCTCCTTTGTCAGCTTACATCTAGTTTCCATTGGTGTTCCAACTGGTTTGGACTCTTCCATCTTGAATATTTTCAGTACTTCCTTGATGTTTTTGGATTGTGTAATGAAAATACCTTCATCTTGTTGCATGATCTGTAGAAAAAGAAAGAACTTGATCTCTCCAAACGTAGACATCTCAAAATCTTTTCTCATTTGATTTTCAAATGATTTGCATAGCATATCATTGCCTCCAAATATGATCTCATAAAAAAATATCTCAACAATTAGAATGTTAGCATCAGTATCTTCCTTCAAATAAAGATTACTATTTTCACTAGTTCTTACAAATCCAATACTTATAAGATAGGAATGAAGTCTTTCATACCAGGCTTGGGGTGCTCATTTCAATCCATACAAGGCTTTGTGTAGTCTACATACCATGTCCCTCTTGTCTAGATCAATAAACCCTTCTATTTGTTCAATGTATACCTCTTCTTCAAGTATTCCATTTAGGAATGCAGACTTGACATCCATTTGATATACCTTGAATCCTTTACATGCAACATAAGAAAGTAATATTCTCACTCCTTCTATCCTAGCAATGGGTGCAAAGGTCTCTCCATAGTCAATTCCTTCTTCTTGTGCATACCCCTTGCATACTAGTCTTGCTTTATTTCTAGTGACTTCTCCATTCTCATTTAGTTTATTCTTGAATATCCATTTTGTACCAATGACATTCTTGTCATCTGGTCTTAGTACAAGTGTCCACGTCTTGTTTTTCTCTATCTTCTCAATCTCTTCATTCATAGCACTTATCCATTCATCATTATGAAGTGTAGCATTGACAGATTTTGGCTCATAATCACAAATAAGGCATCTTGTATTTAGAGACTTACTTCTGGTTCTCATACCAGCCTTCTTGTCTCCAATGATCTAGTTTTGTGGATGGTTCCTTCTGACATATCTGGAAAGTATAGGTTCAGCTCTTTGTCTATCATCTTGATCATCATTTTGTCCTTCATTCTATTCTCCATCACTTTGTGCATCATCTTGAGCAATATTCTGATCGTCGGTATTTGCAGCCTGATGCTCGGGTGCAGTGATCTATTGCTCGGGAGCTCTACATTTTTGGTCAGGTAGAGTGTCAGGTTCTTCATTGTAGAAAAACCTATTTTAGTCCTCTAGTTCTTTTGTTCTTTCCTTTTCATTCTTCTATTGGGTGTGTAACCATACCAAAGCTCATAAGGTGTCTTCTTGGTGTCTTTCTTCAATTGTACTCTATTTAATGTGTAAATAGCAGTACTGACAGCTTCTCTCCAGAAGATTTGGGTGATGCATTTCTCTATCACTAGTTTCCTTGCACAATCAACTATGGATCTATTCCTTCTTTCATCAATTCCATTTTGCTATGGTGTTCTCAGTGCAGAGACCCGTCTTTTGATTCCATGCTCATGAAAATTTTTAGTGAATTCATCTTAAATAAATTCCCCTCCTCTATCTGATCTTAAGCATTTCATTTCTTTACCACTTTATTTCTCAACCATTTCTTTGTACCATTTAAACATCTTAAATGCTTCTGATTTATCTTTTACAAACATGACTGTCATCATTCTAGAGTAATCATCAACAAAGAGAATAAAATATCTATCACCATGTATCATCTTAAAATGGAAGCACTTCCATGTTAAGAGCATTTAACCCTCCTTTGGGGATGTTTTTGACCTCTACCATATCATCATCCTATTTCTGCATCATCTCATGCTTCTGTGCTGGTTTAGGACCTTGATTGGGCCTCTCCGGGCACCTCCTACCCCACCTGGCATATTTTCCAGGGGTTTTGACCCCCTAGGTCAGGGTCAAACTTGACTCTAACCTAGGTCAGGGTTGACCTCAACCCTGACCTGGGTCCCCCTTTCAAATCAGGAAACTTGTCGGCTGTCGGGGCTCATCAAAAATTTAGTTTTCCCGCTTCCGGGTCGACTGTTTCGGGTTCCAAACCGTTGATTCCTAAATTATATTTAATATAGGTCCTTTTCTAGGGGCATAGTTCTAATTAGAATTTAATTATCCTATGTAGGACTCCTTAGAATATTGTGCCCTAATTTCATATAAAAGGAAGCATTTCTCTCTCATTTTCTCTAAGTCTTCTAAGTGCAAAAAGCTCTAATCAAGATTTTGTCAAGAAGCATAAAGTCCAAGCATCCATTGCCAAGCTTTCAAGGTGTTCAAGTCTTCTCCTCAAGCATTCAATTTATCCATTGAAGATCAAGGATTCAAGCTCTCAAGCCTTTGAAGGGATTAGGTGCAAACATTCAAGATTCATCATCCAAACCCTAGATCTAGCCATCATGGTGGTGTGATCTTCCTTCAAGATCCTT
>MU227733.1:192604-208081 GCA_018584345.1 Thuja plicata
AATTTATTGAAGATCTTTGCCTTCTTATTTTTAAATGCTACTTTGTGACCTGAATTATTCAACTGAGAAACACTCAATAGATTATAATTCAATCCATTTACCCAATAAGCATTTTCACATTTTATCTAGTTATTCAACATTATGGTTCCTCTTCCTTCAACTGGACAAGGTGTATCATTACCCATTCTTACTGAACCACCTTTATAGTATTCAAAAGTCTTAAAATTTTTCTTGTCACCGGTCATATGGTGAGTGCAGCCACTATCTATGATCCAGACATCATTTTTACTAACTTTAGATATGAGTGCAGTTTCTACATACCTTTCTTCATCATCATCTGAATCATCTTTTATTGCCACAAATACCATCTCGATGTCTTCATCAGATTCGGTATCAATATCATCATCTTTGCATTTTGCTAGGTAACTGGCCTTCTTTCCTTTGTCCTTGTAGTCTCGGGTATCTCTTCTTTCTGATTGTCGGTAGCTTCTGTAATCACCTCTGTCAGACTTCTTTTCAAATGATCTGTCATTACTTCTATTATCTTTTCTTCTTTTAGGACATCTTGCAGCAAAGTGTCCAATCTCTTTACAATTAAAACAAACAAGTGGTAATTTACCTTTGTATTTACCTTTGCCTCTCTGCATTCTTCTTTCCATAAGTGCTTAAATTTCATCAAGATCTTCTTCTCCACTCTCACTATCACTATCTTTTCTCATAGTGTGTTTATGACTTGATTTACTTATTCTCAAAGAATTTTTGAATGCAGACTCTATGTTTGGTAATACACTATTATCAAATTTATTCATCTCAAATGAAATCAGTCTTCCAATCAAAATGTCTAGAGTAACATTGCTATTTACTATTGCTCTCATTTCTTGAATGGCAGATAATCTAATAGCATAAGTAGGCAGTAAGGTTGTTATAATTTTACTTACCACTATATCTTCTTCTATTACACCTCCAACTCATCGGATAGCATTGACTACCTCTTTGATTCTTGTGTTGTACTGAGTGATGTTTTCACCCTCTTTAATTTTGAGATCATCAAACTTTCCTCTAAGGATTTCTGCCTTGGCTCTCAAATCATTTTTGTCTCCACCATGTACAAGCATCAATTTGTCCCACATCTTCTTTGCATTCTTGTAGGTTTTGACATCTTAAAATTTAGCATCAGAGAGTGAGGAAGCAAGCTCTATCACCATGCAATTGTGCTCATGCTTCTCTCTCATTTGTTCAACTGTGGGTGCTCCTGTGGGCAACACATATTCAATATCTAAGTATTGAGTAACATCATTTCCAATACCTAATAAGTGGAGTCTTATTCTGCTCTGCCCTGAAGCAAAATTGTCTTTGTTCAACTTGGACACATCTGGTCTATTCATCTTGTGATCTTTAGCTTAGGTATTAAAACCTTCCTTCTTAAGCACACAAGCTCTGATACCAATTGTTAGTAATAACTGAGAAGGGGGGGGGGTGAATCAGTGGCCTCAAAAATTAATCCTTAAATCAACCCTTAAAAATTATAACCACAATTTATGCCTCTATTTATCTTATGTCCTAGAAGATGAATGCCTTGAAATACTTATATCAATTTTCTACTTGTCAGATTTCTTTGTAAAACCTTCTTCTGTATGTTTACCGATAAGAAATCAACTATTTACCGAAACACAGTAAATATGCAGAGTATACCGATAAATCCAAAATTGTATTTGTGAAATGTAAAATAGGAAAGTAATAAAACATTAACACATAAGACAGATTTTTAACGTGGAAACCTTGTTAAGGGAAAACCCACTGGGACTAGTACCCCAAATTTTCACTCTTCTGAAGTGAGCTCTGTTAGGAGCCAACCCTGTTAAAGGTTACAAACACACTATTAGGTGTGACCTTGTTAGAGGATTTAAAAGATAGTTTTTCACCTAGTATCTGGCATCTAATGCTACCATCCTTGATCAAACACTCACTTGGCCTGTCAATAGGTATCGGGCATATCCAATGCTACTTTCTATGATCAAAATTTTTGATACTCCTTGGGATGTATCTCAATTGTAGAAGAATTTTAAGTCCTGCTCGGTTAAGAGACTTGATGCTTCAATGGTTAAACTGAAACATTAATGACCTGTTCACACATACAACTTGAATTGTAGATTTTCAGATCTATTGTAAGTTCATTATCTCACTGATCAATGTAATCAATTCTATACCTTTGCTCCACACTGTTCTACTCTATGATGTTGTCTCACTATTCATCAATGTCTGTAGAATCTAGCTCTTTCCTCAGCTTGATTGATCAGGTCTGAATGAAGAATTTCTTCTCCTTCATAATCTCTTTAGCATCTTCCCTCTTTTCTCTTCACGCCACACAATTCGTAATGAATTGGGTTTGTCTCTATATAGACATGATTTTACCTTTTCTTGGATTTCTTGATTTTTGGCGTGATTCACAATTCTCGCCAATTAGATTTAAAGCAAAACCCTAGTTTTATCTCAAAGAGATCTTCTTGCCAACTAGACAAATCAGCTTTAAATCAATTACTTATCTCCGGCTTTATCTAGATGGTTAAAACAATGATAAGTATCAGTTAAGTCTATCTTTAGCTTCTTGACAACTAAGCATTTTGTCATTTCTGAACTCTCTGTTCTGTCGATCAACACTTTAGTTAGTCATCGGTGATAACTGACTGTTCCATCAGTGTGACTTCAGTTTTCAACGGGATCTCCATCCTTGTCTTTTCTGTCGGGAAACACTGTAATTCTATCCGTCGGGTTACATTGTGTTTTTCTCATCGGGCAACACTGTGACTTTGCTCATCGGGTAACACTGTGACTTTGCTCTTTTACTTTGACCATTGGTGTGTACTCCGTCGGTGTATACAGTCACTTAGTGAATACTTGATTTATATTAATTACTGATAGCATAGCCTTTGATTCATCGGTTCTTTGAAGTCTTTGGCAGTATTCCCATGACCATACAGATTATATCAAGTTGACATCAATGACAATGCAATACATTAACTAATTTAATGCCTTGCATGATCATCAACTTAACATCTTCAAACATTCAATCAGTTACATGTCATCACAATATAGTTAATTTTTGGTGAGTTGAATTCCTCCAAACCTGTCAAATTAGGTGGATTCTTATTTAATAGGTCTTCTTGGCACATTTTCCATTATCATGAATAAAAAGAGAGATAATGGATTCCTTAATCTCAATCCACATGAAACCTTAAAGAAACCTTCGAGGGAGTCATTGATTAGAAAAAAATATATTGAGTTGGGAATGAAATTTAAGATCTAGTTTATCCAAGTTTTATCAAAGTCATATGCCTCTAAAACCTTGAATAAAAACCTTTGATCTATAAAATCAAATGCTTTTCTAAATGTCCGCTTTTACTAACATGCTTTGCTTCCTATTTTTTTCAATCAAGTGTATGACCTCTTAGGATATAATTCTCCCATCCAATATTGACCTTATTGGAACAAACTCCATTTCTCACCTAATATGTTATCTAAGAGAATCCATTTCATCTTATTGGTCACTATCTTCTCCAATATATTGTAGATAGTGTTGCATAGTGATATAGGTTGATACTTATCCAAAGAAAGGGCATGTTCTTTTTTGGTATCAACATTATGAAGGTATTATTCACTTCTTTTAGCATATCGAGCTTCTTTCAAGAATCTTCTATTGCACCTACTATATATTTTCCAATGATCTTTTAGCATGTATGATAGAAACTCCTCAAAAAAACCATTAAGACCTAGTATTTTATAAAGGTGTAGTTTCCACATTGCCACTTTCATTTCTTCCTCAAAAATAAATTCCAATAACATCTTATTTTATTCTCAGTAACCAATCTTGGGATGTTCCTTGAAATGCGGAACTATAAAACCCCAAATTTGATCCATCCTAGTTATTAAGGTTTTACAATAATCTATCATTTAAATTTTTATTGAGTCAAGATCATCAATATTTGCCCTATTTTTCAATCTGATCTAGGTGTTTTTGTTCTAATCCCTCTGATTTTTAGTGGCATTATAAAAATATTTAGAGTTATTTCCCCCATCATTTATCCATATCTCTCTCAAATTTTGTCTACAAACACTTTTGTTATGCCTTGCATACCCATCCTTACATTTTGTGGGCAAAATGTTGGGTCCCCCTTTTTTCACTTTTGCCTTGTTTCTTTTCCTTTTGTTTTCTCTGGCCTTTTATTTCACGAGGGTCATTTTATTTACTTTTTGGTTTTCCTTCCTCTGGGACCTGGTCCCGGAGTGTTTTTGTCTTCTATGTCAGCCAGATTTTTTCAGACTCTGGGATTCTCTCTCATTACTTTTTCTTTTGTTAGAGGGCGTAATTGCATGGGATCCCCGGACCTGGAGTCTGGAGGTTTGTCGAGATTGTGGAAGGAAGTAATATGTTTTTACCCTAGCAGTATAAATAAATATTTACTTATCACTTTCACATTTACCATGAACAAGATTACCTAGAGCGATTAAGAGTGAAATTGTGAATTAAGTGTGAATTGCTTTGGAAGTTTAACAGTGCCTTGCAGTTGAGCTGATAATCGAGTTTGTGCATGTTTCTCAGCTTCCTTGCAAGATTGTGGGTGTTTGTGGTCTGTGAAAGCTTCCTATTTTGTAGAGCACCTCCCGTGCTCCTCCTCCCATGTTTCCTAGTGTTAAGGTAGGTCCTTCGGCTCCTCTTTCTGGTTTTGCCTTTGCTCATCCTTGGTTTTCTCTCTTTTCATTTTGTCCTTGTTTTGTTTCACTTTTCTTCCTAGTTTGTTGTCTCCTCCCATTGGTGGGATGGCTCTGTAGGAAGGTTGTATGCCTTCCTCGCATTGTGTTCTTTTTGTAAATGGTGTACATTAGTGTAGATGCTGTAAATTCTTAAGGTTCCTATGTAAAGGTCTTAGTTTTGCTGTAAATTATAGATAGTCCTTAGGATAGGGGTACTTCCTATAAATTGCATCATTTTCTGGCTTCCCTTGTATATTTGGTCTGTACATTGTTGTAGTGACCCCTCCTATGACAAGCTCTCTGGGCTCTACACATTATAACCTAAGTTTTAAGCTTGCCCGCATGATGTCCGCCTGGTTCAAACTTGACACCTCACCTATTCGAGCCATGGTGGCTTTCTCTCTCCTCTGTCGCTTCATCATTGATGGCAGTATTAATTTCCCCATGAGTGAGCATTCAAAAACATCCCATCTGGCATTAATTTCACTTGTGTCAACACACCTACCACCATTAAGGGCCATTACGCCATTTATTGCGTGACCATGTGACAACCCATGTCAGCCAAGTATGACTCACTACCTAGTCACTTTGATAATGAATAGTTTCTCTAGATTCTGGGTGCTAAGAAGTCCCCGGGCCTTCATCCCATTTTGTCACATAAACCAATACCCTAGGACCTCTGGGTGTTGATTAGAATCCATTCGTTGTTAACTGTTATATTATGGGATTTTGATGCACACTAACATTTGTTTTGAATAGATGCGAGATGGTGGTGAACTCCCCGGAGTCCATAAAATTGTTTTATATTTTTATCATATGTATTGACGATTGTTCGGTCTTGCAAGTTGCAGGTTATCCAACAAAATGTCTAAAGTAAAAACTCCTCCTGGAAGTTGGGACCTTCCAACTACCTCCACTCGGGCAGCCACAAAGAAAAAGGCATAAAAGATGCTGGCCAAGCTTCCATTAACATCCAAATAGGTGAGGGAGGGTGTCCTTGTAGGATCCAAAGTGGACTCCAAGCTACAGGATATCATCGACACTGAGCCCAGACTATGGGTTGAATTGTAAGGTCTTGTTCTGACGATGTACCAACAGAGATCTGTCAGAGATGATATGGCAAAGAACGTGGCCGCCTCTGGTATCATCAAATTTGCATGTTTCCCCTGCTTGGTGCAAGCACTAGAACTGATCCTTCAATTGGAAAATCACTACAATGCCCCCACCCAGGTTCTTTTTCTTGTTGATTCTCTACCACTGAACTACCCGACAACCATTGTTACTCTGGATGCCTCCAATTTTGCTTCGGGAATGGGAATCCCCCAGTTCAGGGTAGCCATTGTTATCTCTTAGTCTGCATCACTGAAGGAGTTTGAGGACATTCCCACTCTCTCTCAACAACATCTCAATTCTCACTAGCTAAAGTCCCCGAGAAGGGACTATAAAAAGATGAAGCTGGAGATTCCCCGCAGAGACTTCAAGGAATGCATACAGGCGGTAATAATATTTTTGTGAAAGCTCTTCGGAGAGCCCCATGCCAGGGAATTTTTGGCATGGATGTATTATTTCCTATACTGCATCACCACCTACAGTCAGACCTTCGACTGGCCGACCATCATCACCAATCATGTGGACTTCCAGTTAAATAATGTCCTCTAGAATTCGAGGTTCCCCATGACCTCATATATATTATGGGCACTCGCCCAAGAGAGACCTGCTCTTTGGGGTTTGCAGATAGTGGGAGTTCTTGGGAATGGACCCAGCCATCTTGTCCCATGGGAAGATTATCCATGGATCCAATGGGAAGCCTCTTTCCCCCATTTTTTTAGGGTAAATGGCACGTTCATTTACCGTAACATTTTGACACTTACTCAGGATTCCAGGTACCGGTTTTCACAGGAGGCAATGACCTTGGTGAGTACATACAACAACTATTTCACTCAGTTCCAGCAACAATCTTATATTCAGGTAATCGGGTTCTTTGGGAAGCCCTACCTACTCCCTAGGCATTACGGGGATAGGATTATTCTTTTGGAGTTCTATGGTCAAATCCTGGAACTCCACACATTCTTTGCCTTGAAGAAGGTTACATCCATTCCATTCCCAATCACTTGCGGGAATTATTCTTGCAGTCTCACAGTGGCTAAGGAAGCCAATAATGAATTGAAGAGCCTGGGACTAGAAGAATTCCACCTTACAAGAAATAATTTTGATCCAGTTGATAAGATAAGTGCAGCGCTACCCCGGGCATCCACACTACATAAAATTCACATTGAAGATTTCTAGGCGGATTGTCAGGATGGTTTTGATCTTTGGGCCCAACAACATTTGGGGATGTCCAAAGGTATGATGAAGAGCCTCAGCCTTTAGAACTTTCTAAAATATTTTTTAGATAGTGGGCCTCTGGAGGACCTAGCATACAAAGACCAAGGGATCGAAAAGTTGGATCTCCGTCCGGTGGATTGGGACACCCCGGAGGATTTAACAATTAAGGATGTGATTCAAAACATCATAGAGAATAGCCAAAAATACTTTGAGCAAGTGTACAAGAGGAGCACCCGTAAGGGTCCAATCTTGCGGAGGTCTACTTTGACCTCTGGAGCCGCGGGACCGAGTAAAGACGAGGGGAAGGAAAAGGAAGACACCCCGGCCCAAGTTACTCCCCAGGGTCCACTCTCTATTTTGGAGAAAATTCATGATTAGATGGAGGCATCCAGACAGATGAGCCAAAAACTAAGTGCCCAGCTCACCCACGATCTTCCAATCACTCCAATGGGATCTACCCGCCCGGCAGGATCCCCTTCATTAGAAGTACTCATGAGCCGACAGACAGAGGCCAAGGTAGAGTCTGTGGACATTCTGGATGTCAGGGCCTCATTTCAATTGAGGAAGAAGAAGAAAAGGGTAGACCATCCCTCGAGCATAAACATGGGCCATGACATGCCCAACGTTCCCCCGATGGAGGTTATTTTGGACTCCCCCGAACTAGAGAGTCCCCCGGATACCTCCCCTCCACACGATGACTTTGATGACATCTTTGGGGCCGATGAGCTTATGAATTTACAAGGGGAGATAGGAAAGGCGGTGGAAGAGATAGCCACACAGGAAGTAGAGATAATCCCCGACGAAGGGGAGATACCAGAAAAAGAGGTGGTTCCGGAGAAGGAGGTCTGAGAACATGAAAAAGAGCTAGAACATGAAGAAACATAAAAGGATCCATAAGACGTGGAAGAAACACCGGTCCAGGGGACCAAGATAGATCTAAGGCAAAAAAATAATGAGCAATCAACAACTAGGGAAACCAGGCCTTCGGGATCAACCGTACCCCCAACCGTCACTCTCCAAACACCTTTAGTTACCTCGGATGGTCAAGTGCCTCAGATTATGACATTTGGCGAGGTAGTCTCAGCAACCCAACAGTCAAATATTGGTCAGACACCTCCGCCTCATCCAGAAGACATGCACATGGAGAAGGATGTCCTGACAGATGATGTTGAAGAAGAACATCAGCGACAAGATGATAAGATAACCCCAGAAATATGGATATAGAGCTCACAAATGCTAAAAAGGATAGGGAGAATCCTGGTGATACGGATGATACTGGTGCTGATGGAGATGGGGTTCCCAACACCACAGATGAGAATGCCACTAGGGTGGAAGACATTGAAAACCCTAGAGAACAGGAAAAGGAGAAAGAGTCTGATGCGACTGTGGATACTAGGGATACACCACTAGACCTTGAATAAGGCCCTGATGCTCAAGCCTTAGTAGAAAGACCGCCCCAGCTACCATAATGGCTGATAGAATGCAGAAAGAGAAAGGCTCCAGTCACAGTTGGTGTTCCCCTCTCCTTGGCCTGGATGATGGCCCATAATCAAGAGGCTAAAAATCCCAAAAAGGACTGGACAATCCACACCCTCCGGACTGGTCCGAGAGGAAATACAATTGCAATAGTTGCAACACCTCCCACAGATACCGATGTGGAAACAGTAAGGGCCAAAGAATACATAGTCACATAGGTTCATCTGGGGAGGAGAGATAAGCAAGGTGAATTGGACCTACTGAGAGAGGCTACCCAGGCAGTCAAGGCCCGATATGATAAGCAGGCGCAGAAGCTAGAGGAAAGAGAGAAGAATGAAAATCTCCTCGGGCTTCTCACGAAACTAACACAACCATTGGCCAAGATCCATTTGGAAGCCTCCACCTCTAGACCACCACTTCCATAGGGTGACATGGATGCTCTTAGGGCTATGAAAAGGAATGTGCAAGCTGTAGATGGCTGGATCGGGGAGAAAATCACAGCCGTAAGGCAATTTTTGGTAGCAACACTCCCAAACCTTTATCAAGTCAGCAATCTTGTGGACCAGGTAAATGACACCGTTGTCCTGTGGGAGGACATAGAGAAGTATGAAGAGTGGAGGATAGAGTTAGAAGAAAAAAAAAACTTTGGGGAGGAAGCCATTACCGACACGGGGATTTTGGGAGAAGAGCCCTTTGGATTCCTTCAGGCCCAACACTCCAAATTTGGCCTCAAAATTGAGGTGAGCAAGAAACTAGTAGGGGCCCTAAAGAATAAGATCTCAGGAGTCCAAAATTCTTTAAATTTATATACAACATTTGTATCAAGGGTTTCACTAGTTGATCCCTTCACTACCGAAACATGCACTCTGGTAGATTTTGTTGTGGGCAAGTTTGACGAGCTAATAGAATCCCGGTACCAGTCTGTCAAGGATTTTGATGGAGGAAAGATGTCTAGGTTATCAAAGATGATGCTCCAGGCCCATGATTTAGTAAAGGTAGCTGCAGAATTCTGAGACGGGGCCAGAGATATTGAGGAATAGTTCAGGGTCGTCAGCGACTGATGGGATAATATCAAGGACATAGACGAGGATGGAATTGGCCATATTTTGGAGGCCTTCAAGAACAAGGGACAGTAAAGTTCTCCGAACTCTGGAGATTTTCACCAACAGGGTGCAAGTTTTGTAATTCTTTATTCTTTGGGCATAAGCTCCCAGACTCTGGAATTCTGGATCTAAAGTTTTGTATTCTTTCAATGACCCGTGTCCAGGTTCCTCGAAGTCGACCGGTCATTGTCAACTAGTTAATAAGGGGGTCAGCAGGTAGGTGATTCCAATAAGGCATGTCAGATAGAGGGATGGCTCTGACAGGTGATCCTCTCAAGGCGCTGCTCCAACATTAACTACCTGGTGCCTCGAAGACAGTGAGCCACATTTTGCATTGATGAGGCATGCTACCTCGAACTCTGAGAGGATCATATTTCTTCTGTTAATACCCCGACACTCTCCTCTATGTCAATTCTGCTAGCTTTCTTGTCTTCTTCTTCCATCTTGTCAGACCTCTGCTCTTTTAGAGGTGATTGTAAGTGGTGTAGGTAGTACCGGCCACCAGATAATGTATATTATATGTTGAGTGTATAGTTAGATTAGGTTTGTTTTAGGGAAAACTATGTGTATAAATAAGAATTCTGAATTGATAACAAGGGTCGGCAAAATTGATGATTTTGCAGTCCAACACTATCAACATTTCATTCTCAGTTGTTTTCAGGAGCTCAATGCTCATCAGTTCTTAGTAGTTAGATGCTCCCTGGGAGCCATGGATGTACACACTAGTGATGCTGGAACACTCTTTTAATGAAGAAGGAAGAACAATTTATGGTAATGATATTGTTGATGTTCTGATCACCAAGTTAGCAATATCTTTTTGTGCTGTATGTTTCTAATGTCCTTTGAGCTAATGTTTAGTTTAGATTAATGATCTCATTTCCCCTTGCTATTGAATATGTATGAATCGCTGGTTATGTATGTATTCAATATTTAGTGTAGTTCATTGGAGCATAGTTGATCTTTAGAATCTATTGCACAACTATAAGTAGAAGTGATATACTCTAAATCTGGCCTATCTTTTGCTATTTATTTGGTAAACTTAACGTGCTTGCAGGAAACCCCGACCCATCATCGAAATCCCTGAAGAAGATAAGTAAAACCAACTATCCCCCGAAAAAAATAGTCACTTGCCCAACTTAGCTCCTCGCACCGTCGAGACCCAACATTTAGGTGCTTGAAGGCCCAGAGAATTCATTCTCTAGAGAGCCTTTACATGTGAATTTGGCCGGTACCCTGGTACCCGGTGACAACTTATCTCTGTTGATCAGACCGGTCACAAAGTCCTGTCAACAACTTCCTATTTTGCGAAGACATCTGCATACTCTTTCACAAACTCTTTCTTAGTCTTCAATCTCACCTAATCATGTACCTAATGACATGCAACTGATTAAATGTTTGATAATATTAAGTTAAAGATAATGCAAGGCATTAAATCAGTTAATGGTTTGTATTTTCATTGATGTCAACTTGATATCATTTGTACGGTCATGTACATAATGCCAAAGACTTCAGAGAATCAATGGAACAAAGGTTATGTTTTCAGAAATGCATAAAAGTCAAGTATTCACTATGTGATAGATAACACCGATGGAGTGCACACCATTGGTAAAGGCAAAGAAGAAAAGTCACAGTGATACCCGACGAGCAGAAGACAATGTTGCCTGACGAAGCGAAACCACAAGATACCCAATGAGAAAAGTCCAATGATACCTGACGGACGGAGATCCCGAAGCTAACTTGAGTCATGTCGATAGAACTAACAGTTGTAATAGATGACTAACTGAAGAGTTGACCGACGGAACAGAGAGTTCAGAAAATGACAAAATATCTAACTGGCAAGAGCTAAAGATAAACTTAACTGGTTGTTTTCTTTGTTTTATTTGACCAGAGTTAAGTAATTGATTTAAAGATGATTTATATAGTTGGCATGAAGATAACTATGAGACAAATTAGGAGTTATGCTTTAAATCAAATAGGCTGGATTGTTTTTCACGCAAATAATCAAGAATCAAGAAACAGTGAATATCATGTCTATATAAGAGACAAGCTTAATTCATTTTTGTATCACATGAAAAGTGGATTAAGGGGAGAAAATAGAAAGAGGATGCTAAAAATAAACTGATGAAGAACAACTTCATGTAGTACTAATCAATCAAGCTAAAGGAGAGCTAAGGAATTTTGTAGACACCGACAAATAGTAAGCACAACATCACAAAGCAGAAAGTATGGAGCACAAAAGAATTGAATTGATACATTGATCAGAGAGGTAATGTACTTAAATAGATCTGAAAATCTATAATTCAAGTTGCATTAGAAACAGGTCATTTTGTTTCAGTTTAACCGTTGAAGCATCAAGTCTCTTAACAGAGCAGGACTTAACAGTCTTCTATATATTGAGGTACATCCCAAGGAGTGCCAAAAAGGTTGATTCATGAAAGTAGTATTGGATATGCCCGATGCCTATTGACAGTCTAAGAGAGAGGCTGATTCAAGGATGGCAACATTAGATGCCCGATACTAAGTGACAACCTATATGTGTAAAATCCTATAACAAGGTCACACCTAATAGTGTGTTTGTAACCTTTAGCAGGGTTGGATCCTAACAGGGCTCACTTCAGAAGAGTGAAAATTTTGGGTACCGGTCCCAATGGTTTTTTTCCCTTAACAGGATTTTCACATTAAAAATTCATGTGTTATGTGTGTATGATTCATTTATTTATTGTTTTGTATCTGACATAGTTAACACTGGATTTATCGGTATACTCTACATATTTACTGAGTTTCGGTAAATAGTTATACTACTTATCGGTAATCAAGGACAATAAGGACAGACAAGGAAAAAATGACAGACAGTTAATCATTATAAGTATCTCATGGCATTCATCTTGTAGGGACTTAATAATCTAAGGTTTATTTGATTGATGGTCAATTTTTGAAGGATAAAAATTTGAAGCCACTGATTCACCCCCCCCTCTCAGTTATTACTAACAATTGGTATCAGAGCTTGTGCACTTAGAAGGAAGGTTTCAAGACCTAAGCCAAAGATCACAAGATGAATAGACAAGATGTGCCCAAGTTGAACAAAGATAATTTTGCTTCATGAAAGAGCAGAATATGACTCCACTTATTAGGTATTGGTAATGATGTTACTCAATTCCTAGAAACTGAATATGTGTTTCCCATAGAAGCACCGACAGTTGAACAAATGAGAGAGAAGCATGAACATAATGGCATGATGATAGAGATTGCTTCCTCACTCTCTGATGCTGAATTTGAACATGTCAAAGAATGCAAAACTGCAAAGCGGATGTGGGACAAATTGAAGCTTGTACATGGTGGTGACAAAAATGTTTTGAGAGCCAAGGCAGAAAGCCTTAGAGGAAATTTTGATGATCTCAAAATGAAAGAAGGAGAAAAAATCACCCAGTACAACACAAGAATTAAAGAAGTAGTCAATGCTATCCGAGGAGTTGGAGGTGTACTGGAAGAAGATACAGTGGTAAGTAAAATTCTAAGAACCTTACTACCTAATTATGCTATTAGAGTATCTGCCATTCAAGAAATGAGAGCAGTAGCAAATAGAAATGTTACTCTAGACAATTTAATTAGAAGACTGATTTCATTTGAGATGAATAACTTTGATAATAGTGTCTTACCAAACATAGAGTCTACATTCAAAACTTCTATGAGAATAAGTAAATCAAGTCACAAAAACACTATAAGAAAAGATAGTGATAGTGAAAATGAAGAAGATGATCTTGATGAAATTGAAGCACTTATGGCCAAAAGAATGCAGAGAGGCAAAGGTAAATACAAAGGTAAATTACCACTTGTTTGTTTTAATTGAAAAGAGATTGGACATTTTGCTGCAAGATGTACTAACAAAAGAAAAGATGACATAAGTAATGATAGATCTTTTGAGAAGAAGTCTGATAGAGGTGATTACAAAAGCTATCGACAATCAGAAAGAAGAGATACCTGAGACTTTAAGTACAAAGGAAAGAAGGTCAGCTACCTAGAAAAATGCAACCTATGATGATACTGACACCGAATCTGATGAAGACATCGAGATGGTGTTTGTGGCTATAAAGGATGATTCAGATGATGATGAAGAAAGGTATGTAGAAATATCTCTCATATCTAAAAATAGAAAAAATGATGTTTGGATCATAGATAGTGGCTGCACTCATTATATGACCGGTGATAAGCAAAAGTTTGAGACTTTTGAATACTACAAGGGTGGATCGGTAAGAATGGGAAATGACATACCTTGTCCAGTTGAAGGTAGAGGAACAATAATGTTGAATAACCAGATAAAGTGTGAGAATGCTTATTGGGTAAATGGATTGAATTATAATCTATTGAGTGTCTCTCAGTTAAATAATTCAGGTCACAAAGTAGCATTTGAAAATAAGAAGGCAAAGATCTTCAACAAATCTGGAAATCTGATTGGTACCGGTGAGCAGACAAAAGGTAACTTATTCTATTTGAATGATACTGACTCTACTTGTTTGATTGCTACAAATGAAGACATATGGTTATGGAACAAAAGACTGTGTCATGTGAACTTTGACAACATGATGAAAATTAGCAAAAAGATAAATGTCAGAGGCTTACCGACAATGACCAAGCCCGACAACATCATGTGTAAAAACTGTCAAAAAGGTAAAATGACAAAGTATAGTTTTAAAAGAAAAACCAATACATCGGATGCAATTCTAGAATTAGTCCATACTCATTTATGTGGACCCATGAGGACAAAGAGTTATTATGGAGATAGATATTTTATTCTCTTTGTTGATGATTAATCTAGAATGATGATAGTTATGTTTCTAAAAGATAAATCAGAAGCATTTAAGATGTTCAAATGGTATAAGGCTATGGTAGAGAAACAAAGTGGTGAGGATCTAAAATGTTTAAGATCAGATAGAGGAGGTGAGTTTATATAAGATGAATTCACTAACTTTTGTAATGAGCATGGTATAAAAAGACAGATTTCTGCACCAAGAACGCCACAGCAAAATGGGATTGCTGAGAGAAGAAACAGATCAATAGTTGATTGTGCTAGAACACTGATGATAGAAAAAGGCATCACCCAAATATTCTGGAGGGAAGTTGTTAGTACTATTGTTTACACACTGAATAGAGTACAATTGACGAAAGACACCTTATGAGCTATGGTATGGATACACACCCAATGTAATTTATTTCAAAAAATTTGGCAGTCAATGTTATATTTTAAAAGATGATAGAAATGGAAAAATTGACTCCAAGAGTGATGAAGGAATTTTTGTAGGGTATTCTACCAAGAGAAAGGCTTACAAATGTCTAAACAAAGGCTCTAACAAAATTATTGAAAGTGCAAATGTAAAGATAGATGAATTTGCAGAAAAGAATGAACAAGAAAGCACTAAAGAACCAGAGGACTACAATAAGTTCAATTACAACGAGGAACCTGACACTCTACCTCACCAACAATGTAGAGCCCCTGAGCTACAAATCATTGCTCCCGAGCATCAGGCTACAAATACCGACGGTTAGGATAATGATCAAGATAATGTGCAAGGTAATGAAGAACAGAATGAAGTTCAAAATAATGATCAAGCTGATAGACAGAGAACCATACCTGTACTTGAAAAATATGTAAGAAGGAACCATCTAGAGGTCCAAATAATAGGAGATAAGAAAGCTGGTACCAGAACAAGAAGTAAGTCTTTAAACTCAAATTGTTTAATTTGTGAGTTTGAGCCAAAATCTATCAATGCTGCACTAGATAATGAGGAATGGATAAGTGCTATGAATGATGAGATTGAGAAGATTGAGA
>MU227733.1:244201-266225 GCA_018584345.1 Thuja plicata
TCCTTCAAACATGTCTTCTAAATACTTCCATATTGTGTATGCCTTGTCTACTTTCTTGATCTCAGAGAATTCACTATTAGATAGTGCACTTATAAGGGCTTCTTTGGCAACTGCATTAGCTATGAATATATCCTTTTTTTTACTAGTAGCATCATCTCTTGAGAGGTCTTTTAAAGAGGGAATAACAACTTCTTGTGTGGCTATCTCAAAGATGTCAAAACCAACACACTGCAGATGTGTTATCATTTTGTTCTTCCAATCCAGACAATTCTCTCCATCGAACTTAGGACTCTCTTTTCTGAAGTATGCCATCTGATCTACCTTAAGCTGCTAGGCTTTCTCTTCAAGGCACTTGGCTTTGATACCAATTGTTAGAATAGTCCCAAATGATAACTAAGTGGGTGGGGGGGGGGGGGGGGAATCAGNGGTGAATCAGTTATCAGCTAATTAAATTATTTTCTTTTTTTTTAATTCCAGAATATAATAAAGTAAATGCACATTCAGATAACACAATAGACAACACCACAATTTGGTTATGGGGAAACCAAATGGTAAAAACCCTAGTGGGAATTAACACCCATAATGAACTATACTTGTTTATAATAATCCCTATTAGAAGATATTGCAACCCTATTAGGAGTTGTTCTTTATAATGTAATAAGTATAGTGACCTGGTTAAGGGTTTGACCCTGTTACCTGAGTCTTTTACAAATAACCCTGTTAAGGGTGAGGACTCACTATCCAAAAGCTCACTACTTCAATGGTGAAGGCTATAAGATTTTTTAGAATAGATATGTACTATATCTGATGATGAACTATAGAGTAGACCTGCTATCTTGATTAGTTCCAATGTATTGTAATCTTTCACTTCTTCTTCACATAGATCCTTGATGAATGAAACACAATTGATATTCTTCTCTGTACTTTTTCTGTCTCTTATCTTCTCATTCACACTTAGCGTTCCACAAATGAACTACTTTAAGTATCTTCCTCAAAGTATGAGATCATGGGACCTGTTAGGAAACTCTTAATAACATCCTTATCGGCTTAACTAACCACGCAAGCATAATTACAACCGTGCAATATAAACTGAATAGACACGACGCTTCACTAAGTCGGCCTCACCAAATTAACTCTAACATTGCAATCTTGTCAAAACATGTTTGGAACCTTTAGATAAATATCTTCAACTCATAAATAAACTTGAATATACACACACATATCTTGAAGATAGGCGCAACTCAAGAACCAATGCAATACGTCAGCTCTGTTCAGACAAACTCTAGAAACTGTAACTGTTGTTAACAGCATTACACAACACAACTGAAACTTCATATCTGAGTCTGCATGTATGAAAAAAATATAAAAAAAATGTCTACAACATGAATATAACCGTACAAGGCTTGATAACATCATTCTGATAAGTACATACAGAACACTACTGTATATTATATGTTGTCATCAATGACAAATATACAATCAACTAGCTGCCAAAAGTAAATCTCCAACACTATCATTTGTCAAATGATTAAAAATCACACTTCATTACAAATGATTGAACATCTATTTATACTAGTTTCTAGCTCTATTCTTGATTCACGCTTTTACAAATTAACTCTAGATCCAAGGTTTACAACTTGACCTTAATCTTTAGTTATATATGTTTTAGATCCGTTAGGATGCTTTAAAACATTCAAAATTTGCTTGCTTGACCCTCAAGTAAAGATTTAAAACAAATAAAAACTCTATAAATAGAATTACAATGTTTTATCTGACATGTAAAGTCAGATCCACTTTTTACGGGTTCTATATTTGACTGTCGGTTATGATGGTCGGGTTGTTTTGTCAATTCTGTCGGTTTTGTACTCCGTCGGTGTCCCTTAATTGAACTGTTTGTCAGGTGTGCCTTTTCTTCTTCGTCGGTGATGTTCTCAATACTGTATCATCAGTAATGCTTGTCATCGGTTTGAATCTTGTCAATGTTCATCGGGCAAGTCTATACTTATCATTTTTACGATAGGCATTTTCATCTCGTCGGGTATCCTTGCTATCCACTGGTTATGCTTATACCGATGACCTTTGTCATGTTTTTCCCTTTAAGTATACTAACTGCAAAACTTAATGTCATCAATAAGATGCATTCTTGAAGGATGGAGGAAGGAGGATCAATTTTAGATCACATGATACATTTAATATGGTGATTTTCCAACTGGGTTCTATAGATATCAAGATAGATTAACATGAAAATACATGCTTATCTTATGTTCTTTCCCAGACTTATGGGATCACCTTGTGATGGTTATTGGAAGAACACCAAACACTTTCAAGATGAAGGATGTAGTTGCTTCATTACTGCCTAAAGAGATTGACATATTTTTGAGATGGCTAAGGAGGACCTAGTTGTTTGTATAACAATGATCATGGAGAAAGACAAGAAGAAAGACAAGAATGGTAATTCAAAGTATATGTGGAGATCTAAGTCTCTTGGTAAAAATTTCAAGGATAAATGTTGTAACTATGAAAAATGTAGTCATTTTAAAAAAGAGTGCAAGGAGGAGAAGAAAAAGAAAGGTAAAAAGGATTTCCCAAATTTTGACTTTGATAAATTCTCTCATGATGAAGTAGGTGATTTTGTTGCATCCTTGGAAACACATACATTAGAAGATGTGCAGTTGATAGACTTGGGTGCATATTTCCACATGACTTCTCATAAAGGTTGGTTTTCAAAGTACAAAGAGTTTGATAGTGGGAAGGTGTATCTAAATAATAAATCTCACCTGAAGGTTTTTAGTCATGGAAAAGGTAAGAAATAATTCCCAGATGGTAGAGTGAAGGGGATTGATAGTGTCTAGCATATTGTTAGTTTGGGATGGAACCTAATTTTAGTTAGAAATTTGTGTGATGTGGGTGTGTAGATTGATTTCTTGAGTAGTAGATGTATGGTGTGAAAATGGATCCACACTCTATACAAAGGAGAGGAAGAATACCAAGATTTATCCTCCAATGAGACCCGATTAACACAAAGATAAGTGTCAATTTGTGACCTATACAAAGGAGATAAATGGCTTGGGTTAACTTCTCCCTTACCTCTACAAAGAGAGGGTTTAGGAAAGAGAAATTGAGAATATTTGAAAAGTAAATCTAGAAGACTAATATTGAAATGAAAAAATAAAAAGTACTTATCTCTAAAAAGAATCTTCTGAAAACCTTGTCAAATGGTCTCAGAAATTGTTGATTTTCGCGATCCTAAACCCAAACTATGAGATCTACAAAACCCAAAAATATTTTTATTTTTTGAGCAAGGTCGACCTTGACCCAAATGCAGGTCAACCTTGACCCCTTTATGTCAACCTTGACCTGAACTACTCTGACGGAAATTTTGTTTGTGGATCCCAAATTTTTTCCAAAAAGGGTATCCAAATCTGCTCTGCAACTCCCGAAACAATGACTGTAGATATCTGAAACTTACATGTCAACCTTGACACCTTTATTTTGACCTTGACCTATGTTACTCCAATGAAAATTCTGTTCACGAATCCTGAAAGTTTTTCGAAAAAGGTATCCAAATATGCTCTGTAATTTTTTATTCTGTACCTATACCTAAAAGAAAAATGGTTTTGTTTTTTGGGGGGAGGGGTTTGCCTTGGTCAAACCCCAGTTTTGGAATTAACCTTATAATATAATTTAAATTGCAGAGATAACCAAAGTAAATGAACAAATTCACCTTGTTTGTATAGAAACCCTTGTGGCGGATTCAAATCCAAATCCTCAAAGATGAATACTTGAAGTTGTTTGAACCTTGTAGAATAGTATGAAGTTGATCTACCATGCCAATTCATGGCTCCATGGAAGTAAATGTTCTCATGTACTTGAATTGAGAATGCAAGATGAAGAATGTAGAAGTCTTGAATGCTTGAGAGATCTTGAGATTGCTTGATAACTTGTAGATAACAATGGATTGCCCAGAAGATATCCAAAAATGAGAGAGGAAAACCCTTCTTTTATAGTGATCTTGGGCACAAAATCCTAGAGAGGCCAACATAGAGGAAATATTAATTCCAACTATGACACTAAACTCTAGACATGGCCAACATAGAAAACAATAATTAAGGGTCCATGGCACAAAACTCTAGAGAGGTGCACATGGAGAGGAAATTAAATTAAGGTCTAGGCACAATTAAGGGACCATGGCACAAAAATCTAGAGAGGTGCACATGAATAAGATATAAAATTAAGGTCTTGACACAAAAATCTAGAAGGGGTCCACCCTTAAGGTAGAAACAAAAATAATTATTTCAGAGCCTTGTCACAAAATTAGAGGTAAGGCCAACCCCAAAGTTAATTTGAGCATTAGGCATAAAAATTGAGGAAGGATAATCTCAAATAATAAATTAGGAATCCTACACAGAGCTCGAGAAAGGTCCACCTCAAATATTAATTTGAGAATTTGACACTAAACTCAAGAAATAGTGGCCCCAAAGAGGGAAAAGATAAAATTTTGATGAAACCCCAAAACTGGGACCCAACCCCAAGGACCCTAGAACCTGGGGTCAAGGTTGAGGTTGACCTTGACCCAGAGGGTCAGGACCTCGGGAAATGTTCCAAAGTCTTAGAAACAGAGAGAAAAGGCATGAAAGAGGGGCAGAACAGGCACATAAGCACATGAAACTCCATGGAAGCATGGAAGTGTCTGAATCAGGACCAAAATAGCCTACTAGGGAGGGATAAAAGGTCTCAACATGGAGTGCATCCATTTTAAGAAGATACATTTAGCCCCCACTTTAGCAAGAGTATGGGCTCAACACAGACTCTTGGTAAAGTAGAACAAGAATAGAAGAAAAAAGCCCTATTAATATTAAGGATACAACGAATCCATGAAGCCCCCTATGAACTTGAGTCCTTGTTAAATCTAAAAGCATGATAGGAGAAAGAAAACAAGAAAGAGGAGTGGCTAGCTCACCCAGAAAGATGTGTATATCTCATCGTGAACCACAAAAAGGATAGGATGGCCCACCAAGAAAGCACTTGATAGTCACCCCATAAAGTTATGCGCCTTTTGGTGGCTTTGTGCATGTATGTAGTGCATCTTCTTATGGATTTTATGAGGTACCCATGGATCCATATCCTCATATCACCATGGAATACATTTGTAAAATCCGTATCTCTTCAAGATTTAGAAACTTATGTGCGTTACCTTCTGAGGATTTAGCATGCCACAAAACAAAAGGTTAGAACACAAATTCATAATATAGAATGAGGGAGGCCTTATATATGCCCCCTCCTTAAGATGAAAAAATACATACTATTTTGACATGTTAAGGAAAGAAAAGGACAAGGATAAAGCCTTCTTCAACAACATCAAGACAATATCCATAAACAACACCCAGTCCAAGCCAAGAAAGTAACAGCTCCTATGAGGCTATGGAAGGGATGAATGCAAAGAGATATCATGCAAGAAGTGAAAAGTAACCCTTGTGAGGGATAGCACACTATTCAGTTTCCAAGGTGAGAGATTTATCAACCATGGAAACCGAATGTTAAACAATGAAATAGGTTATGATCAAGGACATAGATCCTCGATGCAAACCAAAATTTTCATGTATTATTGGATATCACATAATAGATAGATATTGCTTAACCAAGGGAAAAGTGGATCCCGAAAAGACAACAAATAAGGAGATGACATCCTTGCCCCCCAAGCGTAGGAACAAGAATGAAAGGGGACCTATTATATCACTCACAATACTATGCAAGAAAAAAATCCCCCAAGGATTAGGCTAACATTTTTTACATAATATGGAGCTCCATAATAGGAACATAAATGTTATTTAGAGAAAACAGGATTGAAATATAACTTATTGCCACATGATATATAAATAACTTTACCATCAATGAGCTGCCTAATATTATAATGTAAAGCTTGACATTCATTAGTAGAGTGATCATGAAATCTATGATACAAACAAAAAGGAAGAGGCTTCAAGTGTGGACTACATTTGTTTTTGCGTTTAGGTCTAGTAATCATCTTAGCATGAAGGAGTTTAGGCAAAAGAACTTCTTGGTCAAATTCCTTCATAGGTTCATCATGTTTTGAAGTGTTATTTGAGATGTTGTTAACATTGATGTGTTGTTGAGGATTAAATACCAATCCATAAGAATGCTCATGCCCCCCATTCTATAAGGGCATTTGAATTCCCTATTTATGCTTACCACATCCTTGACCATGGAGTCCTTTTTTAACTAGTAAATGATAACCAAGACCATAACGAGAAGCCATATCAAAAGGAGTCAATGGAACTTTAGTAGTCAGTATGTCATCATTAGTAGGTTTAACAGATTCATAGTGGGTAGAAGAAGTGACAAAGTTATTATGAAGGGCATTAGAATTAGAAGCAAAAACTCGTTGTTCAAACTCTCTTTGTTGCTTCTTAAAATCAAGATCAAAAACCTTATACTCTCCAATAAAGGTATGATTAAAATCGAAGGTTCCCCAATAATCTCCAGGAAGAACATTAGAGGAAGAAGGATTACTATTAGGAATGGGATTATTGTGGTTTTGAATATTCAAACAAGGATTTGGCACATCATCTGCATGAAGTGTATACATCATGTTGTTGTGAATAAACTTGACTTTACGGTGAAGGGTGGAAGGAACAACATGCATCTCATGCAACCAAGGTCTACCCAAAATGAGGTTATAATTAAGAGGTCCAGACATAACATGAAAATGAGTATTTAGGATGACTAGACCTACTTTGATAGGTAAGGTAATGATGCACAAAGTTTTCTTATCAATGTTATCAAAGCCATGCATAGGAACATTCTCAGGTTGAATAGTTGAAAGATTGACTTTAATCTCTTTGAGCATGTCCATGCTACAAATATTAAGCCAAGATCCATTATCAATCAAGTTCCTATAAATGATACTCTTATTGATAGTAACAACAACCATAAGAGCATCATATTGATTCTGTACTTCTTTAGAAGGTAAATACTTTTAGTAAATACAATGTTAGGAGGACCCAGGGTAGCATGCATGCACTGTAAGAAGGCATTGATGTTCTCTTGATTAGGAGGAGGAGTGGGAAGAATTTTTAGAGATTTTTTCAAGGCATCATGGTAGGTAGGTAAAGTTTGAAGAAGATCCCATAAAGAAATCTTGGCAGGGGTATTGCGCAATTGGTTTATCAAATCATTCTCCTTGCTAGGAAGATGGGGTGGAGGAGGAAGAATGGGTTGAGAAGGTGGTAAATAAGTAGGAGCCACCAGATTAGTTTGAGGGTTATTCCTTGTATGATAGGTGTGAGCTACCGAATCTTGATCATTGAAAGACTCTAAAGACTCCATAGGTTTACCTTTGATAGTAATGTGAGGACAACCTTTGATAGTCAACAAGGGTTTTGGATAAACCATGTTAGTTGTCTCAACACTACAAATAGATTCACAAGAAGGAAGAAAATAAGAAATCCTAGGAGGAGACGAGGTAGGATCTTGATTCTCCATAAGATCATAACTAAGAGGGAGAGCATTAAGGGAATTCATATCATTCTATGTTATTGCCTCATCACTAGAAGGAATCCAAAATGGAGGTAAAGCATCTATAATGTCTTCTTCTTTCTCTAAAATGTCTGCATAAGGGAAGTGTGTTTAAGAAAAAGAGTCACCATCATGTATGAATATGTCATCCATTAATAAATCACCCTCTTGTATCAAAGCTTCTTCATGAGGAGGGGATAAATCAATGTCTTTATCCAAGGGTTCATCCCAAAAAGTAGAATCATCCACAATGGCTTCGTGAGGAAGAGAGTAATCAACATCCAAATCCAAAGGTTCATCCCAAATAGGAGGATTATCATCCCTATCAATAAAACACATTGTAGAAGTGCCATAAATCACTAAAGCTTTATCCCTAAAGGGGAAAGAAGGTAAATTATATTCTAAAGTAGGCTCATAGAAAAGACATATATTAGGAGAAGAATTAACATCAATCCTCAACTCATCTCCACAAAGAGAAATATGACGGAGAGAAAGATTAAAGTCATCTTCTTGCTCTAATATATCCTTACAAGGTAATACAGGAGAGGACAAAGCAACATCACACACACTAAATAAAGTCTTTTTAGGTGTAACACCATGCAATGGTAAGGTAAGAGGAAGATGTTGTTTAATCCCAAAAGTTATAGAAGGATGTTTGGAAAACACTTTAAACAACTTGTGAAACATGATAACGAATAAAGAAATGCATAGAAAATAGATCTAGATATATCCAAATGCATTCAAATGAAATCTATAAGCATGAAAAGGAAATAGAACACCACAAACACAATAGGGCATCTAATTCTACAAAAGATAGGGGTAATATTTTCAGGTTCACCAAAATATATAGTGTGAAAATGGATCCACACTCTATACAAAGGAGAGGAAGAATATCAAGATTTATCCTCTAACGAGACCTGATTAACACAAAGGTAAGTGTCGATTCATGATCTATACAAAGGAGATAAATGACTTGGGTTAACGTCTCCCTTACCTCTTCAAAGAGAGGGTTTAGGAAAGAGAAATTGAGAATGTTTGAAAAGTAAATCTAGAAGACTAATATTGAAATGAAGAAATAAAAATACTTATCTCCGAAAAAAATCTGTTGAAAACCTTGTTAAACGGTCTCTAAAACTATTGATTTTCACGTTCCTGAAACTAAAACTGTGAGATCTACAAAAACCATAAATATTTTTCTTTTCTGAGCAAGGTCGACCTTGACCCAAATGCACGTTGACCTTGACCTGAACTGCTCTGACAAAAATTCTATTCACGGATTCTGAAAGTTTTCCAAAAAGGGTATCCAAATCTGCTCTACAACTCTCGAAACAATGACTATAGATATCTGAAACTTAAAGGTTGACCTTGACCCATTTATGTTGACCTTGACTTGCACTACTCTAACGGACATTCTGTTTGTAGATCCCAAAATTTTTCCCAAAAGGGTATCCAAATTTGCTCTATAATTTGTTGTTTCATACTTGTACCTGCAAGAAAAATGGTTTTGATTATGGGGGAGGGGGGGTTGCCTTGGTCAAACCCTAGTTTTGGAATTAACCTTATAATAGAATTGAAATTCTAGAGATAAACAAAGTAAATGAACAAATTCACCTTGTCTGTATAGAAACCCTTGTGGCGAATTCGAATCCGAATCCTCAAAGATGAATACTTGAAGTTGTTTGAACCTTGTAGAAGAGTATGAAGTTGATCTACCATACCAATTCATGTCTCCATGGAAGTAAATGTGCTCATGTACTTGAATTAAGAATGCAAGATGAAGAATGTAGAAGTCTTGAATGCTTGAGAGATCTTGAGATTGCTTGATAACTTGTAGATAATAATGGATTGCCCAAGAGATATCCAAAAATGAGAGAGGAAAGCCTTATTTTATAGTGATCTTTGGTACAAAATCCTAGAGAGGCTGACACAAAGGAAATATTAATTCCAACTATGGCACTAAACTCTAGAAATGACGAACATAGAAAATAATAATTAAGGGTCCATGGCACAAAACTCAAGGAAGGATAATCTCAAATAATAAATTAGGAATCCTACACAAAGCTCGAGAAAGGTCCACCTCAAATATTAATTTAAGAATTTGACACTTAACTCAAGAAATAGTGGCCCCAAAGAGGGAAAAGATAAAATTTTGACAAAACCCCAAAACTGGGACCCTGGACCCTGGGGTCAAGATCGAGGTCGACCTTGACCCAGAGGGTCAAGACCTCGGGAAATGTTCCCAAGTCTTAGAAATAAAGAGAAAAGGCAGAAAAGAGGGGCAAAATAGGCACATAAGCACATGAAACTCCATGGAAGCATGAAAGTGTCTGAATCAGGATGAAACAACGTACTAGGGAGGGCTGAAAGGTCTCAACATGGAGTGCATCCATTTTAAGATGATACAGTAGATGCAATATAAAAAATTTTCTATGGTATTTGAAGGGTGTTCTGATTAGCACCTAGTATAAGTTGGATGCATGTAAATTTTAGTACAATATTGCTTCTATTAATTCTAAGAAAAGGGCTTTGGATTCTGTTATGCCCTGCATACCCATCCCTACATTTTGTGGGCAAAATTTTAGGTCCCCTCTTTTCGCTTTTGGCTCTTGCCTTGCTTTCTGTCTTCTTTATTTTTCTTTGCTTCCTTCTCCAGGTTTTCCCTCTCGCGAGGTTTGTTTCCTTTCTACTATTGTCTTTCGTGCCTTTGGGACCCGGTCCTAGAGTTTGTTGTTCTTTCCAGAGCTGGATTCCCAACTTTGGGATTCTCTACCACGATGTCTTCTTCTCGCAAGAAGGTATGGTTGCATGGAATCTCTGGGCCCAGAGTCTAGAGGTTCACCTATTCTAGAGTTTACAAAGAAGGTAACTTGATTTTACCTTGGGTATAAATATAAATTACATGCCACTTTTACAATTACCTCGATTAAAAACACTTGTGCATTCAGAGTGATTCTTAGGTGACTAAATTGCGATTAAGCTGTGAATTTTTCTATGCTTAGTGGGTTATTACCAGTTGATTCGAGGTGTATATTCATGGTCGTTTGAAGATATAGCTTGTTACAATAGTGCTCCTGATGTGCTTCTCCCCTGCTATTCTTCAGACTTCCAAGTAGGTTCTCTGGTTCCTGCCTTTGTTCTTTCTAGTTTTGTGGTTTTCGTTTCATGTTTTTGCTTTTGGGTTCGCCTCCCGTTGGTGGGATGGCTCTGCCAGAGGGTCATCCAACCTCTGTGTAGTTGTAGATTAATGTATAGATTGTGTATTGTCTTAGGTTAGTTTGTGTATATATGTAAATGTTGTTTAAATCTGTAAAAATCTTGTAAATGTTGTATTTTTGGTGTGTATATGTTTTGGCCTCCGACCCTCTATTTTTTTATGTATATATCCTATATATCCTTCCAAGTTTGCAAGTTCCTCACACTCTATCATGTGTTTTTACTCATGAGACCGAGCTCATTGAGACAGAGTCACCATGGTTTGAACTTGACACCTCGCTGGTTCGAGTAATGGTGGTTTTCTCTCTCCGCTGTCGCATCACCTTAATGGCGGGATTAATTTCCCATGAGTGGGCATTCAAACCATGTCTCATCTGGAATTTATTTTACCCCGTTTCAGCCCACTTTTCACCATTAATGCCTTTATATCACCTATCACTTGACCACGTGCCAACCTACATCAGTCAAGTATGGTTCTCCTTTGGTCACACCGACATGACAATGGTTAGTCTATCCGGGCTCCGGGTCCCAAGCAATCCTTGGTCTAGCGTTTCTAATTTTTCATTTGGTTTGATTTACTCCGGAGTCCTACCCATGTCTATTGCATGTATTCTAGGACTTTTTGGTGTATGCTAACACTTATTGAGCAGGTGCAGGGTGGTGACAATTTTCCTAAAGTTCCAGTATTCTTTTATATGTATCACGTTCTAACTGTTCTCTGGTCTTGCAGGTTGTGGATAAGTTGATCAAAGATGTCTGAAGTAGTCACCCCTCCTTCCAGCTCAGAGTTTCCTACCACTTCCACCCAAGAAGCCACCAAAACCTAGGCCGAAAGGTTGTTAGTGAAGCTGGCCTTGACCTCCAAATATCCAAAGGAGGGTGCCCTTGTGGGATCAAAGATAGAGTCCAGGGTTCAATAAATAATAGACATAGGACCTGGACCTTGGGCAGAAATGCAAGGCTTGATTCAAGCCATTTATAGATTGAAGGCCACAGGAGACAATCTAGCCACTCAGATAGTCGCCTCCAACATCATTAAGGTGGAAAACTTCCTATGTTCGGTGTAATCTCCATAGTTAATACTCCAACTGGAAACATTGTACAATGCACCGAATCGAACCGTCCTACTTCAGGATCCTCAACCATTACAATACCCAGCAACCATCGTCAACCTGGATGCAACAAATTTTGCCTTGAGGTTGGGGATCCCACAATTCAATGGATCCATTATCGAGAATCGGGTCTAGACGTTATAGGAGTTTGAGGACACTGCCCTTATCTCCCAGCAACATCTCAATAGCCATTGGCTGAAAATCCCAAAGAGGGATTGTAGGAGGATGAAGTTGGAAATTCCCCGCGGGCAGTTCAAAGAGCCCATTCAGATGGTCATTGTATTCTTATGTAAGATCTTTGGATTACCCCATGACCAGGGTTTCTCAGCATGGATGTACTACTTTCTATACTGCATCACCACTCGCAGTCAGACCTTCAACTAGGCGGCCCTCATATCCAATCACGTGGACAAATAGCTAAAGGGGGTTGTCCAAAACTCCAAGTTTTACATGACATCATATGTGCTATGGGAAAAAGTGTAACAAAGATTGGCTTTTCAAGGTTTGGGATCAGTTGGGGAACTTGGAAACAAGCTAGGCCAGGTAACACCATGGGATCATTATCCCCAAGTGCAATGGGAACTCAGTTTCTCAAATTTCTATCGGGTAAATGATGCTTTCATTTACCACAACATCTTAACACTTACTCGGGAATCTAGGTACCGACTGTCACAAGTGGCAATGAATCTAGTCAGTAGCTATGGCCACTATTTTATTCAATTCCAACACCACACCTATATTTGGGTGACCGGCTTCAACGGGAAGCCCCATATTCTTCCCTGGTATTGCGGTGATAGAATTATTCTTTTAGAGTTCTGCCAGGAGATGATGGATTTGCATGCCTTCTTTACATTAAAGAAGGTCATCAACGTCCCATTCCCATTTTTATGTGGGAATTATACATGCAGCCTCACTGCAGCCTGGGAGGTAGATAGTGAATTGAAAAAATTGGGGTTGGTGGAATTCCACCATGCCTAAAAGTACTATGGTCCTCTCGGAAAAATTGCCACAACACTTCCCCGGGCATCCCCGCCACACGAAGTAGACATTGAAATTTTTTGGGCGGACTGCCAAAATAGTTTTGATGTCCGGGCCCAAAAGCATTCATGGATGAGCAAAGGGCTCATGAAAGCACTTGACCTTCGGACTTTCCCAAAGGGCTTTTTAGATGACGGGCTACTAGAGGATCCAACATATAAAGAATGAGGACTGGAAAAGATAGATCTCCCTCTGGTGGACTGGGCCACCCCTGAAGATCTTAGAATTGAAGGGGTATGTTACCCCATTTTAGAAGCAAGTCACCAATATTTTGCCTAGGTGTGTCCCAAGAGCACCCGAAAGAAACAAATGGTCAAAAAGGCCACTCCCTCTTCCGTCGGTGCCAGACCTTCCTCATCTTCCATGGATGCCGAACCAAGCACAAGCAAAGGAAAAGAGAAAGAGGGTACTCTGACCAAGGTGCCTCCCCAAGTTCCTACCCTTTTAATAGCCCAGCTACATCAACCAATTGAGTTGGAAAGGCTGGCCAGCTAGCAAATAAGTACGTAAGTATCTTCTGGCCTCCTTGTAGCTCCAATGGCTTCTGCTCGCCCGACGGGATCCCCGTCATTGGTTGCAATGATGAGTAGATAGATTTTCACCGAGGTAGAGTCCACTAGCATTCTAGATACCGGGGTTCCACTGACAAGAAAGAAGAAGAAGAAGGTGACCCCTACACCAAGCACAGCCACTAGTCCTAGTATCTTGGATGTGCCCCTAGTGGAGGTCAGTTTGGACTCTCCCAAACTAGAAGATATTTTTGACTCCTTGGCCCTGCACGATGACTTTAATGACACTTTCTTAGTGGAGGAGCTCATGGACCGCCAACAAAGTATAAGTCATGCGGTGGAGGAAATTGCTGCACAGGATAAGGAAGAGGCCCCCGTGGAAAAATAGATTCTGGAAAAAGAAGATGCATTAGAACAAGAATCCTGGGAGGAGGCACAAAAGGAGCCCAAGAAGGAGAAGATATCGGTCTAGGAGACCAAAGACACACCAATGTAGCCCACAGATGAGCAGCTGATGGTCGGGGAACCCAGACTCACAGGATCAAGCGTACCCTTGATCATCATGCTCCAAATTCCTTCGGTTACTCTGGGTGATCAAGTGCCTCGGAGCACATTTGGTGAGGTAGTGACAGTGGCCGAATTGTTGAACTTTGGCCAGAGACCCCACCTAAACCCAGAGGATATTCTGATGGAGGGAAATGTTCCAACAAATGAGGCTAATGAGGCCCAAGAGCAACAGTAGCAGATCAATCAAGAAGCCCCAGACAATGAAAATGCAGAATCAGCTGACGCCGGGAGGGACAAGGAGGTCCCTGAAAATATAGGCAATATTGAGACCAGAGAAAAGGTTCCAAATAATACAACAGAAGATGCCAGCATGGCAGGAAATATTGAAGGTTTTGGAGAACAAGAATAAGAAAAGGAACTAGGAAAGGAGAGGGAGAAAGAGCCTGAAGGTAATGTACATTCTAGGAATGTACCGCTAGATTCTGAAAGGAATCCCGATGAACAGGTCTTAGCAGCAAAGCTGCCCTAGCCATCCTAATGGCTGGTTGAATCAAGGAAAAGAAAGGCCCAGGTGGTAGCATCAAGTGCTACACTCTCATTGGTCGAAATGATGGCCAGTAATGCAGAGGCTAAAAAGCCCAAGAAAGCATGAACATTCCATACTCTCTGGACTGGTCCAACAGGCAGTGCAGCTGTGACTCGCAACACCCCCTCTAGGTATAGGTGTGGCATCCATAAGGTTCGAAGACTACAACATAAAAAAAGTGGCACTGGGGAGGAGAGACAAACAGTGTGAGCTAGACTTACTGAAAGAAGCCACCAAGGCAATAGAGGCTAGATACATCAAGTAGGGCCAGAAGCTGAAGGAGGAAAGAGAGACAAATGCCAATCTCCTTGCACTTCTAGCAGAACTAACATGACCTTTAGCCGAGGTCCACCCTAGAACCCCTTCCTTCAGATTGCCACTTGTGTAGGGTGATGTGGACCTTCTACGGATTATGAAGAAGAAGGCACAAGTTGTAGATGGGTGGGCCACCGAGAAAGTAGCCACCATTAGACAATTTATAGCGGTGTCCCTCCCAGACCTTTATCAGGTTGACACTCTTCTTAGCCAGGCAAAGGGCTCCGCTCTTGTATGGGAGAAAGATTTAACAAAGTATGATAAATGGAAGGTCAGGCTGGAAGAAATCTGCAACATAGGAGAAGAAGTCATCGCAGATACAGGGATTTTGGGTGACAAATCATATGATTCCCTCTAGGGCCAGTACTCTAGACTTGTCCTCAGGACTGAGGTATGTAAGGAACTGGTAAAGGCCTTGAAGGAGAAGGTGATAGTGGCCCAATACCCCTTGGGCCTATTCCAAGCATTTGTGGCTGGAGTATCGCAAGTCGATCCCTTCACCACCGGAACATGTACCCCAGAGGACTACGTCCTCAATAAGTTTGATGAATGGATGGAGTCCCTATATTTGACTACCGTAGATTTTGACCAGGGTAGGTTATCCAGATTGTCCAAGACAATGATCTGATCACATGATGCTATCAAGATGGTGGATGAATTCCAGAATGGGGCCAGAGATGTTGAGGAAGCATTAGAGGCTGTTCGCAGTCGGTGGGATAGTATCAGGGACGTAGATGAAGAAAGCATAAGCCAAGTGTTGGAGGCTTGTGAGAAATCATAAGGAACAATAAAGTTCTCTAAAGTCTGGAGAATCTCATATGGAGATGTATTTTTGTATTCATTCATTCTTTCAGAACGCAAGTTCCTGGATCCCACATTTTTGTATTCTTTATGTGACCCGTGTCTTGGTTCCTAAGGCCAACCGGTCACATTCAAAATAGTTAATAAAAGGTTCCAGAAAGTAGGTAACCACGACAAGGCACATCAGCTCGAGAAGAGGGTTCTGACAGATGGTCTTCCCAAGGTGCCGCTTCAATGTTACACCTGGCACATCCGAGATAGGGCACCACTTTCCCATTTATGAGGCATGTAGCCTCGATCCCTGGGGATCGGATTTCTTCTCTTCTCTTATTGGCTCTCCTCTCAAGGCCAATTCTTCCACTCCTCTCTTCTTGTCTTATTCTTTTGTCATTTCATGCATTTTCTGCCTTGAGGTCTTTTATAGCGTGGCACAGGTAGTACCGACCATTGGAAAATAGTATTATATTGTGAGGTGTAAAATAAATTAGGTTAAGTTTTAGGTCAAGTCTTGTGTGTAAATAATAAGTCTAACCTCATTCCAAGGGTCGGTGAAATTGATGATTTTACAGTCCATAGTTAATGGCATTTTAGTTTTCTCAGTTCTTAGTTGTAGAGCTCAATGCTCCTTAGTCATTATGTGTTCTCAGTAGATAGATGCTCCCTTGGAGCCACCATTGTAATACACACTAGTGCTTACTAGAAGATATGTTAATGAAGAAGGAAGGGTTCTATCAATGATGTAATTATCATTCTAATATCTGGTTAACGGTATTTTATGCTTTGTGTTCTTTATGTCCTTTGCTCTAATACTTCAAGTAGATTAACGACCTCCTTTTCCTCCGCTATTGATTAAATATGAGATGATGGTTTTGTATTTATTCAATATTTAGTGTAGTGTGTTAGAGCATTCTTGATGTTTTGAATGTTTAGTATAACTATAGGTAGATAAAATCTTTCTCTCTGTAATATCTTTTGAAGTTCATTTGTTAAGTGAATGTGCACTTGCAAGAAACCCCAGTTAATTGAATCCCCAGAGAAGACAAGTTAATATAACTAGCTATCCCCCTCAAAAAAAATAGTCACATTTCCCAACTGAGCCCCCGCACTATCGAGACCCAACTATCATGTGGTTGGAGGCTCGGGGAATCTGATTTCCCCCAACAACCTTTACAGGCAAAGTTGGCCGGTACCTCGGTACCCGGTGACAACTTACAGCTGTTGGCATACCTGGTCACAAAGTCCTGTCAATAGCAACTGGCGCTAGAAGGAGGGCATGAACTCATCCCCCTCTAGGGATTCAAATTTTACACCACCCGAGGGTTCCCCAAGCCATAGTTTTAGGAGTCAAGGCTTTAGTGGAATTGAATCATTTTCACCAGCAAGATTTGAAAGAGTCCTTAGATCAACTCCCAATCTTAGATGGTTTGTCAAACTCGGGCCTCTTGCTCGAAAGAAACGGACCCCAAAAGCCAAGTCAACCACCATTATTTTGGGATCTAGCATACCATAGAAAACTCAAGTCCCCTAGAAGATCTCGGGAGTTAGCACTCAACCTAGTCAAAATACAACAACCCCAATGGCTGCGTATTTTGGAAATACTGGGTCCTCAATGGGAACTTTTCTGGGTGCAGCCAACGATTTGCCTTCGCACCCAGAAAATATTTTTCCCCGATATGAGCACTTAGGCTTGTGAACCGCAGAAGAGCATTTGTAGGCATACAAAGATGCCAGGAACCGAGACTAGATCCAACATCAAGATATTGTGACCTGGATGTTCCCTCTATCCTTGAGATAGAATGAATAGAACTTGTACCTTAACTTGCCTGCTAATTCCATCAACAATTGGCAGGACATTCATTTCTATTAGGAAGGAACCGAATGAGCCCCTTGCAGCATTCAACCATCGGTTCCAATGCGCCTTAAAGCAATGCACGGGTCCTTTCAGCCCATTCACGGATGTAACTATCTAGAACTATCTCAAGGCGATGGACCCCTTTGTTGCCACTCTCCTTTGGAGAACTACTGCCCCCGACGATCAGGATACTTTGGCGAAGGTTTACAACCTGGCCTTAGAGTTATCCCGTGGTCTTAACAAATCCTCGGGCGAGATTGGGTAGAGCATACCATTCAACATGATACCCTGTGGAACTTCATACACCGGGGGATATAACCCCAATCAGGCAATGGGTGCCCCTGTGATGGCCATGAATCCATCACCACCACTGATAGACCAGTAGGCCTGATAGGTGTATCCATCTTAGACCCAAGAAACACTGGGTCTAGAATCTTTTCCCTAGAATCAGCCATAAAAATGCAACAACCATAGACACAACCCATTAGAGTGTCTTTCTTTTAGTCATCCACAACTAGAGGATTTCCACCCTTGACTCCGGTGAATGCTGCCGCTTTCCCAAGGAACCAACAACAACAACCATCACACTATGATGCGAACACCTAGTTGACTACTGAGGTTGAATCTCTCTAGAAAATGTTGTCTACACTGACTGTGGACATGGGTCAACTGAAGGCGGTGTCCTTTGCACCCCACAACACCAATTCCCTTTAGCAAAGAAGACAATAATGTTGGAGAAAGAAATTTCAACAACGGGCCTTAGCCCAACCAACAATAATGGAGTAACAATGCTAGTACCAGAGGTTCACCTCTGAACCAAAACACCAATCAGGGTGGTGCTGGACCTTCCCATTTCAGGCCAGTTGTAGACTTCCAGCCCATGACCAACTGGTGTAGATTGCACGACATAGGCTCCCACAATGAGGTAAACTGTGCCACACTTGAGAAATTCATCATTATTTCCCAGCTGGACAGACAATAAGCTTCTGATCCTACTCCCCCAGAGCCTCCTATACAAGAGCCCACTCACGGTGCATTCACCTGTGAGACCGTCTTCTTTGGGACAGCGAGTGAAGATGAAGAGGAACCCAAATTATACAGGTTCTTTGAAAAATCTATTCTAGCCTTTGAGGCCAATTCTTTCACCAACCCATAGACTCCCTAAAACACTCAGAGTCAGGCTAGTAAGGGACTAGTTTACACACCCACACCTCCCAAGGACACTCCTCCCTAGGAAAACATGACCGATCGGTCTATCCCTCCAAAAGGCTCTAGCTCTAACCAAGATAAGGACCCGGCTAAGGGAAGCCACCAATTCCTGGGAGGAAGGTTTGACATCAAAAGGGTGTTAGAACAAACCACCACCTCCATGACCTTGATGGAGGTTTTACTTAACTATCCTGAGTAGAAGAAGTCCCTTCTGAAGCTCTTGGGAACCCCGAAAGCCGTCAGTCACCCACCCAAGACAGTCTCTTTTAAGGACGCCAATGTGTCTGTCTTTTGGGGAAACACTGAAGATCCTCCCTTCCTACTAGGCTTGAACATACAAGGAAATAATATACACAACTACCTAGTAGATTTCAGGGCTTCGAGCAACATCATGCCTTTATCCATATGCCAGAAGCTCAGATTCTGACCCACCCTGTCTAATGACGCAGTAATCCAGTTGGATAAGACTGCTGTAAAAATGGTGGGTGAACTAAAAATGTCTAGATTCAACTCATCAACGACCCCAGGATAGCTAGTACAATTGACATCCAAGTGGTGGACATCCCAGAGACTTATGGGATGTTGCTAAGGCGAAATTGGTCCAAGTCCCTAAAGAGATATTTCTTGATCAATTTTTCCCACTTATGGCTCCCTTGGGAAGGAGAATCTAATCAGATCCGGGTTGAAAGTGAGCCCCGAATGAGATAGGGCCTCACTAAAATCAAGAGGGTAAATGAAGTCCTCTTCTCTAAGACTTCCCCGGGGGTGTACCAACCCCTGGAAATATTAACATTTGATTTCATGCCAGGGGAAGACCCCATAGTTTTGCAGAGAACCAAGGACTTGGAAGAAAAATTAAGGGTTGAGGTTAACTCTTAGGGTGCCACAGTGACCCCCGCCACACTCTTGTCTGACACTTGGTGTCGAGTACATTACCAAAAATATTTGGAGCTAGAATGTGAACCATGGATTACCACTGTCGCCTGACACATTAATGCCCTCCGAAAGAAAGAACACACTACTGATTTCTCAGGACCCAGTGCTTTTACTAGTAGCACCTTTTCAGTGCCATTTGTCTAGGAATCCCGATCAAAAATTCCACTGGAGAAAAACCTCACCTACATACCATCAACACTAGAGGAAACTCCTCCCAACCCTCACAAAGAAAATCCAAAGACCACTTCGCCTTCCCAGGCCCAGATAGCAAATGATGACTTGTGGACCCTTAAGTTTAACGGGTCCCGATCCAAACAGGGCTATGGGGCCAGAGTGAAATTGATCAACCCACGGGGAAAATCCTTCCTCACATCCTATAGGCTGTAGTTCAACTACATGAATAACATCATGGAGTACAAGGTTGCAATCCTCAAACTCCTGTTTGCACTAAGGAAAGGAATCACTCACCTCCGGGGCCTGGGTGATTCATATTTGATTGTTAAACAAGTCCAGAGTCAATATACCTATCATGATAAGAGGCTAGCTGCATACTGCAATTAGGCATGGAGCCTTATTCAATATTTTGATGCTTTCGGTATCAATCTTATTCCCCGAAGATGGAACTATTTCCCAAATGCCTTTGCCATTTCTGCCAGCACACTTGAGCCCATGGCTGGCTCGCGACTCCAGATATTTTCTGTTGAGATGACCCTTACCCCGTCCAATCTAGATAATGTCACCCATTTTAAAGTCTTTGAGGATGATCAACATATTTTGGCCTTCATGGCCAATGTTGGTATCTTTGAAGACCAGATAGTGGAAGAGAGAGATCACGATGATACTGGACAGGGTGAGAAAGATGATGGGATCATGGACCTACCAACCAACACCATTCCGAAGGGGATGGTCACACTTGAATGAATCTTTGACTTGGACCCTTGAGGCTGGGAAAAGATATCATCTTCCTCTGAGGGAGGGAAATTTGAGAAATTAAACATTGGCCAACCCGGTGAAGAGAAAATGATACACATTGGCACCTCCTGCTCCCCTGAGGAGAAGGATAAGATTCTCTCGGTTCTCCAAGAATATATTGATATGATCACATGGGGGTATGAGGATCTGAAGACATATGATACATCCATTATGACTCATATCATCCCACTTAAACCTGATGCTAAGGCTTTCCGGAAAAAGAAACGACCGGTCAACCCACTGATCGAGTCTCTGATTTATCAAGAGGTTCAAAAACTACTATCAGCCTGGATAATCTTTCCAATCTGATATAGTATGTGGGTTGCCAACCTTGTCCCTGTAAGGAAGAAAAGTGGTGAAATTTTCCTTTTCGTAGATTTTCAAAATTTGAACAAAGCCTCCAAGAAAGACAATCACCCTCTCCCCTCACTGGATGAGGTATTGCAAATCATGAACGGATAAAAAATGATGTCTTTCTTGGCTGGGTACTCTGGGTATAACTAGGTCATGGTTAAATTTGAAGATAGAGACAAAACAACTGTATCATCTTAAAATGGAAGCACTCCATGTTGGGACCTTTTAGCCCTCCCTAGTAAGCTGTTATGGTCCTAATTTAGACACTTTCATGCTTCCATGGAGTTTCATGTGCTTATGTGCCTGTTTTACCCCTCTTTTATGCCTTTTCTCTCTATTTCTGAGACTCTGGCACATTTCCTGAGGTTCTAACCCTCTGGATCAGGGTCAACCTTGACCCTAACCTAGGTCAGGAATGACCTTGACCCTGACCCTAGGGTCCAGGGTCCTTGGGGTTGAGTCCCAGTTTTGGGGTTTCATTAAAATTTTATATTTTCCCTCTCTGGGGCCATTATTCCTTGAGTTAAGTGTTGAACTCTTAAATTAATATTTGAGATGGACCTTTCTCAAGCTTTGTGTAAGATTCCTAATTTATTATTTGAGATAAGCCTTTCTTGAGTTTTGTGCCTGATGCTCAAATTAACTTTGGGGTTGGCCTTACCTCAAATTTTGAGACAAGGCTCTTAAATAATTATTTCTACCTTAAGGGTGGACCCCTTCTAGAGTTTTGTGTCAAAAATTTAATTTGGTTCTCCTCTCCATGTGCACCTCTCTAGAGTTTTGTGCCATGGACCCTTAATTATTATTTTCTATGTTGGCCTTTGTGCCCAAGATTACTATAAAAGAAGGGCTTTCTCTCTCATTTTCTCTAATCATGATCAAGAAGCAATACCAATATCTCTCAAGCATTCAAGACATCTACATTCTCAATTCAAGCACTTGAGCACATTTACTTCAATGGAGCCATGAATTGGCATGGTAGATCAACTTCATACTCTTCTACAAAGTTCAAACAACTTCAAGCATTCATCCTTGTGGATCTAAGGATTTGAATCTACCACAAGGGTCTCCATACAAGCAAGGT
>MU227733.1:276275-287308 GCA_018584345.1 Thuja plicata
TGAATTTGTTTATTTACTTTGTTTATTTCTGCAATTTCAATTACATATATTTGAGGTTAATTCCAAAACCAGGGTTTGACCAAGGCAAACCCCTCCCCCCCAACAAACAAATCTCTTTTTCTTGTAGGTACAGGTGCGGGACTGCGGATTTGGACTCAGATTTGGGTACCCTTTTCAACAAACTTTCAGGATCTGCGAACAGAGTCACTTTTGGATCTATGCAGGTCAAGGTCGAAATTATTGGGTCAGGGTCGACCTCACCCTTGACCTAGGTCAGGGTCGACATTTTGGGGTCAGGGTTGACATTTGTGGATCAAGGTCGACCTTTTTCATAAGACAACATTAGAATGGAAAATGATTTTTGGGTTTTGTTCGTCTCCGCATTTCCTTTCTGGATCATACTTCAATTTTTCTAGAAACACTCTACAGACCCCAGAAAATAGAATTCTTTGATCTACACTATTTTAAGGTTGGTACTTCATCTCATCCATTTCAATTCCTAGAACTATCATATACATTCCTTTCTAAAACAGAAATTTAAGATCTTTCCTCTTTGCTCTCATTTCTGAATGGATGATTCATTTGTGCATTGATCCTTCTTTTGGGTTAATCAATTTCAATCTTTCATTTGTACATTTGAGGTTAAAAGGAAAATCTTATCTTCCCCACACATCACACAAACATCTACATTTTAAAATGTGACATCAATTTCATATGTTACATTTTAGTAACATTTTTATATGTTGCAACAACATTTATCACCAAGTGGGGAACATTTGCCTACCAGAGAATGCCCTTTGGCTTGATTAATGTAGAGGCCACATTTCAAAAGTCTATGGAGATTGTGTTAAAGGGCCTTGTGAAATGGTGTGTAATCATCTACATGGATGATTTGACCATCTTTTCCCGGGACAGGTGTGATCATTCTGCCCACCTCGCCCAGATTTGTAAGAGATGTCGCTGGTATGGAATATCCCTCAACCCTAAGAAATGCATATTCAGGGTCACTAAAGGGAAGTTTCTCAGGCATATTATCTTTGAGATGGGTATATCCATCAACCTTGAGAGAGTTGAGGCGCTGCTAAACCTACAAATGCCCGACAACAAGAAGGAAATGAGGTCTTTCTTTGGAAAGATCAACCTTGTTCGATGGTTCATCACTGGATTCACCGAGATCATGAAGCCACTCAATGAGATGATGAAAAAGGATATGAAAATTGAGTGGATCCTTGAAGCAAAGCAGGAATTCACCTAGATTAAACAAATGATAACTAAGGCCCTAGTTATGGCTAGTCTGGAATATTCCCTTCCTTTTTATATCTATTCCTTTGCTTCGCCGCATTCTGCCATGGCAGTATTGACCCAAAAGGTCAAAGGGGAAGAATGACCAATAGATTTTATGAGCTCCCCCTTTAAGAATACTGAAGTCCAATATTCATCCTTGGAAAAGCAGGCCTTTTCTCTCATTTATGCCGTGAAGAAATTCTGGCATTATATTCTTCGGAGCAAGGTGCATGCTATCATCCTAGACCAGACAGTAAAATATTTGTTGATGCAGAGTGAGTTGGGTGAAAGATGGGGGAAATGGATGGCCATCCTCTAGGAGTATGATTTGGAAATGCAACCCATGAAGATAGTCTAAGGCTAGGGACTATGTAGAGCAATGGCAGAAGAGACTCCCCACATTGAATGTCAGACATATACAGTGGATCCCATCACTGAGGATCCATGGTACACAAACTTGGTGTACCTATTATTGAATAATAGATGACTGGAGGGATTTCCCCCAAATAAATGTCAGGCCCTATGGTTGAAAAGCACACACTTCATGATAAAAAATGCCACACTTTTTTGTAGGAACTATGAGGGAGTGTACCTCCGGTGCATTAATAGGGTTCAAGTTGCAAAGATAATCAAAGAATTCCATGGGCAGTTTGGAACCGGGCATGGCTCAGCTGACGACACTACCCATCAGATTCTCTGGGCTAGATAATATTGTCCCTATATCTTTAAAGATGTCTACACTCATGTCAGGAAGTGCCACACTTGCCAAACCATGACACATCGTGAGCGAAACCCGACTATGCCTTTGTAGCCATTCTTCGAAGCTAGACCCTTCATCCAATGGAAATTTGACTTTATTGGGGAAATCAACCCCAAATCATCTGCCAACCACTGGTACATTCTAACTATGTCTGATTACTGCACCCGGCGGTCTGATGAAATACCTTGTAAAAATAATATGACAGACGTAGTTATAAAATTCCTAGAAGAAAACATCATCACAAGAATCAGAATGCCCTTTACTATAGTATGTGACAATGGTCTGACATTTTATTTAGCACAATTACTTGAATGGACCTATGATCAGAAGATCACTCTGAAGTTTTCCAGCAACTATTACCCCTAGGGTAACAGTGTTGCTAAATCAACCAACAAAAATTTGCTTGAAGTGATCAAACACCTGTTAGAATAGAATCCCCGTGACTAGCACCAAAATCTGAGATTCACCCTTTGGGAAGATCATATTTGCATTAAGGCCACCCTAGGGACATCCCCATTCCATCTGGTTTACGGCCAGAACCCAGTCTTCCCATTAACTTACAAATCTTGGTTTTACAGTTCATGTAGGAATTTAGCAACCGATACAATATTGTGGAAGTTTGGCTCCTAAATCTAGTACAAATGGAAGAACAAAGAGACACAGCCCTTGAACATTTTGTGCATCACCAAGCATTGGTGAAATGATGGTTTGACCGAAGATCCCAGTATAAGGCCTTTCAGATTTTGAAATTGGTCCTCTTGTGGGATAAGACCCAAGAAAAGAAAGGAAAGCACACCAAATTCCAACAGCTCTGGCTCGGACCATATCTGATCTCAGAGATCTGTGGGGCAAATACCTATCACCTTAGCACCATGACCGAAGAAGCTATTCCATTTCCTGTCAATGGACAGTTTCTCAAGCACTATTTTGAATGAGGAAAGTTTGTCCAAAGTTATACTATATGTAATTCTTCTTGCTTGTAAATATTTCTTTCCCGGTGCTCCGTTTGGGGTGCCTTGTAAATAGCTTTCTTGGCCATCCTCCAGGACCGCCCCTTTTATTTTTTTTTTTGTTTTTGACTTCATTCTTTCTTTTCTAGGTCCCCAACATTTTGTTCCCCCTTTTTTGTAGACCGGTATGCTTCTCATAGCATCTAGTCTCCAGGATGGTACCTTTTACATTATGGTAAACTCAGAATCTATTGTTAGCATGGTGGAATTGGTCTAGTCTCTGGAGTCATTTTGTAATTTTGGTAAGAAGCTATGAGAAATATTCATCGGATTCATCCCTGGAAGTTTGAAAATCACTTAAATCAAAATCTAAAGGAACAAGTAATCAGACACATCGGGAGTAGATCGATCACACTAGTTTGTTGGCCCAAGTTTGAAAAACATACAAATTCTTTCTGGGTCTAGAGTTTTTCGTCCATATTTAGAAAATTGGAGTGGATGGAAGGGTGAAAGAAGTATCACTATTAAAATTAGCTAAGCTCAATCTTAATGGTGAAAGAAGTAATGCCCTCCCATCCAGAAAAGAATAAAATAATAAGAAAAGAAAAGAGTGGTGAAAACTCCGGTATTTGAGGGAAATGAAAAAATTTGATGACTTTGGATTGATATATTTAGTGCCTCTTCTCTACTTCTCCTAGAGGTCATCGGCTTGATTTCGTTTCAAAATGTGCACTTCACAACTGACAAAAGACCATGGATTGAATCATGTATGGGCCAGATTTCCTCAAACACTTCGCACCTTGCAAGCAGGATGCTCCAAGTAACGATTGGTTCCAGTTTTGATAACTAGAGATTCTATGGTTCTCAAATGCATTAAGGCATTCATCCCAAATAGTCACCATTTGTTATGCCTTGCACACCTGTCCCTACATTTTGTGGGCAAAATGTTGGGTCCCATCTTTTCGCTTTTGGCTCTTGCCTTTCTTTTTGTATTCTTTGTTTTTCTTTGCTTCCTTCTCCGGGTTTTCCCTCCTATGAGGTTTGTTTTCTTTCTACTTCTATCTTTCATGCCTTTGGGACCCAGTCCCATAGTTTTTTGTTCTTTCCAAAGCTGGATTCCAGACTCCAGGATTCTCTACCATAATGTCTTCTTCTTGCAAGAAGGTATGGTTGCATGGAATATCCGGGCCTGAAGTTTGGAGGTTCACCTATTCTGGAGTTTGTAGAGAAGGTAACTTGGTTTTACCTTGGGTATAAATATAAATTACATGCCACTTTTACAGTTACCATGATTAAAAACACTTGTGCATTCAGAGCGATTCTTAGGCGACTAAACTGCGATTAAGCTGCCAATTACTCTGTGCTTAGTGGATTATTACTAGTTGATTCGAGGTGTCTGTTTGTGGTCATTTGAAGATAGAAATTTTTAGAATAGTTCTCTTGGTGTGCTTCTTCCTTTCTATTCTTTAGACTTCCTGGTAGGTTCTCTGGTTCCTGCCTTTGTTCTTTCTGGTTTTGCGGTTTTAATTTCATGTTTTCGCTTTTGGGTTCGTCTCCCGTTGGTGGGTTGGATCTACCAGAGGGTCATCCACCCTCTATGTAGTTTTAGATTAATGTATACATTGTGTATTTTCTTAGGTTAGTTCATGTATATATGTAAATGTTGTTTAAATCTGTAAAAAGCTTGTAAATGTTGTATTTTTGGTGTGTATATGTTTTAGCCTTTGGCCCTCTATTTTTTTATGTTTATATCCTATATATCCTTCTAAGTTCACAAGTTCCTTGCACTTTGTCATGTGTTTTCATTCATGAGACCAAGCTCATCGAGATAGAGTCACCACAGTTTGAACTTGGCACCTTGCTGGTTTGAGCCATGGCAGCTTTCTCTCTCCTCCATCGCATCACCTTAATGGTGGGATTAATTTCCCAAATGTGGGAATCCAAACCATGTCCCATATGGCATTTATTTTACCCTGTGTCAGCCCACTTGTCACCATTAATGCCTTTATATCGCCTCTCACCTGACCATGTGCCAACACACGTCAACTAAGTACAGTTCTCCTCTGGTCACACCGGCACGACAATGGTTAGTCTATCCGGGCTCTGGGTCCCACGCAGTCCTTGGTCCAGCATTTCCCCTTTTTCATTTGGTTCGATTTCCCTTAGATTCCTACTCACATCTATTGCATGTATTCTGAGACTTTTTGGTGTATGCTAACACTTGTTGAGCAGGTGCAGGGTGGTGACGATTTTCCCAGAGTTCTAGTATTCTTTTATATGTATCACATTCTAACGGTTCTCCATTCTTGCAAGTTGCAGATAAATTGATCAAAGATGTCTGAAGTAGTCACCCCTCCTTCCAGCCCAGAGTTGCCTACCACTTCCACCAGGGCGGCCACCAAAACCAAGGCCGAAAGGTTGTTAGTGAAGCTTCCCTTGACCTCCAAATATCCAAAGTAGGGTGCCCTTGTGGGATCAAAGATAGAGTCCAGGGTTCAAGAAATAATGGACACAAGACCTGGACCTTGGGTAGAAATGCAAGGCTTGATTCAACCCATTTATAGATTGAAGGCCACAGGAGACAATCTGGCCACTTAGATAGGGGCCTGCGGTATCATTAAGGTGACAAACTTCCCATGTTTGGTGCAATCACCATAATTAATACTCCAGCTGGAAACATTGTACAATGCACTGACTCAGATTTTCCTACTTTTGGATCCCCGACCATTATAGTACCCAGCAACCATCGTCACCTTGGATGCAACAACTTTCACCTCGGGGCTAGGGATCCCACAATTCAATGGATCCATTATCCAGAATCGGGTCCAGACATTACAGGAGTTTGACGACGCTACCCTTATCTCCTAGCAACATCTCAATAGCCATTGGCTAAAAATCCCAAAGAGGTATTGCAGGAGGATGAAGTTGGAAATTCCCCGCGGGGAGTTCAAAGAGCCCATTCAGGAGGGCATTGTATTCTTATGTAGGATCTTCAGATTACCCCATGCCTGGGATTTCTTGGCATGGATGTACTACTTTCTATACTGTATCACCACTCGTAGTCAGACCTTCAACAAGGTGGCCCTCATATCCAATCACGTGGACAAACAACTAAAGGGGGTTGTCCAGATGTCCAAGTTTTACATGATGTCATACGTGCTATGGGTGATAGCATAACAAAGACTGGATTTCCAGGTTTGGGAACAGAAGGGGAACTTGGAAATGGGCCAGGCCAGGTAACACCATGGGATCATTATCCCCAAGTGCAATGGGAACTCAGTTTCTCAAATTTCTGCCTGGTAAATGATGCTTTCATTTACCACAACATCCTAACACTTATTCAGGATTCTAGGTACCGACTGTCACAAGCGATAATGAATCTGGTCAGCAACTATGGCCACTATTTTATTCAATTCCAACACTACACCTACATTTGGGTGACCAGCTTCAACGGGAAGCCCCATCTTTTAGAGTTCTACCGAAAGATGATGGATCCGCACACCTTATTTACATTAAAGAATTTCATCAACATTCCATTCCCATTCTCATGAGGGAATTATACATGCAACCTCACCGCAGCCTGAGAGGCAGATAGTGAATTGAAAAACCTGGGGTTGGTGGAATTCCAACACGCTTGAAATAACTATGATCCTCTTGGAAAAATTTCCACAGCACTTCCCTGGGCATCCCCGCCACGCGAAGTAGACATTGAAGATTTTTGGGCGGACTGCCAAGACAGGTTTTGATCTCCGGGCCCGACAACATTCATGGATGAGCAAAGGGCTCATGAAAGCACTTGACCTTCAGACTTTCTCGAAGGGCTTTTCAGATGACGGGCCACTGGAGGATCTAGCATATAAAGAACAAGGACTAGACAAGATAGATCTCCCTCCGATGGACTGGGCCACCCCTAAAGACTTAACAATTGAAGGGGTATGTTACCCCATTTTAAAAGTAAGTCACTAATATTTTTCCCTGGTGTGTCCCAAGAGCACCCAAAAGAAACTAACGGTCAAAAAGGCCACTCCCTCTTCTGCCAGTGCTGGACCTTCCTCATCTTCCATGACTGCCAAACTAAGCACAAGCAAAGGAAAAGAGAAAGAGGGTACTCCAGGCAAGGTGCGTCCCCAAGTTCCCACCCTTCTAATGGCCCAGCTACATCAACAAATGGAGTCGACAAGGCTGGCCAGCTAGCAAATAAGTACATAGGTATCTTCTGGCCTCAATGTAGCTCCAATGGCTTCTGCTCACCTGGCGGGATCCCCGTCATTAGCTTCAATGATGAGAAGATAGACTTTTGTCGAGGCAGAGTCCACCAAAATTTTAGATATCGGGGTTCCATTGACAAGAAAGAAGAAGAAGAAGGTGACCCCTACACCAAGCATAGCTGCCATTCCTGGTATGCCGGATGTGCCCCCGGTGGAGGTCAGTTCAGACTCTCTTAAACTAGAAGATATTTTTGACTCCTCACCCTCACACGATGACTTCAACAATACTTTCTCGGCAGAGGAGCTCATGGACCTCCAACAAGGTATAAGTCATGTAGTGGAGGAAATTGCTGCACAGGATAAGGAAGAGGCACCTATAGAAAAAGAGATTCCAGAAAAAGAAGACGCATCAGAACAAGAAGCCCAGGAGGAGGCACAAAAGGAGCCTGAGAAAGAGAAGATACCGGTGCAAGAGACCAAAGAAACACCAATGCAACCCACAAATGAGCAGCTGATGGTCGGGGAACCTAGACCCATGAGATCAATTGTACCCTCAATCATCACGCTCCAAACACCTTCGGTTACTCCAGGTGATCAAGTGCCTCGAAGCATATTTTGTGAGGTAGAAATGACGGCCATATTGTTGAACTTTGGCTAGAGACCCCACCCACCCCCAGAGAATATTCCAACGGAGGGAAATGTTCTAACAGATGAGGCCGATGAGGCCCAAGAGAAACAACAACAGATCAATCAAGAAGCCCCAGATAATGAAAATGGAGAATCAGTTGACGCCGGGAGGGATGAGGAGGTTCCTAAAAATATAGGCAATATTGAGATCAGAGAAAAGGTTCTGGATAATATAACAGAAGACACCAGCATGGGAGGAAATATTGAAGGTTCCAGAGAACAAGAACAAGAAAAGGAACTAGGATAGGAGAGGGAGAAAGAGCCTGAAGGTAATGTACATTCTAGGAATGTACCACTAGATTTTGAAAGGAATCCCGATGAATAGGTCTTAGCAGAAAAGCTACCCCAGCTGCCCCAATGGATAGTCAAATCAAGGAAAAGAAAGGCACCGGTAGTAGCATTAGGCACTACACTCTCATTGGCTGAAATGATGGCCAAGAATGTAGAGGCTAAAAATCCCATGAAAGCACAGACAGTCCATTCTCTCCAAACTGGTCCAATAGGCAGCGTAGTTGTGACTATTGCAACACCCCCTCTAGGTGCAAATGTAACGTCTGTAAGGCCCGATGACTACAACATAATAGAAGTGGCACTGGGGAGGAGAGACAAATAGGGTGAGATGGAATTACTGAAGGAAGCCACTAAGTCAATAGAGGATAGATACATCAAGCAGGGCCAGAAGCTAAAGAAGAAAATAGAGACAAATGCCAATCTCCTCGCACTTTGGGTAGAACTAACATGACCTTTAGCTAAGATCCACCCCAGAACCCCTTCCTCTGGATTGCCACTTGCGCAGGGTGACATGGACTCTCTACAGATTATGAAGAAGAAGGCACAAGCTGTAGATGGGTGGGCTGGCAAGAAAGTAGCCGCCATGAGATAATCTCTAGCGGCGTCCCTCCTAGACCTTTATCAGGTTGACACTCTTCTTAGCCAGGAAAAGGGCTCCGCTCTTGTATGAGAGAAATATTTAGCAAAGTATGAAAAATGGAAGGTCGGGCTGGAAGAAATCCACAACATAGGAGAAGAATTCACTATAGAGGCAGGGATTTTGGGAGATGAATCATATGATTCCCTCTAGGCCCAGTACCCCAGACTTGTCCTCAGGACTGAGGTATGCAAGGAACTGGTAAATGCCTTAAAGGAGAAGGTGACAATGGTCCAATACCCCTTGGGCCTATTCCAAGCATTCATGGCTGGAGTATTGCAAGTTGATCTCTTCACCACCAGAACATGTACCCCAAAGGACTACGTCCTTAGCAAGTCTGATGAATGGATGGAGTCCCTGTATCTGCCTACCAGAGATTTTGACCAGGGAAGGTTATCCAGATTGTCCAAGACAATGATCCGATTTCATGATGCCATCAAGATGGTGGATGAATTCTGGAATGGGGCAGGAGATGTTGAGGAAGCATTAGTGGTTGTTCGCAGTCGGTGGGATAGTATCAGGGACGTAGATGATGAAAGCATAGGCCAAGTGTTGGAGGCCTGGGAGAAATCATAAGGAACAATAAATTTCTCTGAAGTCTAAAGAATCTCATCAGGAGATATATTTTTGTATTCATTCATTCTTTCAGAACACAAGTTCCCGAATCCTAAAATTTTGGATCTCACATTTTTGTATCCTTTATGTGACCCGTGTCTCGGTTCCCAAGGCCGATTGGTCACATTCAAAATAGTTAATAAAAGGTGTCAAAAAGTAGGTAACCATGACAAGGCACATCAACTCAACAAGAGGGTTCTGACAGATGGTCTTCCCAAGGTGCCACTTCAATGTTACACCTGGCGCATTAGAGACATGGCGCCACTTTCCCATTTATGAGGCATGTAGCCTTGATCCCTGGGGATCAGATTTATTCTCTTCTCCTACCGGCTCTCCTCTCAAGGCTGATTCTTCCACTCCTCTCTTCTTGTCTTATTATTCTGACATGTCAGGCCTTTTCTACCTCAAGGTCTTTTATAGCGTGGTGCAGGTAGTACCAGCCACTGAAAAAATACTATTATATTGTGAGGTGTAAAATAAATTAGGTTAAGTTTTAGGTCAAGTCTTTTGTATAAATAATAAGTTTGACCTCATTCCAAGGGTCAGAAAAATTGATGATTTTGCAGTCCATAGTTAATGGCATTTTAGTTTTCTCAGTTCTTAGTTGTAGAGCTCAATGCTCCTTAGTTGTTAAGTGTTCTCAGTAGATAGATGCTCTCTTGGAGTCACCATTGTAATACGCACTAGTGCTTGTTGGAAGATATGTTAATGAAGAAGGAAGGGTTCTATCAATGACATTTTTAGCATTTTGATCTCTGGTTAACAGTGTTTTATGCTTTGTGTTCTTTATGTCCTATGCTCTAATACTTCAAGTAGATTAACGACCTCCTTTTCCTCCGCTATTGATTAAATATGAGCTGATAGTTCTATGTTTCTTCAGTATTTAGTGTAGTGTGTTAGAGCATTTTCGATATTTTGAATGTTTAGTATTGTTAGAGTAATAGTTCATTTATCTTTATAATTAAATCTATCTGGTTTAATTATTAAAGGTCACTATTATTCTTTTTCACTTAAGCTTGTCATTTAGGTGCATAATAATTAATATGTTTATTAATTATTAAATGCACAAACCTAGCTTTCTTCGGCTTTAGGGTTTCTCACCTTATAAGCCACTTTTTGTAATTTTTGTAATTCATTCTTTTGGGAAATATAATTTTGCTCTCACTCCGCTGAGATTTTCCAAACCCTAGCTTCTCTCTCACAGGTTTCTCTTTCAGCTTTAGGTATTTTGCATGTAGGTGTTCTTGGTGTTCTGTGGATTTGTGTTTCTCAAATCCTACATGGTATCAGAGCCACCCTGTCGCTGCCTAGGTTGAAGGTTTTTGAAACCATGATTCGAAGACAATAGCCACAGCTTTTCTAGGGTTTTTCTGTCACTTTGAAGGAGGTGCAATATTCTGGAGCAGTTTGAGCCAAAACAGACTCCACCATTGCATTCAGAAGGCCCGGGAGAGTCGCAAAACATATAAAGTTTGACTATTTTGGCCTTTGTGACTACAGGCAAAAATTTCTTAGCCTCTAGGGCCGTACGGTATGAATTTTGAGAAAAAAAATTAAAAAAATGTGTTTTCTCATTGAAAAATGCGCCGACAGCAACACCG
>MU227733.1:291495-312252 GCA_018584345.1 Thuja plicata
ATCAGGGGCTCCTCACATTGTTGGCTACACTGACTCAGATTGGGCTGGTGATGTTGATGATCGGAAGTCTACTTCTAGCTTTGTTTTTTGTCTTGGCTCTGGTCCTATCACATGGTCATGCAAGAAGCAGAATGCTCAAGCACTTTCATCTACAGAGACTGAGTACTGAGCGGCAGTACATGCTAGTCAGGAGATTTTATGGCTTCGGCATTTGATGACTGAGTTTGGATTTCCTCCTGATCGTCCCACTGTTTTGTGGTGCGATAATCAGAGTGCTATTCACATTTCCCACAACCCGGTGGAGCATCAGCGCACTAAAAACATTGAGCTTCATATGCATTTCATCTGTCAGCAGATTCAGGATGGTGTTCTCACTTTGGAGTACATTCCCACTGACGCGCAGGTTGCTGACATCTTCACAAAACCCTTTGCATCTCCGCGCTATCTTTAGTTGCGTTCTATGCGTGGGGTGATGGAAGTTCTCCTTGGGGGGTCTTGTTGAGGCCTTCCTTCCTTCATGTTTTTTTTCAGCATGTTTTTGTATCTCTTTTTGGGGTAGGGTTTTTCCCACTGGGTTTTCTCTATTTCCCCAGTTTACAGAGATTTCTTTGTTGTTGGGTACTTGATCAGGCCTTGTTGCCGGGACCCATTTCTTGCTTTCATAGCTGTGCTAGGTTAGTTTCCTCCTGAGCTTCGCTTAAGGGGGGGTGTTAGAGTGATAGTTCATTTATCTTTATAATTAAATCTATCTAGTTTAATTATTAAAGGTCACTATTATTCTTTTTCACTTAAGCTTGTCATTTAGGTGCATAATAATTAATATGTTTATTAATTATTAAATGCACAAACCTAGCTTTCTCTGGCTTTAGGGTTTCTCACCTTATAAGCCGCTTTTTGTAATTTTTGTAATTCATTCTTTTGGGAAATATAATTTTGCTCTCAGTCCGCTGAGATTTTCCAAACCCTAGCTTCTCTCTCATAGGTTTCTCTTTCAGCTTTAGGTATTTTGCATGCAGGTGTTCTTGGCGTTCTGTGGATTTGTGTTTCTCAAATCCTACAAGTATAACTATAGGTAGATGAAATCTTTCTAACTCTGCAATATCTTTTGAATTTCATTTGTTAAGTGAATGTGCCATTGCAAGAAACCCCACTTACTTGAATTCCCAGAGAAGATGAATTAAGATAACCAACTATCCCCATAAAACAAAATAGTCACATTTCCCAACTGAGCTCCAGCACTGTCGAGACCCGACTCTCACGTGCTTGGAGGATCGGGGAATCTCATTTCCCCAGAAAACCTTTACAAGAGAAGTTGGTCGGTACCCCGGTACCCGGTGACAACTTACATCTATTGGTAGACCTGGTCACAAAGTCTCGTCAACCAATTCTTCATCCTCATAGTTAGGTCAAATAAAAAAGAAGACTATTTTTTCTATATTTTATGGTCATGTTTTGTGGGTGCCTAAGTGTGCCAATGCTTTGGAGACAGATCTTCCAATAGAGAATATAATGTTATGGCACTAGACATTCAGTCACATTGGTGATAAGGGTATTAGAGCCCTAAAAAGAAAAGAGCCTTGTCGAAGGCCTTGATGATTGTAATTTGGATTTCAATTTTGCAGACATTGTGTAGATGGTTCAAAAAACACCATGTTTCTTTTTATCCCAATTCTTATAAATCTTTTGGGGTTTTTGGATTATATCCATTTAGATGTGTTTGGTCATTTTAATATTCCTTGGATATCTAGATGCCTGTATTTTCTCTCTTTCATAGATGACTATAGTAGAAGGAAATTTATTTATTTAATCATAAGTAAATATGAAAATTTTAGTTGGTTTAAGGAATTCAAATCCTTTGTTGAAAACTAGACTAGTAGAAAAATTAAGTGTTTGAGGATTAATAATGGTAGTGAGTTTTGTTTGGTAGAATTTAGTAGGTTATGTAAGGACCATGGGATTGAGAGACACAAAATACTCCACAAACCCCACAAAAAATTGAACTTCTAAGAGGATAAACATAATGTTGATAGAGAGGGCTAGGAGTATGCTAAGTGGTGCTATCCTTGAATAAAAGTCTCAGGCTAAATTTATAGCCTCTATTAATTAGATAACATGTAGCACTACATGTTATCTAATTAGAAGATCTCCTAGTTTATAGAGACACCCATGGAGGCATGGTTTGGTAAGAGGCCCTCAATGATACACATCAAAGTCTTTGTTTGTGAGGCATATTCTCTTGTGCTGAGTGAAAAAGATCTAAATTAAAGAACAAGGTTTTTAAGTTTATCTTCATCTACTATGGTGTTAGTGTGAAATGCTACAAGCTCTGGGATCTATTTATAGAGAAATTTATCTATAGTATAAGTGTGATCTTACATGATTAAAAAACTTCCATAATTTATTTGAAACAAGAGAAGGAAGAACAATAGAGAAAGAGGTGGTTCAGGTATTTGACCTACTACGATGAAAGATGAACTATGTACTCTTGTTGGACCTAATGATGAGGAGAGGTCAATAGGCACTAAATTTTTTGAAGAAGAAAAAGAACCTCAACCTCAATAATTTAATATTTCTACACATGTTAGGTGACAATCATAAAGGTTTGGTTATTCATTGTTGGATTCTAGTTACACTTTTTCTTTGATTTCTAACATTGAAGAGCCTAGGAATGTTAGAGAGGTATGGGTATGTATGATAAAAATACCTAGTTGGAAGATATGAATACATTGAATAAGAATACTACATGGGATTTGATACCTTAATATAAAGTATGAAAACATATTGATATTAAATGGGTGTTCAACAAGAAACTATGTCTAGATGGCAGTGTTGAGAAGCATAAAGCACAATTGGTCACAAATGGGTATTCTCATGTGGAGGGAATTGATTATGGTTAAATATTCTCACATATATCAAATATGACATCCATTTAATTATCACTTGAAACAACTTATAACTCGAAAGTCAAACATATAGATGTGAAGACAATGTTCCTTCACGATGATTTGGAGGAGGAAACTTATATGTCACATCCAAAGCATTTCATTGAAAAATGTAAATAGAATCTTTTTTTGTAAGTTAAATAATTCTCTAAATGCTATCAGAATTTTTACACCTATGTGTTGTCTTTGTGATTTTTGAGATCTAAATCTAACCATTGTGTGTACTATAAATTTAAAAAATAACTAACATTCTCATCATAGTCCCGTATGTGGATGATATGTTGTTTATTGGGAATGGTTAAATAATGATTTATATTTTAAGTCTCAATTATTTTAACAATTTAAGATTAAATATCTAGGTGCAATGAGATATATTATTGGGATTAAGATGATCAAAGATAGAGCTAGTAGAAATCTTTTGATGAGCCAGAGTAAGTATACTAACTCTATGTTGGAGAGATTCAAAATGACAACTTGCATACAATTAATTTTTCTTGCAATTTACCACCAAGGAACCACAAGGAAATAAGCCAATAAATTTGGAATACATTTTTGAAACATTCTAGATATATTTAACAACTTCAATTCCAAAGATATGACTTAACATGTCATAATTGTACACATGCACATAAGTGTTGCACAAGAGGCTAAAACACATTGGAATATCTACTCAAGCCACACCATTATATAAGAAAGGTGACCATAGTGGAAGATTGGAATCATAAATACTCACCACAATGAATTATGGAAAAGGGAGCTAGGAGATACAACTCTTTGGAAGATATAGATAAATGCTACAATCACATACTCACCCAACAACATCTATATAGTCTAATTTAATCGACCCTAAATGCAAGAAACACTCATAGGAGTCCACTAACTCAACTACTTTCATACAATACCCTTTTGCAATGTGGCACTTTACAAGAAAAATAATCAAGTCCCTAAATGCCAACCAAACTATAGGGTAAGGCTCAAAACACCTTAAGAAAGGTAAACCAATTATTTTGACCCTTACATGACTTTATAAGAATCTAAAATAATTCTCTCAAAAATCTAGGGTTTCTCCTTGGTCCTAGTTGTGATAATTAGACTTTGGGAAACTTTAATATACATATCAATGCATTTGACCCCACTAAAATACATTACCAATATACTAGGACCACCTCAGAGAATCCCTTGACTCTCTAATCCCTAATGATAACTTTGATGCCTTCAAAGTGACACTTTAAGGCCCCAAAATCAAATCAGGAAAGTGTTAAGGAATAAGGTGCAGTCACAAGAGCCAAAATAGGACACTTGTGTGCTTGGAGGAAAACTTGCAGATAATTATTTATTCTAGTGCTATAGGGGTGAAAATTCCTATGGAAGATTGTCCAAAATATTGTATTAAGATGAAGGACATGACTAGAGTACCTTGTGTGAGTTTTGTTGGTAACTTGATATATTTTATGGTCAATTTAGGAAATACATTTCCTAGTTAGTTAAATTCATTAATTAGTGCAAAATAGAAAATGATGAGAAACCTAGGATAGTAATGTATATCACTCACCAAATTGTGGTTTTGTACATTAGGGAAATGCTCTCCCAAAGGGTCACGCTCAACAAAATCAGATTAGCACAACCCAAAAAGGATGCAAAGGTGCTAATGCAAGATCCAAGTGAGAGTGAGGAAATGTGGTAATGAAAATATAATGTGATGTGAAATATGTGTGATAGAAATAGTGTATGAGAGGAAATTGATTATATGATAAAAGAAATGACAACTAGCAAGATATAATATCAGATATGATGTAGAAAAGTAAGTACAAGGGGAAAATAGAAAGAGGTAACTTAACTTGAAGTAAAAAGGAAGAAAATAAGCCTTCATATATGATTTTGACTATCACAAAGCCATCGAAATCAGGTATAGCTACAAATCTGGGTCTCTGGCACCTGTAGATACTAACTATGAAAATCTCAAACCTAGAGGACAAGGCCAAAAATAGCATTGTTGTCCAGGAAAAGGGTAAAGATTGGAGTCTTGTCCTTTTGACTTCAAAGCTGATGAAATTTGTAGAGGACCTCTAACTAGTTCTAGTATTCCTGAATCTAGATCTGAAACTCTGCAACCTGTTCCTGCATACAAAGAAAAGGAGAAAAGGTTGTGGAAATGGGATTTCCTTGGTCAAGCCCCTTTATAGGAATCAACCTTGTAAGAGAATTAAAATTTCCTAAGGAAAGTACTATAAACAAGATAAATGTAAGTATTCACCTTGCATGAAAAAACCTCATGGATGGATGTTAGAATCTGATAAACCCACAAGGATGGTTGAATTTATGCTTGAGATGTAGAATCAAGGATGTCTTCACAAATGCAATGAATCTACACTTGCCGATCCTAGACCTTGAATGTATGAAATTATTAATATCTTGAATGGAGAAAGAGAATGTGTGGATCTTCTTACTAGCTTGAGAATTCCTCTACTTGGCCATCATAGGAGAGAAAATTGCATCAACTAGAAAATATTTCCTTTTCTTGAATGGATCTTGAAGAAATAGAGAATCAGAGATCTTAAATTTGGGGCTTTCCTTTAAATCTTGAATCCAAATCCTCAATTTCCCAACTTGAATTTCTTGAAATCTTGACTTTCTTGCACTTGAAATCAGAAAATAGTTTTCATATAATGTTATATGTAATTCTGGATGCCAAAATAAGAGGCCTTGATGTCCTTTTATACTTATTTCAGGACTCAATATTGTCAAACTGGCCATAAAGAAATATCTGGAAGAAACACTCCCACATTGGGCCCGAAGCTCACCAAAGAACAAAGCTCTAGGAAAAGGCCAAAAATAACAGCCTTGTCCAGGAAGTGATTTTGAAGCTTTCTCAGATCTAGGGAAGTATGATAAGTTGTGGGCGAAGAAAATAAATAAAGCAAGAATCAAGCATAGGAGACATTCTGACCTAGAAATCACTAAAGTGGGGCCTAATAGGTCCTAGAGATTCCAATTATGAGGGATAAGTTTTTAGGAAGGTACATTTAGGGCCCACTTTAGCAGGAGTATGAGACAAACTCACGCTCATGGTAAAGTAGATCAAATGCATAGGATGATCTCATCTGGGTTAAGGAGAAAAGAAGCATCAAGCCACCAAGCTACTTAAGTCCTCATTAAATCCAAAACCAAGATAAGAGATACATCACTCAAAAGAGAGAAAGAGAGACAAAGAAGAGTGTGATTACCTATCCTAGTAATATTGCATGTCTTACTATGAACCACACAAAGAAAGCACTGCAAAAGATGGTATTGAAAGGTTTAGCAAGATGTGTTATGATATTTCAATCCATCAAGGACCTATCCTTAAGGAAAGTGTATCCAATAAGGTGTTGGGATAATGGAGAGGTGTGTACTAAGAGGGGAGGGGTGAATACATACCCTTAAAAACTTTCAAATAAATCTTTGTAACCAAATGTTCTATAATAACCGATTGAGTAGATAACATTCACAATACATGTAATGTCATTGCTGAAATGTAAATGAATGTAAAGTAAACAATACACATACACAAAATTTAAGTACGCATGACACTAGTATTTTGGTATCGCAAAAAACCCCTGTTAGAAGGTAAAAATTGCGGTGGGGATGAGACCCACAATGTTGGAATTATTGGAATGATGTATTGAGAGGGGAGGGGTGAATCAATACCTCTAAACCTTTTTATGTGGTTGGCCCATTAACCTTTGTATCACCAGATTTGTATATTCCTATCTATCTATTCTTCTTTCTATATGTATGTGAAATCATAATATAAGTTCTTTACATGTGTAAACATTCAAGAAACATACATGAAAACAAATAACACATAACACATGATATGATATCGCAGAAAAATATTTTTAAGAAGTAAAAACTGTGGTGGGGATGTCTATCCACAAAAATTCACTATCTACATATAAGAAGGGAGCCAGTAAAGGCTTACAATTGATCACTTCTAATGATCTACCATGTTAAGAGTATTAGAGTGGAGACCTGTTAGGATCCACTTCATTTGAAGCTTTAGCAACACTGATAGGTGTGCACTATGTTAAGAGATTTATCAAATAACAGTTAAGTCCACCTTCTACAAAAGGATTTTAGTTGTGATGCACTTGTTAGAATGCAACTACAATATAAATGTTGATCTAATAGTGAATGCAATCTCTAATTGCTGATAACAGATCCTGTAAAGCTTACAATGTAAATCTAATCACCTTGAGTGATTGAGTGATACCTTGTCTCTGCTCGTCGGTAGCCTTTCTATGTTCTTGATAATTGATTTGATCTGTTTCTGTACTTTGCATGAATTCTCTTCTACTGCTTAGATGCTCTCCATGGTTGCTATCATTTATCAAGTGATTACAAGTCTCTTGAATTACAAATGATTGAACACCTATTTATACTAGTTTCTAGCTCTATTCTTGATTCACGCTTTTCAAATTAACTCTAGATCCAGGGTTTACAACTTGACCTTGATCTTTAGTTAGATATGTTTTAGATCCATTAGGATTCTTTAAAAAATTCACAATTTGCTTGCTTGACCCTCAAGTAAATCTTTAAAACAAATAAAAACTCTATAAATAGAATTACAATGTTTTATCTGACGTGTAAAGTCAGATCCACTTTTTGCAGGTTCTGTAACTGACTGTCGGTTCTGATGGTTGGGCTGCTTTGTTAGTTCTGTCGGTTTTATACTCCATCGCTGTCCCTTAATTGAACTATTTTTTGGGTATGCCTTTTCTACTCTGTCGGCGATGTTATAAAAAATCTATCGTTGGTAATTTTTGTCATCGGTTTGACTCTTGTCAATGTTTGTCGGGCAATTCTATACTTAGCATTTTTTTCGATAAAAATTGACATCTCGTTGGGTATGCTTGCTATCCGCCAGTTATTCTTATACTGATGACCTTTTATAATTTTTTCCTTTTAATTATACTAATGACAAAACTGAATGTCATCAATCTCCCCCTTTGACATTAGTATCAAAAAATGATATGTGCAACATACTTAGATATATTAGTATGTACACCTGTGTATACTTCTTCCTTAGTCATGAAATGACTCCCCCTATGCATATGATGGTAAGTGTAGGTTTATGTACATATCTATTCTTGCTGTACATACATTATACATATCCTCATATAGTATTTTGTACATATGTATACATTCCTCCTATTTCTACTATAGTATATTGTACATATGTATACATTCCTCCTTTTTTTATAATGAGGGAAAAGGTACTTAGAAATTTTCAAAAATGTGAGAGTGTGAGGCTTTCATTTCCTCCATCATTTTCTCCCATTTATCCTTTAAATTCTCAAGAGCCATATGCTCAAGTGATATCCTCACATGCATGTCATATATGCTGTCTACCATAAACATCTCTAGGGTTGAGATCAGATTTCTTGCATCTGTAATATGCTGTTGTAGAGTGGTGAGGTTTGGCAATATGTGAGCTTGTAGCTCTGTAACCTCACTTCTTAATTGTGTCTCTGCATCCCATATCTCTTGTCTCAATCTATTTAACTCTGTGTTATTTTCATGATGCAACTTTATTGTGTTTGCATCAGAGGTTAAACTTAGTGCACTAGCTGTCAGATCTGAATCCAGTTGGGACAAATTTTCACTATTTTCTTTTGTGAAATTTTCTAGTGTGCACAATTTCTGAACTAAGGTAACAACTTTAGAAATCACAGGTTCTAATTGACTTGCCAGTTCAGAGAGATTTACCTTGTTCTCTGCCACTTCTTGGTTGATCTTCTCAACTAGTTTGTGTTGATATTTCATCTCTGCCTATTCTTCCATTGCCTTCTCTACATCTAAATTTTGATTTGTGATGGAATTGGTAAGAACTTCTATTTTTTCCACGACTAATATGTCATTTTCCATTTTGATATCCAGAACAAGTTGATGTAGAATGTCCCTTTCCTTATCAAGTGCTTGGGCTTCCCTATGTGCCTTTTTCATTTTCTCTTGTATTGCTTTTCTCTGACACATCACTCCAAACTTTTGAGGCGCTTTAGTATCTAAAGTAGATACATCCCACTTGGGTATTTCTATTACCTCATCAAGTGTTACCACCAAGATATCTTTCTTCATTACTTTCTTCTTCTTCTTCTTTGGCTGTTTGGAAGATTGGTGCACTACCATTTGTAAACCTTGAGATTGGATGGATTTTTTAGGTGAGGGTCGAGAAGATGAAGCATCTTGTTGTTTCTATTCTGAGTCTATCAGTTGGTTTTGTGAAGATGTATCTTCATTGTCCTTGGGTGTATCAATATATTTATCTTCCTTTTCTTTCATACTTTCATCCTACTTGACTTCTTCACTCTTTTCTTTCTCTTCATCCTTTCTCAATGTTTCATCTATTTTATTATCTGCTTCTTTTTCATTTTCAGTAGACACCTCTTGCTGAGTGTTGGTTGCATCCTTTATCTCTGTATCTCTATCTTTTTGAGTATATGATGAATCTTTATTTTCTTCATTACCCATGTCATTGGGTATATCATCTTCTTTGTTAGATGATTTCTCTTGACTTGATTCATTATCAATAGCTTGTATCAAAAATTTCATGTTGGTCGGTGTATTGACCTCTGTAGTTCCAATAGTTGTATCCTGTCCATCAGTATTTCCTTGTGCAACATTGATATCTTCATCTTTTTGCACTTCTTCTGCAGGGTCTTTTCTTGTAGTGTCATTGATAATATTATCCAACCATGATTCATCATTGATATCATCAGTTATGTTACCTTTTATTGTCAAATCTACTTTGGTAACATATTCTTCATTACTCAAGTCAATATAAATTGGACTTGGTGGATTTTGGCTTTCCTCACTCTTTATTTTGTCAAGAGTAGTGTCGGGCTATTCCTCATCTACAACTTTAGTATGTTTGTGGCCTACTGTTTCACTCTCTTCTTTGTCCAATTCCACAAATGATTCATCTTGTATATCCTTGACGATAATGTGTTCCTTCTCTAGGCTAGCTTCCTTAATAGACTGGTTAAGTATTTTGTACCACTTTTTATTGTTGTCCTTATCAAGATCTATTAGCTTCCCTTTGAGAAATTCGTATGCTCTCATTTTTGGTGAGAACTGATTTTCATACTTCTTCATCATCTCATTTATTTCTTCCTTCTTTGAATCTGAAGGCATAAGAGTAACAAGTACTCTTTCTCTTATTTTTTTTTCCTCATACAGAGCAAATGTCCATCTAGCAGACAATCTTGCTGATAGTTCCTTAGGAACGTCATATTCTGATAATTGTAGTGGAACATAATGATGTTTGCCCATTTTAACTATAATAGCTTCTTCTATCTTGTTTTGATCCTCTGGATCAAATTTTAACCATTTCCTAATGTTAGGATCAGAAATAGATGGTGATTATGAAATGTTGTTACAGATTTCATCAATTATCCTTGGAATCAAGGGTTCTTTCCCTTTTTGTACCTCTATGTCAGCTTCATCCATAGCTAAGTCCTCTAGATCTTCATTTGTCCTAACCCATTTCCTCATTTTGGTTTGTATATCCTCAGGTGAGACTGGTTTTCTCTTGTAGGTTCTCACTTTACCTTTCTTAAGTGGTGAAGGAGTTGGTTCCTTTGCAGTTTTTCTTCTTGTTCTTGAAGCGACTGTTGTTCTTGCTTTCATAGGTGGAGGTGGAGGTGGTGAATCTGATTGTGTACCCTTTGAATCATTCTTTTCTATTTCTTCACCGATAGGTGACTGACCCTCGATTTCTTCCTCCTTACCTTCTGTTTCCTCTTCACCTTCTTAAGTAATTGCAAATTTCTTGGTTAAGTTTTTAACCATTTTGTTCTTCTTGTTTATAATTTTCTTGATAGCAAGATCTGTCTTGATCTTTGGTTTGGCTTCTTCATAAGTGCCAAATCTTGCTTGCTTTTTGTCAACTGGTTCATTCAATAGTTCCATGATGCACTCAGTGGCTTGTCCAGTTTTGATCTCATATTCTAAATGTGATAGCCAATATTTCCTAGGTACTACTGGTTTGATATGGGTAAAATTAGTATCTACCATAAAACATATATCCTCTTTGTATTATTCTATCAAACTCTCAGGTATCCTAGTTCTTGCTTGCATCTTTTCTTTAAATTCTTTGAAATTTTCATTCATTAGGTCATCAAAATCTGTACCTAATGACTCTATATGCTCACATATGTGTATGGTTACAGGTTTGCTTGTATCACATACTACTTTGCCTATGGAAGGAAAGTATTCTTCAAAGTAAAAGAATATGCACATAATGAGGGAACCAAACTTACAAGTGTTTGTCTTTGAAGATCTTATGGTGTTCGTGTTCTCCTCAAGTTGATTCAACAATATCTCTACAAGATCCATCTTCTTTCCTTATTTGATGATCTTAGAAGCTGTGCTCATATCAATGCTTGCTATGTTGTTCATTTTGCTGGCCTGGAATATCTTGTATCCTACCACTCATGCACCAAACTTGAGTTCCTCATCGGTGATAGTGCTGTCCTTGAGAGCTCTTTTGTTTGATTTTGCACTAGTTAGCTTTTCCACTTCCTTCAAGGATGGGTGCTTGTGAGCTTGTGGTTTGTCAATTGAAGGATATAATGTAACTGCATGAATAACATCCTTTGTTATTTGTTTTGGCTTATTGAGCCATAATGTCTGGTTATGCATTCTACTGAGAACTATCAGTATCCATTCTGTCTTAAACACTCTGGGAAAGTGTAAAGCATTCATGAGACCTTTCACTTCCAGATGCTTGTGTTCTTCTTTCAGGTTTCCTGCTTCATCACAAAGTTCCCTATAGGCATTGTCTAGGTCCAGATCTCCTAATTCCAAGATCTTGCAATGTATATAGGACCTTACGTCCTCTACCAGTGAAACCCTAGGTGGGATTCTGGAGAATGCTTCAGAATCACCAGGTTGTGATGTGATTTCTGGGTGCATCTTGTAGTTAGGTTCAACACAAGTGCCTCTGTTGATAAGATTGATCATTTTCTTCTTATCTTCTTTCAACTTTTCAAATCTTGAAGTAGATGCCATCATTTTCAAAAATTTTGGGCTTTCCACAATTTAAATAGTGCAGTCAGTGAATGCAGGAACTTACTGAATCTCTGTGATTGCTCGTGAATCCTTTAAGTTGTGTTAGAATCTTTATGAGGTCGCACTTCAATTTTTCCTCCAATCCCTCTACTTAGCTCTGCTTGGTTGCTCAAAAATCATGGGTGCAAAATGATTTCTTCCATCACGCTTTTATAACCTTTGTGCCCTAAGTTTTCATTAATGCCCAACAACTCATCGATATAAAAAGACTGAGTTTGTTGGTTGAGGCATAAGTAACATCTTTGGTGTAGGCACAAAGTGTCAGGATTGCTAGTAGCTTTGGTGAATTCACCGATGATTGTCGGTAAAATGGTGACGACAACTTTTGTTGGCTCAAGGATTACCAATGTCCGTCAGTTTACACTTAGCAACTTGGCTTTTGTGTAATGAACGATACATTTCGGTAGGTAGTGTTAAATTTTCTGTGTGTTCACCGATGCTAATTTGTACCCATTAACCGATGGTTGTTTTTCAATAATATTACAAGTAACAATATAGTGCATCTTCAATAATGCTAATTTTGTCTATATGATCAATATGTAAATGGAATCGATGCATAATATAACTTGTCATAATGCAGTTCCATATGTACTTGTGCAACTTAGTTGGAGATGGCAATGCCACTAGATCCATTAGATGGTGCATCATCCTTTGCACTACTTGTTCCAGCACCTTCAATGTTTGTGGATTTTACCCACATCTTGTTTTTCATCTTCTTGATGTCATCAACATTGTTTCCATTGGGATAAGTACTTGTTTCTATCAGTCAGTCTTTGCAATTTTTATCACATGTCCAACCTTATGACAATGTAAACATACCATACCTAGATTGAACCATACTCTTGGTTTTCTAGTCCATTTTCTCATACAGTTGGAAGATATATGACCATACCTTCCACATGCTGTGAAATTTACCCATGTGTTATAGTCTCAAACATATGAGTTACCTACTCTTGTTGGTTTGTAGCCATTATCAGGTTCTTTTGGTGTCCATGCTTTCTTATTCTTTTTTGAGCATTCCTGATATGTATGTCCATTCATTTTGCAGGTAGGATAGTACTTGTCCATGTAGGTTTCCTTCTTTGGATTTGTCATCTTGGATCTGCATTCATATGCCTTGTAGATTGTGATTGAGGAATACCTTTCATTTTGTTTCTACAAATGTTTGAGGTGTGGCCTGGTTTTCCATAGTGATTGCATGATAGCTTCTTGGTCCTTGGAGTTGCATAAACATTCCTTTGATCTAATTGATTTGATGATTCTCCATTGTCCGTGTACTCTATTCCTCTATAGTTGTTGACTCTTCTTTGACTGTCAAGGAAATCATCCATTCTTTTATTTCTATCTTCAGCTTTCTTGATCAATTCATTATGCTGATTCTGAATTTTGACTTCATGCTTTAGTTTCTCATTCTCTTCCCTTAGCTCATCGATGATTTTTATTCTTTCAATGAGTTCAATATTTAATTTGTTTGCCTCTTGACTCATAAGAATAATCTGGTTGGTAATCTCATGATGATGATCAGTAAGTCTTTGAATCTCTGATTTTTTTTCTTGTAGCTTCTCAGTGATTTTCCTCCTATCATCAATAGCCAATGTTCTCTCTAATTCAGCTTTTCTTGAATCATTTTTACCATCTAATTCTCTTGACCGATTTGTAGCATTTTGATTTGCTTTGTCAGATTTAGATTGGCTTCTTGTAGACTTGTGATCTCTTCTACTGATGTGTCTGAAGCTTTGCTTGTTAATGATGCAACATAGTTGAAGTAATATGGGATCTCCTCTCCTTGATAACCTTTTTGATTAAGCCTAGTTTCCATGATCTTTCTTTCATCAAGCAACTTCTTCATGCTTACTCTTGCCTCTTTATACTACTCATAGTAAATCTGAATTTGTAATTGCTCATTCTCAATAGTCTTGTCCAATCTGTACTTTTCCATTGTGATGATCTTTTCTCTTAAGTCTTTAAGCTTTTCAAGAAAGAGACTCATCTCTGATACCAATTTTTGGAATTATTACAATGATGTGCTGAGAGAGGTGAATCAGTACCTCTAAATTTTTTTATGTGGTTGGCCCATTAACCTTTGTGTCATCAGATTTGTATATTCCATTCTATCTGTTCATCTTTCTATATGTATGTGAAATCATAATATAAGTTCTTTACATGTGTAAACATTCAAGAAACATACATGAAAACAAATAACACATAACACATGATATGATATCGTAGAAAACTCCTGTTAGGAAGTAAAAAATGCGGTGGGGATGTCTACCCACAAAAATTCACTATCTGTAGATAAGAAGGGAGATGGTAAAGGCTTACAATTGATCACTTGTGATGATCTACCCTATTAAGAGTATTAGAATGGAGACCTGTTAGGATCTACTTCATTTGAAGCTTTAGCAACACTGTTAGGTGTGCACTCTGTTAAGAGATTTATCAAAGAACTGTTAAGTCCACCTTCTACAAAAGGATTTTAGTTGTGATGCACTTGTTAGAATGCAACTACAATATAAATGTTGATCTGATAGTGAATGCAATCTCTAATTGCTAATAAAAGATCCCGTAAAGCTTACAATGTAAATGTAATCACCTTGAGTGATTAAGTGATACCTTGTCTCTACTCATCGGTAGCCTTTTTGTGTTCTTGATAACTGATTTGATTTGTTTCTGTACTTTGCATGAATTCTCTTCTTCTGCTTAGATTCTCTCCATGGCTTCTATCATTTATCAACTGATTACAAGTCTCTTGAATTACAAATGATTGAACATCTATTTATACTAGTTTCTAGCTCTATTGTTGACTCAGGATTTTTAAATTAATTCTAGATCCAAGGTTTACAAATTGACCTTGATCTTTAGTTAGATATGTTTTAGATCCATTAGGATTCTTTAAAAATTTCACAATTTGCTTGCTTGACCCTCAAGTAAATCTTTAAAACAATAAAAACTCTATAAATAGAATTACAATGTTTTATCTGATGTGTAAAGTCAGATCCACTTTTTGCGGGTTCTGTAACTGACTGTCGGTTCTGATGGTCAGGTTGGTTTGTCAATTTTGTCGATTTTGTACTCCATCGGTGTCTCTTAATTGAACTATTCGTTGGGTATGCCTTTTCTTCTCTTTCGGCGATGTTCTCAAAACTGTATTGTCAGTAATGCTTGTCGTCAGTTTGAGTCTTGTCAATGTTCGTCGGGCAATTCTATGCTTAGCATTTTTTTGATAGACATTGTCATCTCGTCGGGTATGCTTGCTATCCGTCGGTTATGCTTATATCGATGACCTTTAACATATTTTTCCTTTTAAGTATACTAATGGAAAAACTTAATGCCATCACACAAAACTTCACTACTGCAGTAAATAAAGTAGTCTGTTAAAGCTTACAAAGATTGATCACTTCTGACCATCTTACCCTGTTAGGAGTAACAATGAAATCGATTAGATCTACCTCATAAGAGGATTTAGCAACAAAAAGTATGTGTGCACCCGGTTAAGAGATTTATGTAAAGACGGTTAAGTCTATTAGAAGATTTTGGGGTTTTGGGGTCTATTACAATTGTTAGAGAGTAACATAATTATGATTTGAACAAATACAATCTCAATATTGTGGATAGAGATCCTTAAGTGCATATAAAATGTATCACCTTACTATGAATGATAATACCTTCTACTTTGTTATGCTTAGTAGCCTTGCCTTTGTTCTAAAAACTGATTACTGCAATGTAGTCCTTGTCCTAAAACCCTTGCCTAATCTCTGTTGTCCGTAGTATGGTGGCTACTTGTTCATTACTTAATCAACATACAATACAAAATGACATATTTACATTATATATCAAATTTTTTGACCTAATTAGGGTTTTACAATATCATCCCTAACCTAAGATCAACGGTGTACAAAATTTACGTTGATAATCTAAACATAGGAGTTATAAACAATTAATACTATGAATTTGTAATTAATGTTCTCCCCGATCAGTGTAAACCGTTATCTAAGTTGGAAAAAAATTGTTACCTAGATTGATGTGCCATAACAAAATTTTATGTGTCCTCTGGTCCACTCTGTAAATGTTGTCTCTTGATGCTCAGTGTTCTTTGTATATCTTGGTTATACTGCTGCTCAATAAAGTCTGTCTGCTCGATAATCACTGCACTCGGTTAACTCTGCATGTGATCAGTACTCTCAGTTAACTCTGTACTTTGGTGATTACACCGACTGGTCTATTTGCAACTTTTTTACTGACTGTCCATTTGAGTGCTTGAATACTAATGACAACCTTCAAAGCTCATTTGGAGTAACATTCTCCCCGTTTGGCATTAGTATAAAAAACTTTATCATTTACAAGTTACTATACATAGTGACTCCCCCTTTGTACATGCTCGATATATATATGACTCCCCTTGATTATAGTTTCCTCCTTTAATATACATATATACATATATTTCCCCCTTTTTTGAAAATAATGACAAAAGGAATAAAAGTTACAATTTGTCAAAAATGTTAGCATGGGCTTGCTTGAGATTTTCCATTAGCTTCTCCCATTCCTCCTTTAAATTCTCAAGGGCCAATAGCTCTAATTTTATCTGAGCATGCATATCATATATGCTTTCTGTGACTAACATTTTTGGGGTGGAAATCAAATTCTTTGCCAATGTCACATGTTTTTGAATCATAACCAAATGTGGTAGTAACATAGCCTAGAGCGCGGTTACCTATTTTCTAATTTTGTCCTCTTCTTTCTTCAAATCTAGTCTCAACCCTTGGTTTTGGAGAACCTTGGTGTAATCCATCTGCAATGCATGTTTCTCTGTTGACAGACTATTAGCACTATCTGTTAGATCTTTATCTTTTCACTAATCTCAGTAGTGAAGTGATCTAAAGTGCATAAATTCTATAGAATTGTAATGGCTTCATTAATAACATTTTCTATTCCATTTACAAATTTTGACAGAGTTACCTTGTTTACTGCCACTGCTTGGCTGATTTTCTCAGTAACTTTATACTGATTCTTCTTTTTGGCTCTCTCTTCCAATTTACGCTCGACATCAATATCAGGATTATTTATTGCCTCGGTGAGCTGTGCAAGTTGATCAAGAATGGGGGTTGATTCATCTATGCTCACATCGAGAACAACTTGCATCATAATCTCCTTAGTGGTCTCTAGCACTTGTGCACTTTTGCATTCTTTCCCCAGCTTATCTTGTGCTTCTTTTCAGGTGCAGATTTCACCATACCTTGTTAAAGCTTTAGGGTCAAGTGTCTATGGATCACAATTAGGAATGTCAATGATTTCATCAAGTGTCATGGCCCACGAGATCCTTTCTTCCTTTCTTCTTTTTCTTCTTCTTCTCTTTGGTGCTTGATGAAAGAGATAGTGTCAATGGTAATTGAGCCTTTTTCTCAGTTTCTTGCTTTGTTGGCTCAGTACTCAGTGTGATGAATTTGGAAGGTTTCTCGGTAGCTAAACTGGTGTCAGAAGTAGAAGTATCTGCCATCATTGTTTCTGTGTTACCTTCACCTTTTTCTATTGCATCAGTGGTATCTTTAGGTGCATCAAATTGTGTTGTTCCACCATTATGCTTGGTATATGTACCTTGCATATCACCCTTGTCTTTAGTTGTATCCATGACTTACTTAGGTGTCTTTTGTTGTGCTTCACTCTCAATCTCAATAGCTTGTACCAAAATAGGAAACTATCATGATACTATTTCTCGAGCAACCTCTATTGTGTCTTGCTCATCTAAGGTCTCAATAGCTCTAATTATCTCATCTTATTTAGCCTTATCATCAGGATCACCTTCAGTTATGTCATTAATTGTGATCTCTGGATGTCCTAGATTTGTCAGTAGTGCCAGAATACCATCTAGTACATTATCAACTACTACATCATCAATTGCTATAGGTTATGTAATTGGTCGATGTCCCTCAGTATCAACTATAGATGTAGTGTCCCTTGCTTCCTCGGTGTCCTCAGGTGGATTCAATAGTTTTCCATATTTGGGTGCTCTCAACTTTCTTCAAATTTCCTTGTAGGATATTCAATGTTCATGCCTTCGTAGGAAATTTCTTGGCATATTGCTACATAATATTGTTTATTTTCTCTACTGTACAATCAGCTTTAATTAGAGTTAGAGCCACCTCTGTCATCTATTTCTCGGTGGTGAGTACATATGACTATCAGGATGATATCTTATCATATAATTTAGAGGGAATGTAAGTAGAAAATTCAATAGGAACTTGTTTTAAGTTTATCATCATACCTATGATTACTTCTTCAAGTTTATCTTTATGCACGGTAGTCAGATCTACATATGCATGTATCTTAGGATGTCCTAACACTTCTAGTTGTTTTGATTGCCTCTTCAATTTCATCAATGGTCTATGGTACTTTATTCTGCACAACCTTAAATTCATCAGGATTTTTTTCAGAATCATCCTTTTCATCCTTGTTCCTCACATATTTCTTTCTTTTTCTCAGTGAAGAATTCTCAATAGTTCCCTTATGTTTCCTTGTTTGATATGTGAATTTTGGTGAGGGCCTTATTTTCTTTGCAACTCCTTTCTTTAAATGTGGTGAATCTATTATCACCGATTGTGATCTTGTTCTTGGTGGAGAATCAATCTTTATGATTTTTCCCTTTTTGGCCTTAGGTGCCTCAACTTTTGCTTCATCAGATTCGGTGGAATCAACATCTTGTTCAAGTTCTTCATCTTTAGGGACTGAGGTCTACTCCTCAGTATCATCAACTAACTTGTCCAATTCTTCATTAGTGATAGACAATTTTCTTTTTAAGGTCTTGACTATCTTAGTCTTCTTCCTGCCCATATTTTCAACTTGTAGACCAATAGATATTCAGATCTATGCTTCATCTTATGTGCCAATTCTCATGACATATTTGTCAACTAGTTCATTTAACAACTTATCTATTGCATTTGAAGAAATGTCAATGTCTAATTCATAATCCATCAGAGGTAGCCATGCTGTCCTTGGTTATACTACTTTGATAAGAGTAGTATCTATGTCAACTACAAAAGAGATTTCATCCTTGTATTTTTATACCAACTACACTAGAATTTGTGTTCTCTTTTCCATCCTAGCTTTGAATTTAGAAAAATAATCATTCATAACTGGTTCAAAATTTGTGCCTAAAATTTTAATAAAATCACCGATTTGTAGTGTAATCAGTCAGTTGGTCTTCCATTTCACAGTACCAATGGAGGTGAAAAATTTCTGCAGATAAAAGAATATGCAAAGTAGTAATGAACCAAACTTATAAGTATTTAACCATGCTGATCGGATAGTTTTCATGTTCTCTTCAAATTGTCTCTGCAACAACTCAGATAGGTCAAGTTGTAAACCTTTCTTTACAATATTTTAGGCAATGTCAACAACTCCACATGCAACGCTGGTCGGTCTGCTTGACTGGAAGATCTTGTAGCCAATAATATAAGCACCAAACCTAAGTTCAGGATCACCGATGGAGTTGATCTTTAGACCTATTTCGTCCCACTCGGCTCCTATAAGATTTTCTATCTTAGTCCTAGGTGGGTGCCTTAGGGATTTTGATTTGTCTAATGTGGGGTACCTTGTTACTACATGAATCACATCTTTACTTATCATTTTTGGTTCATCGAAATAGAGCATCCCATCATGTTCTCTGATCAAAACAATTTGGATCCATTCGGTTCAAAATACCTTTGGGAAATTTAGGGCATTGGCTAAACTTTTGGCCTCCAGATGCTTATGATCATCTTTTAGCTTCCCATCTATGCATAATGACTGGTATGTAGATATAAGCTCAAAATCCCCTATTTCACCTATCTTCCAGTGAATGTATGCATGCACATCATGAACTAACAGAACCCTAGGCAGAATCGATGAAAATGCACCTTTATTATCGGGTTGGGCTGCAACCTGTGGATGTATCTTGTAGTTTGGCTATGTGCAAGTGGAGTTATTAACAAGAACTACATTTTTCTCCTTCTCCATCTTTGACTTCATAGTTCAAGATGAGGACGTCATTGATTATGATTTATGATTTCCATGAAAGGGTTTGAATGACTCGGTAAGTGCAAAATGCATAACGACTAAACTCTTAGCTGCTTCAAATATTCTCAGAATTTCTATAAGGTGCTCAAAATAATCTACTAAAAATTTTCTCTCTATTTATCTGCTCTACTCTGTGATTGCTATGTGAACAAATGAGTTCACATCAATCAAATTTATACCCAATAACTTTAGTAGTCGCAATAAATGCTCATCACCAACCACTTAGTGGACAAACATTATGCTCGTTTAACACTAACAATATTTTAGCTCAGTGAGTATACCAAATTCTCATTTGTCTTAGCAACTGGGTTCTCTCACACATATTCATCGACTGGCATCACTAACTTGGTACATATTAACCAAATCAACTAGATCAAAGTAATAAAAAATATAATACCATAGTGCATCTTAATTCATGCTAATTTGGAATTTGTATAATGAATACATGAGATGATGTAAGATATATCTTTGCAAAACATAGTTCCTTACCTGCTTGTATTAATCAGGTGGAGATGATGGAACCACCTAATTGATGCAGAGTGGCACACCGGAATGACCCAAATTGCCTAGATTGCTCCTAGGGCTTACCAACCCACAAATTCACTCTCCAAACTCTTGGATCACACAAATGATCCTCAACACACTGCAAATAACC
>MU227733.1:336889-350706 GCA_018584345.1 Thuja plicata
AGGGGTTTTCTTTTAATTAAATAAATTAGAAGAATTTTATTTAATTAAATGGGAGTAATTTAATTTAATTAAATAAGATGAATTTTATTTAATTAAAAGGGAGATTAAATCTTTTAATTAAATAAAAATGTTAAGAGGCAAAAATCAAAGGCTATGATTAAGAGGCAAAAATCCCACCACTTAGGAAGATGTGAAGAAAAAGGGATTTTATTTAATTTATTTCATTTTTCATCAAATAAAGTACTTTAAGTGGGGATTTTTATTTATTTAATTAAAAGAGGGGTTTTCTTTTAATTAAATAAATTAGAAGAATTTTATTTAATTAAATGGGAGTAATTTAATTTAATTAAATAAGATGAATTTTATTTAATTAAAAGGGAGATTAAATCTTTTAATTAAATAAAATAATAAATGGGGGCGCATAGTCTAGGCGACCATTTTAGGGTGCATACACCCCCATCTCGGTCTATAGTGTGTAGGGAAGGTGAGAAACTCACTAGAGGAGAAACATCAAGAACAGTAGATGGAACAATATCCAGTTCCAACCAAGGACCATGCTGTGAAGATAGGTCACTATGTCTGTCACTAGGAGTGATAGATAACTATTTTGAAAGCATAACTGGTAAATCATGATCAATATCAATAGTCTCATAATCATGATAATCACTAGAATGAATATCATTGTTAGCATAAAAAACATCATCATCAAGAGTATCTTCTTCATCCAAATTATTTGAATAGAATCTAAGATACAAATAGAATTTTCATGTTTGTTCATTTTGTTCTTGTTTAAATTCACTTCCTCCATTGGCTCAAGCATGGGTTGGTCAAAGGGAAGTGAAGCATGAGGAGGTGTATGCGGTGAAGCAATATTTTGAGAAGTATGTTGATGAGCTCTAGAAAAATGCTTGCGAGGATGATCACGAGCATGGTGGTTACCTTTGGTTTTGTTAGAAATTTGGTTTGGAATAGGATCAATCAACATCGATTCCTTTTATTCTTTAGGAGGAATAACTAAAGGAACCACACTAGGTTGAGGTATGGGTTGAGAAGTATGTGTATAAGCAATAGGAAGAGGAGGTATAGGTGGTGTAGAAAGAAGTCCACGTCCAGGGAAAAGAGATGGAACATCCTTAGGTTTTCTAAGCTCACAAATATTTTGTTGGACCTTGTAGGCTTGGTATGATTGAAAGATATGGCCAGGACAAGTTGAGTTGGTTGAGACATAGAAGGCAAAAATAAATTAAGGTCAAATGAGTTGCGAGGCACTGAAGGTTGATAAAGACTATGGTTAACAATCATGCTTTCTCCATTATGAGGAAATTTAACACATTGAGGAATGGGAGAAGCCACAAATTTCATGGAGGTAAGCCAAAGAAGACAAAGTTTGACTTGAAATTGATCAGAAGTGGAATGGAAGTGAAAGTAGCACGTGCATTTTTACCACCAACTTCAACATGAAATGAAATGGAACCATGGGAAGGATAAAGGAAACCATTGAAAGTTTGGATCATAACATCAGATTTATAATAGAAGTTACATTGCAATCGTATACAATAAAGATGTTGTTTAGTTATCATATTTACCATTCAAATGGGATCATCAGGAAACCATGGGAAGCAAGGCCAACAACCTTTGTGGCAATATAGAGAGGACCATCAGGTGCGTTAATTATCTTAGCAGGGTCAAAGGTAATGCAAATCTCAGATGAAGGTTTTGGTTTGGGTTTAACTTACTCAACTAGGTTGACCACATGGTTAGCTTCATCGATTTGGTCATTGTAGTCAATGCAAGGAGAATAAGAATAAGGTTGGGTTTGATCAATGATATTGGTTGAATGAGAGGGAAAAATGTTAGTATAGATTTGCAAGTTTTTATTATAAGTTGCAATATATTTATTGTCATTGTTATTGTCACATTCAATAGATATAGCATTGGAATCAATAAGGTCTTGAATGATAGTTTTGAACTAATAACACTTCTTAGTATCATGACCAGGTTGACGGTGGTATTGGTAGAAATATTTGGGATCAAATTATTTGGATGGATCAATGGGTTTGAAAGAAGGGAGAATTAGCACATTAGCATTAAGTAAATTCAACATCACATTATGCAAAGATTCAAAAAGCTGAGTATAATTATGAAAATTTTAAAAAACAGATGACAAAGGATCTACACCTTTGGATGCTACCACCACTTTTTCATCAACAATGTTGGATGAGTTGTTGAATTTGATGAATTTTTTTAGTTTCTAAAACTTGTTAAAATTATTAGATGTGGCATCACTCTTATCAACAGAAACAAGAGCCATTGAAGTGGTCCTCTCAAATTGACTCACTCGTAATTGATAATGATTAAGCATTGCAAACAATCGAGAAAAGGAAGATAATTCAAAAATATGTATCTTATCTCTAATGTATTTTTGTAAATTAGAAATAAAAATGTGTTGCACATCAACATCAGGAACATGATAAGAAATATGAGCATGAAAATGCTTAAATCTACCAATGAAATTGCTAACATTTTCTTTAACTTATTGTTTACAATGCATTAGATCACTCAAAGAAATTTGAGGACCAAAGTTGTTTTGAAATTGTTGAATAAAAGCATTAGCACGCTTGTGAAAGGAATCAATAGGATAACGATGCAAAGAACAATACCATTACAATGATTTATCTCAAAATTTTCTAGTAAACAACTTTTCCATGGACCTATGGTAATGGGAAAAATCACTACAAAAGATTCAAATTTTTTCACATGATTCAAAGGATCACCCTTACTGTTATAAGTCTGAAGGTGAGAAATATCCATATTTTGTGGGATAACAACACAAATAATATCCAAAGACAAAGGACTAGAAATGTCATAAGTAGGAATGTTAAACTTGGATTGAGTCATAGAAGCGATTTTTTATTACAAAGAAGACACAGTTTGAGCGAAGCTATTAATGGTTGAATAAGTAGAAAGAATGGATGGAGAAGTATGAGAAATGTTAGGAGCATTATTTGAAATTGAAGGAATGGTTGAATATGAAAAAGGGACACTATGATAAGTGGGAATCGAAGAAGGTAATGAAACACATGGAAAACTTGAAGGAATGAAAGGAAGAATAGGTTAAGGAAGAACATATGTCTTAAAAGGAAAACTTTTTCTTTTGACCCCCATTTTCTAAGCTAAGGAAAATGTTTTGGAGTTCTTGAATCTCTTGGGAAAGCTGGCTATGGAGGGAATCATATGAGGGATTTTCCTTTTCAAAGGTGGATGAACAATAAGAAATGGGACATGGATTGGGATCAAATATGATGTGTTGGGGTAGAATGGATGGGGATATGGTAGATAGATGTGGAGTTATGGGATTGAATTGGTAAGTGGGTTGGTGTGAGAGATATGAATAGTTAGGGGATGGATTGTTGTGAGGAATGTATGGGTTGGATGGGTGTGATTGATAGGTTGGTTGAGTTGGAGGTATGATTTGAGGATTGAGGTTTGGAATTTGAAATTCCTCAACTATTTAGTGAAACCAATCCATATTGATGATGTTTAGATGAGGGGATTTGGATTTAGAATAAAATATCATGATGGATGAAGATTTTAATTGAGAATGGATGAAATTTATAAGATAGACAAGGGATGTTTGAATACAAGTGAATGATTAATGGGTGATTGGTTTTGGATGAAGAGGAATATGGATTGAATTAAGATTTGGTTGGAATGATATGAGGTTTACAAGTGGGTTGGATTAAGATAATAATGATGTGATTAGATTGGATGAAAGATGTAATGCCCCACTAGGGAACCCAAGAGAACTAACCTAAACATGCAACCAAGATAACAAGAGATATTTTTTAAAAATGTTTATAAACAATAATGTTAACAACGCGGAAGAAACACATGAGATAACATGACATACACATTAGTACAACTCAACAAAGGTTACAAATCTTGAGGGTTCCTTGACGTAGAATTACCTAAGAAAAATAATCTGAGAACAACTATAAAGAACTGACATAAGGATACATCAACTGAATCCAATAATATACATCTCATATAATAAGACCACATATACAACTGAATCAACATCCACTGCACATGTCATAGGGTATGCAATAATACATAACATTACAATATAATACATCCTCCAAAAGGATGGTAACCAATATACACATATGGTACAAGTATACAACTCATGAAACTGAACAAGTTTCCAGAAGATGAAGAAGATAGAAGAAGAAGAACTCCAACAAGGATCATCAAAGCATGAAGATGAACGTCAGATCTCAATGGTAATAAGAATCACTACCACCTGACCGCGTGGAACCAAAGGTCCACTCCCACTAAGATGAGGAGATAATAACAGGCCCACACACACGGGTATACAACAAGAATGTAACCATCAAAGGTATACAAGACCATCATAAAGAAGTGCATAGGAAAATCATAGAAGCTTTCTAAAATACAATAAAGAGATCTATAGAATACCAGAGGTAACTGACACATGTAGGATAACCTAAGCTATATATAGGAAGGTGTCATCATGTACATCTAAATCTTGAGTCGCATCCTAGAAATCCCTCACTGGATCCCAACACTCAAGTGACCATACACGACATCAATGACCTCTCAAACTAACAAGGCCACTAACTATGCCTAAACCTACACCTCGTAAGGGGGAAAGCATCATCTCACCCTCCATCTTAGCCTATAATAGCGCTCAAGAATGGGTGAGGCATTATCTTATTAGATTACACTAATACATCCTAATAAATTATTATGTTATCACTTGTTACAATTACTTACAATAAATGATCCTAGCAGCCACTTGTGAGCTCTGACAATTTATTGCTAGCCACCTCCTACTATACAACTAGGTAACCTACCTTAGGTTCACAAAATAACATCATAAAGGTATATCATAAACCTCATCAATGACTCCTGCTCATATAGGGATACACCCTCAGAGAATCATAAACAATATCAAAACAAGATCATAACTTCCAAACTTGATTCTTGCCCATACAAGAACTATTAGTTCTCAATTAACCAATACCACATAAAGTACTACCACATGATCACATAAGACTAGTTGAGAAAAATCAGGTTGGGTAATAAGATCGAGACCCAAAATTGATGACAACATGCACATGCATTGAAAACCACAACATCATAGAAATAGAAAACCCAAAACCTTTGGTTTTACCTCCTGATAGCCAACTAATCCCAACAGACAACCGACACATAGAAGTATCACAAAAAGGGAAAGAAGCACACAATCTTTTCAATCAGTCACTCAGAAGACACATCATTACATAATGAGTACGATTCCAGAAAGGCAATAACATTTAGTGATAAACTCATTTATAGTAACACTATGCAAATTAGTTTATCTGATAAATTTACTATCAACAATATAATTCAATTTTCCAAAGAAAATGCACATCAAGCCTATATAGAACAATTTATAAAATCCACCCCATATAAGTTAATCTATTTAATAATTACTAAAAACCAAATATAATTACAAGTAAAAAAAAAATTTTAAAAAAAATTTGAAAATAGAATTTCTAAAAATAGAATACCACTCCATGCAAATTCTAAAAAATAATCTTTTTTTCTTTTTGAAAAATAATAATTTCTAAAAATAGAAAACCACTCCATGAGAATTCTAAAAAAAAATCTCTTTTTAAAAAAAAAAAAAAATAATTTATAAAAATAGAATACCACTCCATGCGAATTCTAAAAAAAAAATCTTTTTATCTCATGTGTTGCTTCCGCGTTGTTAACATTATTGTTTATAAACATTTAAAAAAAGAAATTATCCTATTAGCTTGGTTGCATGTTTAGGTTAGTTCTCCTGGGTTCCCTGGCGGGGCATTACAAAAGATAAATGATGAGATTGGATTAAGTAGATGTGAATGTTGATGCACATTAGAAGGATGATAAGGATGAGGATTGAGATGATGGATATGACCTTGATTATATAGATCAGGAAAAGTGAGATGAATTGGGGATGATTAAGATAGAATATTGAATATGAAAGATTCCAAATGTGAGAGATGAACTTAGGACTTGGAGCAATATTTTGATTTTTTGATTGTGAGGGTAGGGCCTCAAAGATGTTGGATTTGATGTTGGATGTGAGGGTAGGGTCTCAAGATTTGATTTGGTGTTGATTATGAGGGAAAAGTCTCAAGGTCAAATTTGACATGATTTTGATGATTTGATGAAGGTTGTGGATATCCTTAGTGAAATAAGATCCTATGAAAACTCAATGATTTGTATATGGATGATATCTCTCTCCTACTTGGGATAGACTTATGAGCTCAAGAAAAATAGGATACGAATAATTAAATTAATCACTTAAGATAGACAATTTTCTTAAGTAATAAGATCTAACTAGGTTCTTGATTAAGGATGAGGATCTTGATAATACTTTGATAAATCCAAGTGGATGATGGTGCTCCTAAGTCAAAATCTGGAAGACTTGATGAAATGTGGAAGACTAGATTGATGAAGGATTGATGAAATGAAGGAGGAAAAGGTTCAGTTTAGGCACATTGAATTGATGGATCTCTAGGAAACTGAAAATGATAGATTTTGGCAAAGTTTGCTAAGTCACTATTTTTTCAGCGGAAACGCTGGTCGTAGACACATACGCCAATCTATGCAAATGAAAATCAACATGCAGGGATACTTCTATGTGAAAATTGGGTTGCTAGTAAAGTATTCCGTCTCAGTTCCAGAGAGGCAAAGAAATTGGTCTATCGACACAGATGTTAATCTGCACATACGCCGATCTAGAAATTAGGCAAAATTGTCAAATTTTTCAATGTTTGACCAAGTTTGATTGATTATTTGGACTGATTTTGATTGTGTTTTTGATTGACTTGTTCAGAGTTTTTTTAATGGAAAGAACTCAATTCAACATTCATCAAAGATATTGACTATATTAATTATAGCTTGGAACATTAAAATTTGGAAAACAAATGTCTAAAAACAATCCTGTAAGGGACAAAGCAACCTTACAGGAAACATACAAATTGTGGCCTTTGAAAAGCTGATATAACTTTGATAAAAAATTATAAATGTCAAACAGTAGAGACATGGATCTACACAGATGTGGATGTGTGAATTAGTGTCTGCATAGCCATGAATCTGTGAATTAGTGTTTGTGTAGACGTGGATTTGTAAGTTAGTGCCAGTGTAGACAGGGATCTGTGAATTAGTGTCTACACAGTTGTGGATCTGTGAATCAATGTCTACGCAGACACGGATCTGTGAATGAGTGTCTACATAGACACGGATAGAATTATGATCTCAAGAAAAATAGGATATGACTAAATACATTAATCACTTAAGACAGACAATGTTCTTAAGTAATGAGATCTAACTAGGGTCTTGATTAAGGATGAGGATCTTGATAACACTTTGATAAATCCAAGTGGATGATGGTGATTCTAAGTAAAAAGCTGGTAGACTTGATGAAATGTGGAATACTATATTGATGAAGGATTGATGAATGAAGGAGGAAAACGTCCGGTTTAGGCACATTGAATTGATGGATCTCTAGGAAATTGAAAATGATAGATTTTGGCAAAGTTTGCTAAGTCACTATTTTTTTAGCGGAGACGTCGGTCGTAGACACAGACGCCAATCTACGTAGATGAAAATCAACATGAAGGGATGCTTCTATATGAAAATTGGGTTGCTAGTAAAGTATTCTGTCTCAGTTCTAGAGAGGCAAATACATTGTTTTATCTACACAAATGTTAATCTGCACATACGCCAATCTAGAAATTAGGCAAAATTGTCAATTTTTTCAATGTTTGACCAAGTTTGATTGATTATTTAGATTGATTTAGATTGTGTTTTTGAATGACTTGTTCAGAGTTTTTTTAATGGCAAGAAATCAATTCAACATTCATCAAATATATTGACTATGTTAATTATACCTTGGGACATTAAAATTTGGAAAACAAATATCTAAAAACAATCCTGTAAGGGACAAAACAACCTTACATGAAACATGCAATTTGTGACCTTTGAAAAGATGATATAACTTTGATAAAACTTTTCTCATGTATGTTCAAAATGGATTTTTCAAGTCACTTATGTTTTTACTTGGTCAAAATAATGAAGATGGTTTAAGTACTTGCTACCTTAGGGAATTGGCTTCAAATAAAACATTGTAGGCCCATTGCTTGGTGGTTCGCTAGTTCACACAACAATATCACCCCCGAGAGGGTGCTTGTATTTTTTGCCTTTTTCCAAGTATTGTTGTTGTTCTATGAAAATCTCTTTCACAACACAATACCATGGGATACCTATGATGGGAATCTTCGAGGGAGAATCTTCCCTCTCCTTGCACTATAATAAGTCATTGTTCAAAGCTGAATTAGGTAGGCTACTAGTTAACAACTTTTAGTAAGATCTATAGTGTCCCCCCAACTAGTTTGTACATGTGTGAGACACTTAAGTCTCTAGTGGACCATGTAGGATCCTTAGGCACTATTCACCTGATCCAAACTATCATCCACACACAATTCCTGAGTTTGGTGGGGTTAGAGCACAATTTTTTGGTCAATGTCTTATTTATATACTAGTCAGGGTGTTTTTTGGTTTGAGGTCATCCTCTAAAGGGGAAGGGCTCCCTCTAGAGATGCCTCTCTAGAAGAAAGAATAAGATATTATTTATCATCACCCAAGGTTTGTGAAGGTGAGGGGAGAGGATATGGCTATATTTTACCCTTTTGCATCACTTAATTAATTGGATATAACATCCATACATTGAGAGAAAGATTTGAAATCTCTCAAGACATGCAAGACAAAAGGGTTCAATTCGAAAATGAAGCTAATTAAGCAACTAGGTTCACTAATCTAACATCAAACACTCCCTATAAAGAATTTAAATGTGTTTAATGCATCCAATGTCAATTCCTTAAAGCAAGAAAAGTGTGTTTGTTTATCTTGTTAACATGCATTCTAGGAAATGTGTATTCTTCTTTCCTTTAACCATGCATTTCAATAAATATTCAAGACATCCAAACACAAAAATCTCCAAGATAACCTACAAGTTGTTAGTAGTTTTGATGCCTCTTAGTCTTGGTCAAGTGGTAAGAAGCCACACAAATGTAAGTGTTAAGTGACAAATTTGGTTAAAAAAGCAACATAATGGAGATGTTGAAGAATAGGCGCAGACATTGATCAACGTAGATGTTGATCAACACAAACATTGATTCTGGGATTAGCAATAAAAATCAAAATGAAAAAAATGAATTTAACATGTGTTAAAAATTACAAATGTCAAACCGCGGAGACATGGATCTACACAGATGTGGATTTGTGAATTAGTGTGTATGTAGCCATGAATATGTGAATTAGTGTTTGTGTAGATGTGGAGTTGTAAATTAGTGCCAGCGTAGACGAGGATCTGTGAATTAGTGTCTACACAGTTGTGGATCTGTGAATCAATGTCTACGCAGACATGGATCAGTGAATCAATGTCCACACAGACGTGGATATGTGAATCAGTGTCTGCATAAATGCAGATTTGTGAATCAGTGTTTGCACAAATGTGAATCTGCATAAAAAGTAAATTTTTTTGAATCCTTCAAAATCGATGTCAGCAATACACAGGTGGAGACACCGATTCATAGTTGGAGATGTTGATCGCACAGATGTTGAGCTATGCAGTTGTGGGTTGAAGGGAGATATTCCTCTGCACAAGGATAAGATTTCAATGCGCGAGTTGAACTTGTATAATCAAAGAATTTAGGAAAAATAAAATAATTTTATGGGACGTGGGTCCCACCGGGAATGCCAAAATGTATGTGTTAAAACCTAACCTGTGTGGAACATGCATAAACAAGCAAACACCAGTGTTATGAGATCATACCCACATTCTCCACAAAGAGAAAATCAAACAATATTATTGGGTGCACTTTTTTAGATCATTGTGTTATGAGATCAACCCACATTCTCCACAAAGAGAAAATCAAATAATATTATTGGGTGCACTTGTTTATCTCATCATAGGTTGTGTTTTAAATCTTTGTGTAGTCATGTTGTTTGACTAATTTTTTCTTGTTTACTCATGTTCCACACAGGTTAGGTTTTAACACATACACTTCTAACCGAAACGCTATAGGTTTGACTCAAAGTGATAACACTCATGAACAAAGGAAGGAAAAGAGAAAAATAATGCAATTATGAGATTTGAAGGAAATATGAAGAAAAAATTCTTTTAGGACAAGCTCATTAACTATCAAATTCAAACTAGATATGAATGCATACCAGGTAGAAAAGATGTAATTTAAATGAATAGAGAAGAATTGATTTGTCATACAAATAGAATCATCGATCCACATAATGGCAAGATTTTTAAATTTCAAAATAGTAACTATCAAAATGCATACAAAGTAGATCTAGATATGTAATTGCAAGATTTGATAATGCATGTAAAGAAGAGATAACTACCAAGTCAACAATTATAATGCATGAAAGAGGCAACTCCACCAAAATGTACAATAGAAAATGGTGAGAAACCTAGGCCAATAATGTAGACCACTCACCAAATTATGGTTTTGTACATTACGAAAATTCTCTCTGAAAGGATCACCCTCAAAAAAATTAGATTATCACAACCCAAAAAGGATGAAGGGGTTCTAATGCAAGATCCAAGTAAGAATGGGGAAATGTGGTAATGAAAATATAATGTGATGTTAAATGTGTGTGAAAGAAATAGTGTATGAAATAAAATTGATTCTATGATAAAATAAATGGCAACTAGCAAGATATAATATTAGATATGATGTAGAAAAGTAATTACAAGGGTAAAATAGAAAGAGGGAACTTACCTTGAAGGAAAAAGGAAGCAAATAAGATTTCAGATCCAATTTTGACTCTCACAGAGCCATCAAAATTAGGTATTCCTACAAGGGGATAATATGCATGCAAGAAAGAGAAGTAGATGAAAGATGAAAGGGGGAGTATATGAAGATAATGAATTAGTATGAAAAAGTGAGAAGATGTATGATCAAAGGCAAAGATAGAAGTGGAAACATTTTTGTAGTAGTAAGAATAAAGGGAAGATATGAGTGTTACCAAGAACACAAATTTTGTGTGAGAAGATCAGAGTGTTTCCATTAATGCCAAAGGGGGAGATTGTTAGCGTAACTGATGTAGTGATTCAAGTAATGCATTGATGTAGATTGGTACATATTTGATGAAAGGTGAATTAGTTATTTGGTTGTCATTGATGTCAACTAATTGACTTAGTATTTTCAATATGTTACCTGATATTGTGTAAGTGAATCATGAGTTGTAGTGTGTTTCTAAAGTTTCTATTATAATGGAAGTTTATGTCATGTATGTTGATGTTAAATTCTCCATTATGACTCTTGATATGGAGATTAAGCTAGTTGTGTTTGATTGGATTCAAATTGGGTAACTGCTAAAATAGTCAGTGACAGACTATAAGTAATTTGATTGTTATCTCAAATAGGTAATGTATTTTATGGAGCAGTCATAGGATATGATTGTGACCAATTTAAAGATACTATGGTTGTGAGTGTGACTCATAATGTTGACCAGTGAAACTAGTTTAATTGACTGGAAGCGGTGCTAACAGAATGAACAGGTAAACAAGATAGAGTTCTTGAATAGGCTATGAAGATTTGTAGATCAATGATGGAATTTGACGTGGAAAAAGGATCAGTGATGATTTTTGTAAAGTAGAAACTTAGTTCTGTGATTTTTGGGATTCAATTGACATCACATTGATCCAGGTATTCTTTTGAGGTGGATTCTTCAAGAAGTTTCTATTGGTCAAATGAGGTTTTGAAAATGGCTCAACTGTTGGAAAGTGATCAATTTTGTATGATGTGATCCATTTTTTAGTTTTCATTTATGGAAACACTTCTGGCATACTGATTGACTCATTAAAGTTAAGTTTTGTTGACTCTGGAATAGGCTAAGTACATAAGCAAAAATATAGAGCTATTTTGAGTATCGAAGATCAAGATCGATGAGTTAAGGAAAGAGAGCTTAGAAGAAGATAGTATGGGGTATGTGTGACCTCCACCTAAGATCAATTTTGTTTTGGTGATGTTTACAGTGATTTAGAGAGATTTGAAGATAGGCAGACAACAACAAAACAATGATACAAAGCAGCTGGACAAAAGTGATCACTCAGGGAGTATTACGTGGAATCCTGGAAATCAGAGTTGGATTATGATTTTTGATAACCTATATTTTGATTATGTAAGAGTGCCAACTATGCATTTGATATTTTCTTTATTAAATCTATTTTGTATTGAGAGCTGACTATGTAATATTTTTATTTGAGAGCCGACTTGGTAAAGAAGAAATATATATATATGTATATATATATATATAGTCAAAAAATGGAAGCACTTCCATTGTAGACATGTTTAGCCTTTTTATTAAGTGGTTTGGGGTCATGGCAAGTGCCTTGAATGGGAACCTGATCTTGACATGGCTTCCCCCTGTTCTGTCCCTCTTTCCACTCATGTTTAGTTTGATTTCTGCATTCTGGACTGCAGATTGGTGATTCTGGGCTTCAGGGTCAGGGTCAACCTTTTAGGTCTATGTCGAAATTGACCCTGACCTAGGTCAGGGTTTACCTCAACCTTGACCCAGGGTTCAGATCCTAGGGTCTCACAGATTTTGGAGGTCAGCCTTTGCAAAAAGTTTTTCTCGCTTCCGGGTCAGCTGTTTCAGGTTCTGAAGTGTCGATTCCTAAATTATATTTAATATAGGTCCCCTCCTAGGGGTAAATGCTTTAATGGGAAATTTAATCCTCCTATGTAGGCCTCCTTAGAAGATTGTTCCCTAATTTCATATAAAAGGGAAGCTTTCTCTCTCATTTTCTCTAAGTCTTCTAAGCATCAAGAAGTGATACTAAGTTCTCTATTGAAGCCTATGCATCCTTGAGCAATTGAGAAACATTATTAGGCAAGCAATAAAGAAAGAATTCATTCATTCAAGTATCCATTTCATGAAGGAGATCCATTGGAGGCCATTAAAGGAGTGAAGCTACATAGTGCCCTTTTGGTGATCTCTTGATCCACCTTCTTCCAAGCCTATTCCAAATTCAAGAACCCATTCAAGACTTGGGGTTGGAGATCTACAAGCAAGAGATTGAAGACATCCTACCTTTCTACATTCCACATTTTAAAGCATACTTGTGGATTCAAGGATTTGAATCTGCCACAAGGATCTTTTCAAGCAAGGTGAATTTATGCATTTACTTTGTCCATTTCTGCAATTTCAATTACATATATTTGAGGTTAATTCCAAAACTAGGGTTTGACCAAGGCAAACCCCTCCCCCACAACAAAAAATCTCCTTTTTCTTGCAGGTAAAGGTTTAGGATTGCAGTTTTGAGACCAGATCTGGATACCCTTTTCGACTTTCTTTCAGATGACACGAATAGAGTCACTTTCGGATCTGTGTAGGTCAGGGTTGACATTATTGGGTCAGGGTAGACATTTGTGGGTCAAGGTCAACCTTTTTCATAAGATGACATTAGAATATAAAATGATTTTTGGGTTTTGTTCGTCTCTGTGTTTCAGTTCGGGATCAACTGTCAGTTTTTCGAGAAATAGTCTACATACCTCAAAAAATAGCATTCTTTGATCTACAATATTTCAAGGTTAGTGCATTTCTTCTATTTCTTCAATTACTATCATATATCATTTCCATACTTATAATTAACAGAATTTAAGATATCTCCTTTGTTATTTTCCTTTCCAAATAGTTGATTCATTTGTGCATTAGCCCTTCCTTGGGGTTGATCA
>MU227733.1:350756-367879 GCA_018584345.1 Thuja plicata
TTAACAGAATTTAAGATATCTCCTTTGTTATTTTCCTTTCCAAATAGTTGATTCATTTGTGCATTAGCCCTTCCTTGGGGTTGATCAACTTGGATCTCCCATTTGTGCATTTGAGGATAAAAAGGAATATATTATCTTCTCCTTAATCACAATTGCAATACTTAATCAATACAAATTTAATTAGGGTTAAGGAATTCAATACATTCTAGGCAACTTAAAGGACAATTTACATATCAATCACATCCCAATAATAATAATCAATCAATGAATAAACCAATCATTTTTATATGTACACATTATCAATTACAATCTATCATCCAATTTTCTTATATATATATATATATATATATATATATATATATATATATATATATATATATAAGATCTTTTTGTTGAGAAAAGACAAGTGTGTGTGTGTGTAAAGTTTTGGATATGATATGCGAATAGCAGAGAAGAGGATGACAGAGATCATCGAAGAACTATGACTGGAACTATCTAAGCATTAGAGATGCTTGTTTTTATCATTACTAAGAACATTTTGTTACATAACTATATTGTAAGATTTGTATGCTTAGGTGGCCCCTAGCAGGGTGTTGTATACCTTTAACATGGTTGTTATTCCTCTAACAAGGAATTTTACTATGCAATGTTCAACTCCTAACAGGGCTAGGTCTCCTAATAGGGACACTATACTTTAGTGCATGTTTGTGGGTACCATCCCCACCGGAGTTTTCCCTTGGCCGGGGTTTCCTTGACAAAAAATAATGGTGTTATGAGTACTGTGTTATTTTTTTATGTCCTTTTTGTTTCTGCAATCTTATGGATTATTTGTAATTGGTTGAAAAGTTTTATTAAGTGCTGTAATACTGATTCACCCCCCTCTTTGTATTACCTAATCCTAAAAGCTGGTATCAGAGCTTTTGGCCCTTGGAGAGAAAGTCTAATAGCTTAAGGGAGATCATAATGGATTTAGATAGTTTGCAAGAAAACTTTGATGCTACACTTGAAGACATTGATAAAGAAAAAGCAGAGAATGGAGAATTAAGATTCAACATGTGAAGAGCTGAGAAATTTATAAAGAAACTTAGAGACCAACTTGAAATTTCCACAAGTCAGAGACATGATCTTGTGGTTTAGATAAAAGAGGATTCAAACAAAGACAATTCAGATCAGATGAAGCAACTTGAAGAATAAAATGAAACCTTGAAGCTTGAAAATGTAGCCATGGCTAAAGAGATTCAATTACAAAAAGATGCTAAGAAGAAGATTGAAGATGCTTTGAATAGTAAAATTTTTTTGATGGAACAAATGAAGAATGAGGCTGATAACTACAAGAACAAGTATCTAGAACTGGAGAAATACAATCAGATCATAAAATGTGAACTTGTTGAGGCAAAGAAATACATTGAGAAACTTCACACTAGCAGTGATTTGATCTATGAATAAAGAGACAGACAGAAAACTAAAGGTGATGTGACTGGTGTTGGATTCAATGAAGCTGAATGTTTAAAGAAAAAAGAAGATAAATTTGATGCAAAGATTGATGTTGAAAAACCTACTATTGAAGAACCTAGAGAGAAGATCAGACCATTCAATGGTAGATGATTTGGATGTAACAAGTTTGGACACATGAAAAGAGATTGTAGAGGTAATGCCCCTTTTAAGACCTTTTTTGGTTATTGTTTTAATTGTAATGGATACGGGCACAAGAAAGAAGAATGTAGGAAACCTAATCAATCTGGATATAGAAAAGACAATGGAAGAGAACCTACAATGAAACCTACATGCTACAAATGTAATAATATTGGACACATTGTGAAGTATTGTAAGCTACAAGTAAATTAGGAAGGAAGACCTCCTATATGTTACAAATGTTGGAAACACTGAGAGGGGGGTGGGGGTGAATCAGTGTTTAACTATTTATTCTATTTCAGCAACTTTAAACATAAATCAGATATATATCACTTGAAGCTTAACACAAGAATGCATAACACATGATATGATTACGGGGAGACCTTGATCAAAGGAAAACCCCGATGGGAATTAGTACCCATGAATATTGCACTAGTATAATGAACCTGTTAAAGTTCCTTTGCTCTGTTAGGAGAAGTATTTATAATGTAAATACAATGACCTAGTTAAAGGCCTGACCCTATTAGGAGTCTTTTACAAACAACCCTATTAAGGGTGAGGACTCACTGTCCAAGAGCTCACTACTCAATGAGAAAGAAGGCTACAACCTTCTGAGAATAGATATGCACTATATCGAAAAGTGAACTGTTGTATATGACATAGATGTCTAATCAGTTCTGATTATGTTCTTATGATCTTATCTTCTTTTAGGGCTCTATCTCATACTGACATCTTTATACTATTCTTCTATCTCTTCTCTGCATATTTCTTCGACACCTATAATATATCTTTACATTGCATATATATATGTTTATGCCTGAATAGGCGCGACTATAAATAAGACCTTAGTCTGCCCAAAAAAACATTCACAACGCTTCCAAACAAATTGGCTTAAGCATGTTTACAATAATTTTTAGTACATGATTACAAACTTATTACAATAGGCGCTTAGCCTTTACATAACAAAAGATTACACGCTAATAAAAAACCTGAAGTCAGCTTCATACTCTGTATTCTGAACTGCTAGTGTATTTGTTCTTTCTGTAACTTATCTGTATTGACATTTTGTACCATGCGTGTATAGGGTAAGCATAAAAACATATCATAGAGCTTATTTCTGAAGGTGCTTAGTCTAAATCAGTTGTACGCACATGCATTGGTGCTCTGATCATTTATGTTTTCTCTGTTCTATCTTGTCTTCTATACTTAGTCAATTTTCACTACAAAGTTTGCTGTCAAAACTTCATATGACTTTTTTGCCATAATGAAAACAAAAAATAAGTCATATACTCCTTGGGAGTCAACTTTCCAACAATCTCTGCCTTTCTCATTAATGGCAACAAAGGAATGTGGCCAAGTTACTCAAAATTGAATAACACCAAAAATCGTATATTATCTTCGTTTAACATATACTATATCATATTTCTTTGCATATATACACTACTCCCCATACATACTTTACTCCCGCTTTGAAATTAATGACAAAGGTGTCAAAATTGTAAATCTCTAGATACTTACTCCATGTATACATTTGGATAGGCTATCTGTAGATTCTTCATCTCTTGTTGCCAGAATGCCTTTAGTGCATCAATTGTTTGTAGATGGGCGCATAAGTCATATGTAAGATTTTCCATCTTTGTCAAATCCATGATGGGTCCTTGATCATAGGTAGCAATGGTTGCATTAATCTATTTAATCTTCTCATCCAAAACTACTAAGGAGGGCACAAGTGAATTTCTCAGTTGAGTCTGCCTGATCCTTATCTTACTGATCTCCATTTTAGCTTTTTCTATCTTGTCTAATTGACCTTGATAGATATTGTTGCTAATGTTTATGTCTCGATATGATGTTTCAACCAATTGTCTTATGTTATCAACCAATATATCTTCCTCTTCTATCTTTTTGATATGCTTAGAGGTGAGTTTACCTCTGTGCATGCAATTTGCTATAACCTTTTTGCCCTTTGATGCCAACCCTTTCACCATTGTCTGACCAATCTTTAATGACTTTAAATATAAGGAAAAATTATTTATTAGTTCATTCAATCTTTCCTTTTTATACTCATCTTCTACAATTCTAGTAGCTGAGTCTACTAAACTTGTAAAGTGTGCTTTGAAGCTTGTTAGGATGCTATCTACATCATAACTTGAATGAATTTTAGCCACTTTCTTGTCTACAAGCACTAGGTCATTCAGAATGTTCAATGATTCCAAAAAGAGAGGGTTTCTCATAACTTGTTTCTCTTTGGATTTTTCCATGGCTAGGACACTGATCTTGATCAAGTATTCTTCTCCCCATGCATCCAGAATTACAGAGTCAAAATTTAAGCTTGACAACAATGAAGTTGATGGTTGAATGGATGGTGTGAATATAGTATTCTAACTAGTATCCATGAATTCAATTTTTACTGGGATCTCCATGACCGGTGTCTCATTAGTTTGATTATCTTCTTCTTTATTCAAATCTGTTGAATCTTTAGAGGGAACTTCATCTTGTTGTAAAGTTGTGTCTTTAGTGCATACCTCCTTTGTCTCTTTAGTGCTTACAAATGCTTTTTCAACTTTGTCCATATCATTGTCAGAAGCGGTCATGGATATTTTGATATCATCAATCACTATAGTATCTCCTAAATCTTTTACTATATTAGAAGCTATTGGAACTGAGGGTGCCAAAACCTATGGACCTGTCGTAGGTGCATTTTGAATCACTGGTTCTGTAACCTGTTTGGGAGGTGTTGGAGTTACCTTTTCTATAGGTGCTATTGAAGGATACATATGTCTATCTAGAAATACCTGCTCAAAAGCTTTCTGAGTTTCTTCACTAACCAAATCATACTCTTTATTCATGATATGAAGTGTTCTAGTTTTGGATCTGAGATGAGGTTTAACTAAGTCCAATAGTATCGCTTTCTCATCATGCAAGAAGACAAGGAGAAGACTATCTAATTTTTCTTCTCTTATCCTCATATCCTCTTCAATTGCTTTCCTTTTTAATATGTCCAGTATGTTCCATAGTTTGTCTGGTATAACTATCTTGAGTTCCAATACTGACTTCTTGAATTTAATCATATGAGATATAATCATTGAATGAATTTCTAATTTGTCTATCTCTTGATACTTATCATAGACATTCTTGATAGATTCTAGTCTTCCTTCATTAACAATTCTATTCTTTAGTATTGTTAGACTAGGCCTGAATCCAACCTCAAGAGGGGCTTGTGTGTTATTTACCTTTCTCCTTGTGGTCCTAGAGGATGGATGAATTGTAGGAACTTGCTTCTTCCTTCTAGTTAACTTGCTTGGTACAAAAGGTAGAGAAGATTCTAAATCAATGGTGGTTGATGGCACAAATGTATCTTCATTTGATTTCTTCTTCTTCTTCTTAGGCATATCATCAGACTTTTCCATTTTTAGTTCTGTGGGATTTTTCTCAAGTTCTTTGGCCATCTTAGCTTCCCTAGCTCTGTCAAGGTATTCTTGTGTAACACCATGAACTTTTAGGATATTTGAAGTAATCCTTGATGCCTTCCTTTTATTTTCAGCAATGTATAAGACAGAATCAACTTGATTTGTCTTTTCTCTGTAAGTACCCCATCTAGGTTCATTGGGATCCTTGGGCATAGATAGGAGGACTTGTTCATAACCTTCCAAAACATGTTCTTCAACTTCATAACCGAGAGGGTGAATCCAATTTTTTCTAGGCTCAACTGCCTCCATGCAAGTATAGTCAGTCTCCACCATGAAGCATATGGTGTCTTTGTATTTCTCAACTATCTTCTCAGGTATCCTGAACCTCTTCTGCATCTTGATCCTGAATATTTTGATATCCATGTCCATAGAGTCCTTCATGTTGCTCTCTGATGTAGCCTTGAGTGATATCTGGGACATAGTAGGTTTACTCTTGTCTAGGTAAAGCTTGGCAACTTTACCTACTATGTGGAAGTAGAGATAGATGATCAATGAGCCAAACCTGAATATATTGCTTTTTTCATGCTTAATATCTTGAATGTTTGTTATGCCCTGCATCCCTGTCCCTACATTTTTGTATGCAAAATGTTGGGTCCCCCTTTTTGTTTGTTCTTTTGGCTCTTGCCTTGTCTTTTTCCTTTGTTTCTTTGTTTTCCTTCTCCGGGTCTTCTCTCCCGCGGTGTTGGTTTTGCTCTTGTTTTTTTCCCTCATGTCTTCGGGACCCGTTCCTGGAGTTGGTCGTTCCTTGTCTAGGAACTGGATTCCAGACTCTGGGATTCTCTACAACAATGTCTTCTTTTTGTAAGAAGGTATGGTCGCACGGAATCCTCGGGCCCAGAGTCTAGAGGTTGGCTTGTTCTAGAGTTTGCGGAAGGAAAGGTAACTTGATTTTTTTACCTTGGGTATAAATAGAAATCACCTATCATTTTCACAGTTACCGTGATTAAAACACTTAAGCAATTTGAGAGATTTCAGAGCAATATCACAATGATTTGAGCAGAGTCTAGTATGAGCTATTCCAAACCGTTCTGAACAATTGCAAGTGGTTTCTGGTGTTGAAGGGTGATCATTTGAAGGTAGAGGTTGTTGTAGAGCATTCATAGCCACTTTTCCTTCCTTCCTTTCTCCGGTTTTCAGGTTGGTGTATGGTTTTCCTCCATCTTCTTGCCTTTTTCGTTGTGTTCTGTTGGCTTTTGCTTGCATTTTCCGTCATGTTTCTTCATTTTGTTTTTTCTTGGTTTTCTGGTTTACCACCCATTGGTGGGTCAAATCTGCTAGAAGGTTATCTGCCCTCTATGCAGGTGTAGCATATTCTGTAGGTAGTGTAAGTTTTTTACATTTTTGTTTATTGTTGTTTAGGGTAGTCATTTCATTTTAGCTTTGGTGTAAATTCAACATTTTTAGTGTATATTGATGTATATCCTTCCACTTTTTGTGTGTATACCTTTCGGCTCTGCTATATATATGATGTATATGTTATGTATATACACTCAATTTTGTAACTAGCTTGCCATGCTTCCTCTGTTCTCATCCACAAATTCATGAGCTCATTCTAGGTAGGATACCACCTAGTTGAAACTCGGCTCTCCACTGGTTTCAACCAGGTGGTTTTTTCTTTCCTCATAAACCAGCCTTAATGATCCATTTATGTCCCACGTATGCATTCAAAACTGTCCAAGTGGCCTCCACTTTTCATGCGTTTCGACAATTGGCTCCGCTTCCGTTGCCATAACTTCCATTTATTGCATAGCCATGTGATGTCCACGTGTGCCTGACAGTTCAATTTTTGCACACACCTTCCAAAAGTTAGTTTTTCATACCCCAGGTCTTTTACCTTCACTAGCCCACACCTTACTTTGCTAAGTATGCTGAAACCCCTGGACCCGGATATTGGTTATTTCCCTTAAGTTTGCAGCATATATATACTCTCTGGGATTTCTAACCTAAACTGACTTTTCAGGAAAACAAACACCGCGGTGGTAAGATCTTCGGATCCTGGAGTTTTATTTATCTATGAATTCTGACGGTCATCTTGCCTTTTAGGTTTTTAAAAGAACCACACTTTCATCATGTTTGAGGCTTCTGCATCTTCACCACTCGGGAGTCTACAACTTCCTTCCACGATAGTCACTAGGGCAGCCGTTAGATCTAAGATGGAGAGGGCCTTAGAGAAATTGCCTCTCACCATGAAGTATGTGAAGGACAATGCCATCATGGGATTAAAGACTATTTCCAAAGTTCAATAGATCACCGACACCAGCGTCTGAATGTGGGTCGAGATGCAGGCCCTGGTAAAAATAATGTACATTCAGCGAAAGTCAGGGGATCCACTAGCGATCAACGTCGGGGATTCTAGGATTCTCAAGGCTGCCTATTTTCCATGCTATGTGCATGCCGCAGAGTTAATTCTTACACTAGCAATGCACTATAATTCTTCCGTCTGGGCTGTCATGCTTACAGCCCCAGAACCCACTGAGTATCCCACCCCCATGGTGTCTCTTGACGCTACAAATTTTTAGAGAGGGTTGGTGTTCTCTCAGTTTGACAACCCCACTGTGGTTACCAGATCAGATGCCTTAGCATAATTTAAGAAGTTGGAGGACGTAGCCCAGATATACATGAATCCGCATTGGCTCAAGACACCAAAGAGGGACCCCAAGAGAATGAAACTAGAGACCCCCTGGTCTGAATTTAAAGAAAGCATGCAGATGGGGATGATGGCACTTTCTTGGGTCTTCGGGAAACCACATGCCTGGGAATTGATAGGGTGGATGTACTACTTCTTGCTTGGCATTTCCACCGGCGGGGAGTATTTTGATTAGGCCACCATCATTTCAAACCATGTGGATTCTTAGTTCCTTCATGTGGTTCAAAAGTGGAAGTTCTATATGACTAACTATGTTCTCTGGGCCCTAGCGCAACAAAAATCCCACACCAATAGGTTGCTCATAATAGGTGTACTCGGGATCAGCCCGGGTCAGAAGGCTCCCTGGGATTATTTCCACAAATCTAATGGGAGGCTAGTTTCCCTAGTTTCTGCCAGGTTAACGATGCCTTCATTTACTACAACCTTCTCACACCTACCCAGATGTAGGATAACGCCTCTACACAGAGGCAATGGGTTTCGTCAGAAGTTATGGCCATTATTACATACAATTCTAGTAGCACACATACATAAGGGTAACCGACTTCTCTAGGAAGGCCTACTTGTTGCCCAAACATTGTGGGAACAAGATAATCCTCCTAGAGTATTGCAAGCAAATGATGGAATCACACACATTATATGTCTTGAAGAAGGTAACAAACATCCCATTCCCAATCACTTGTGGGAATTACTCGTGTAGTCTGGCCACAGCCAAGGAGGCAGATAGCGAGCTCAAAAGAATGAACCTAATAGAATTCTACCTAGCACAAAAGAAATTTTATCCGCATGGAAAAATTGCGTTGGCACTTCCCCGGGCATCCGAGCCCCACCAATACCACATGGAAGACTTCTGGGAAGATTGCCAGGATGACGTTGAAGTGCAGAGCCGATATTACGACCGGATGACCACAAGAATGATGCACAGATTGAAGCTCCAGAGATTCCCTGATAACTTCTCAGATGCTGGCTCCACAATAGACCCCCAGTACAAAGAAAAGGGGATAAATTAGTTTGCCCTCCCACTGGTGAACTGGAATGCCTAGGAGGGGCCCACCATAGAGGAATTTACTCATAACATGGTCAAGCGCAACCATGAGTATTTCAAAAGAATATTCCTCGGGAGTACCCGCAGAGCTGTCCAGCTGGTACCAAAGCTAACCCCTGGAGTTGAGACTTCTTCGAAGGGAGAAGATAGGGGAAAAATAATAATGGAAACCCCAACTATGCAAGAGACTCCCATAAAGGAGAAACTAAAACAATCGTTGGCGGCCTCCTAGCAGATGAAAGATAGAATAATCAAATGGTTGGCTACCCCTATGCTCATGGCCGGACCCATTCATCCTCCCTCTTCCCCTTCCCTAGTAGCACTAATGGTTAAAGAAATAGGAGTGAATCCAGAAGAGGAGTAGGTCCTGAGAGATGCATGGCCTCCTTTGGTCACTCGGTGGAAGAAGAGGCTCAATCCGAAACCAAAGGTAGAGCTAGAGCTGGGGATGCCTTAGATCCCACAAGTTGAAATCCTTTCTTCTAACTCCCCAGAGCCAGAGAGGGAACCAGAGCCCACTGATGTCCCAAAAAATCCTCCCCCTCAGGATGAATTTCATGATGTCTTTAGAACTGACGAGTTTGGGAATTTGCAGGGAGACACTGAATGGCCAGAGCCTAAAGTCCTAGAGTAAGAGGAAGCTCTAGAACAAGAAATTGTGTAGGAGCAGGAGGAAAAAATGGAGGAAGAGGAAGGGATAGAGAAAGAGGTAGTCTTTGAGGTCCCACACATGCAGGATATGGGAGTTTCAAGGAAACAATAGGAACAAAGTGAGCTGATGGCATTAGCTGGGGAAACTAGACCTTTGGGAGAAACCCTGACCCCAATTATCGTGCTCCAAATGCCATTCCTAAAAGTAACCTTTGGGGAGGTAATCACTACAGCCCAAACATTAAACCTTGGCCCATTTCCTCCCGCACTACCAAAAGATACCCCAGCAAAAGAGGACACCCCAGCCACAGAAGCTAAGGAAGAGCGGCAACAAGAAGAAGAAGAGAACCCCGGGGAAACCAATGAAGACCTGAATGTTGCTAAAGACATAGACGGCAGGGAAAAAGATACAAGTACCACCAAAGAAAATATTTTTGGTGAGACAGAAGATATAGGAAAGGAGCCGGGAGAGGCTCATAATACTAAAGGGGCACAACAAGAAGTTGGGGAGAAGTCACAGGAACACATTTTGGCTACCAAGCCACCCCTACCACCCCCATGGTTGATAGAACCTGAAAGAGGAAGGCCCCCCTGTCAACACCTAGAGCCCACATTTCCTTGGTAGAAATGATGGCTCAAGCTCAGAACCCACCAAAGGCCAAGAAAGCCCGAACAGTACACACCCTTCGGACTGAGCTGGGCGAAGAAACAATCATAGTAATAGTGACACCTTCCCAAGATGCAGATGAAGTGATGGCAGAGGCTGGAGATTATAACATCATGGAGATATCACTGGGGAAGAGAGGAAAACAGGGGGAAGTAGACCTGTTAAAAGAGGTAGCCAAGGCAGTGGAGGCTCGCTATGAAAAGGAGGCTCAAAAGCTCAAGGTAGAAAAGGAGAAAAATGAAAACCTCATGGGGTTGCTAATTGATCTGGCCTAGCCTATCAATGTTATTCCTCCAGACGCCTCTACATCTGATGCACCATTACTGCATAGTGACATAGACTCATTATGAGCGATGAAAAAGAAGGCCCAAGAGGTGGATGAATGGGTTACTTTGTAGTTGGGAAATGTCTGGCATTTCCTAATGTCCACCCTCCCAAATCTATACGTGGCCTACCACGTCTTAAACCAAGTCAAGACCATCATCAGCATATGGGAGGGGGACATAAAAAATTATGAGGCATGGAAGGTTGAACTAGAGGATCTCCTCGGCCTCAGAGAAGAGATTGTTTCTGAGTCTGGAATTTTGGGGGAAGAGTCATTTGAATTTGTGAGGACCCAGCACTCCAAAATTGACCTCACATTGGGGGTAATCAAGCAACTGGTAGGGACTCTGTGGGAAAAGATCAATGTAGTACAATATTATTTTAATTTATACAAGTCTTTTGTTTCAAAGGTCTTCGGGGCTGATCCATTCAGCACTGACACGTGCACACCGGAAGAGTATGTCTTGAGAAAGTTTGATGAGCTGATGGAGTCAAGGTATCAATCCCCAGAGGGAATAGATGGAGCCCAAATGATGCAAATAACTTGCATGATACTCAGTGGTAATGATGCAGCCAAGATGGCTGATGAATTTAAGGGAAATGTTCCAGACTTGGGGGAACAAATTTAGGTGGCCAAGTACCGGTGGGCTGGCCTTAAGGATATTGATGAGGATGGAATCTCCCATCTCCTCCAAGTCTTTGGTGATAGTAAGCAGAAATAAAAGTTTCTCCAGGGACCAGAGAAAACCCTAGAGAAAACCCAAGTGTTTTTGTATTCTTTATTCTTTCAGAACGTAAGTTCCCAGAGTCCCGGAGTCCCGTATCCTACATTTTTGTATTCTTTCAGTGATCCATGTCCTAGTCCCCAAGGCCGACCAGTCACTTTCAAAGTATTTAATAAAGGTTATTAGAGGGTAGATAGCTACATCAAGGCACATCAGATCGGCAAGGAGTTTTCTGACAGGTGGCCTTCCCCAGGCACTATTTCAACGTTACACCTGGCACATCGGAGACAGGGCGTTGCTTTTCCAATTTATGAGGCATGTAGCCTCGATCCTGAGGGGATCAGATTTCTACTTTCTTCTTCTTGGCTCTCTTCTCAAGGCTGATTCTTCAATTCCACCTCTCATCTTTTTCTTCTGACATGATAGGCCTATTCCACCTCTAGGTCTTGTGTAGAGTGGCGCAGGTAGTACCGGCCATCGGATAGTATATTTTATTGTAAAAATGTAACATAAGTTAGGGTTAGGGTTAGATGTAAATGTGTATAAATATTAAGTTTGGCCCCATTCCAAGGGTCGAAGAAATTGATGATTTTGTGTTCCATAGTAATAGAAAAGTAGTATCACATTTCTTAGTTGGAGAGCTCAATGCTCCTTAGTCTTTATGCTTTCAGTAGTTAGATGCTCCCTTGGAGCCACCATTGTACCATGCACCAGTACTTGCTGGAAGAAATGTTAATGAAGAAGAGAGAGTTCTTGCAATGATGTTGTTGGCATTCTATCTTCTAGATTGATAGTATTTTATGCTTTGTGTTCTTCATATCCTTTGTTCTAACACTTAAAGTAGATTAATGACCTCCTTTCCCTTGCTACTGATAAAAAATGAACTGATGGTTGTATGTTTCTTTGGTATTTATTATAGTGTGTTAGATTATTGTTGATGTTTTGAATGTTCAGCATAACTATATGTAGATAAAATATTTCTAACCCTGCAGGATCATTTTCAGTTTATTTGTTAAGTGTAAGAATGCTTGGAGAAACCTCACCTTCTTGAATCCCTAGAGAGAACAAGTTGAAGATAACTACCTACCCCCCTTCAAAAATAGTCACCTCTCCCAACTAAGCCCCACACCATCAAGACCCAACTCTCAGGTGTTTGGGGGCCCGGGGAATCTCATTTCCCCAGACAACCTTTACAGGTGAAGTTGGCCGATACTTCGGTACTCGGTGACAACTTACATCTGATGGCAGACCTAGTCACAAGAGTCCCATCAAAAAAAACTGGTGCTAGAAGGAGGGCATGAGCTTGTCCCCCTCTCAAGATTCTAATTTTACACCTCGTGAGGGTTCCCCACACCATGGTTTTAGGAGTCAAGCCTTCAGCGGGATTGGGTCTTTCTCCCCAGCAAAATTTGAGAGAGTCCTTAGATCAACCCCTAACTCTGGAGGGTTTTTCAAACTTGAGCCTCCTGCTCAAAAGAAACGGACCCTGAAAACCACACCAGCCACTATTGTCTAGTGGTCTAGTGTACCTCAGAATATCCAAACTTCCCAGACAATCTTGGGAACTAGTGTTCAACTTGCTCAAAATTTGGCTCTCCAAATGGCTGCATACTTTGGTAACACAGGGACCCTTATAGGAACTTTTGCTGGCGTAGCCAATGACTTACCCTCTCACCTAGAGAATATTTTCCCATGATATGAGCACTTAGGCTCATGAATCACAGAAGAACACTTACAAGCATACAAAGATGCCATGAACCGACACTGGATCCAGCATGAGGGTGTTGTGACCTAGATGTTTCCTCTATCCCTGGGACAAGGCAAACTGAACTGGTACCTTAACCTTCCCGCCAACTCCATCAACACTTGGCAAGACATGGAAGACACCTTCTTGGTTGTCTTTTGCATACATGTGGACCCAGCTTGGTCCCATAGCCAGTTTAGTTCCATCAGAAAGGAACCAAATGAACCCCTTGCAACATTCAATCATCGGTTCTAACATGCCCTGAAGTGGTGCACGAGCCCTTTCATTCCATCCCCAGAAGTAACCATATAGACCTATCTCAATGCGATGGACCCTTTCATTGCCACTCTCCTCTGGAGAACAACAGACATGGGGGACAGGGATACTTTGGAAAAGGTTTACAACCTAGCCTTAGAGTTGTCCCATGGCCTCAACAAATCTTCGAGCGAGATTGGGCAGAGTACGCCCTTCAACATGATCCCTGGTGAAATTGCATACGCTAGGGGACTTAACCCCAATCTAGCAATGGGTGCCCCTGCGATGGCAATGAATCCCCCACCACCGCCGATAGACCGGCAAGCCCAGTATGTTATTCCATTACAGACTCAAGCAGTGCCCGGTCTAGAATCTTTCCCTTGGAACCAGCTGCAATAGACACAACTGCCTGTAGTGCCCTTCTTTCAGTCATCCACAGCTGGAGGATTTCCACCCTTGACTCTAGCAAATACTACTGCCTTCCCAGGGAACCAACAACAACAACTATCACACTGTGACGCAAACACTCAACTGACCGCCGAGGTTGAATCCCTCCAGTGAATGTTTTCCATCTTGACTATGGACACAGGTCAGCTGAAGGTGGGGTCCTACACACTCTAGAATTCTAAATCCCAAAGGGGGAAAGTTTTCTCTGGCTAGCGAAACAATAATGCTGAAGGAAGAAAATTCTATAGCGGGCCTTGGCCCAACCAATAGTAATGGAACAATAATGTGAACACTAGAGGTCAACCTCTGAACCAAAATGCCAACCAAAGTGGTGCTGGACCATCACATTTTACACTAGTCACAGACTTCCAGCCCATGACCAATTGGTGTGGATTGCATGACACAGACTCCCAGAATGAGGTAAACTGTGCCACATTGGAGAAGGTCATCATGATATCCCAGTTGGACAGACAATGATTGCATGATGCTACTCCCCCAGAACCTCCTATGCAAGATTCAACTCACAGTGCATTCACTTGTGAGACCATCTTCTTCAGATCCTCCGGAGAAGATGAAGAAGAATCTAAATTGTAGGGATTCTTTGATGTATCGGTTCTGTCCTTTGAGGCTAATTCCTTCTCCAACCCATGGGCTCCTTACAATACTCAGCGCCAGGCTGGTAAAGGACCAGTTTACATGCCAACACCTCCTGCCAAGGACATTCCTCCCTAGGATAATACAGATGACCAAACTATCCCTCTAAAAGGTTCTAGCTCTGACCAAGTGAAAGACCCAGCTGGGGAAAGCTACCAATTCCCAGGAGGAAGATTTGACATCACAAAGATGTGAGAACAAACTACCACCTCCATGACCTTGATGGAGGTTTTGCTAAACTAACCCGAGCAGAAGAAGTCTCTTCTGAAACTTTTGGGAAACTTGGAAGTTGTCAGTCGCCCGCCCAAGATTGTTTCTTTCGAGGATACCAATGTGGCTCTCTTCTAGGGAAATAATGAAGATCCTCCATTCCTACTAGGTTTAAATATACAAGGAAAAAACATACACAACTTCCTAGTAGACTCTGGAGGTTCGGGCAACATCATGCCCCTATCCATATGCTAGAAGCTCAGATTCTATCCCACCCCATCTAATGACGTAGTGATTCAATTGGATAAAACTGCTATAAAAATGGTGGGAGAATTGAAGAATGTCCAGATACATCTCATTCAAGACCCCAAGATAGCCAACATAATCGATATCCATGTGGTGGACATCCCAGAGACTTATGGGATGTTATTAAGTCAGAATTGGTCTAAGTCCTTGAATGGATACTTTTCGACCAACTTCTCCCACTTGTGGCTTCCCTGGGAAGGAGAATCAAACAAAAACAAGGTTGAGAGTGAACCCTGGATGAAGCAGGTCCTTACTAAAGTTGGGAGGGTTAACAAGGTCTTCTTCTCTGAGACCTCCCCCTTGGTGTACCGACCCTTTGAAATCTTAACATTTGATTTCACCCCTGGGGAGGATCCCATAGTCTTGTAGAGAATCAAGGACCTAGATGAAAAGTTGAGGGTTGAGGTTTGTATAGTCAAAAAATGGAAGTACTTCCATTTTAGACTTGTTTAGCCATCCGAGTAAGTGGTTTGGGGTCATGAAAAGCGCCTTGACTGGGTTCCTGATCTTGACATGGCTTCCCCCCTATTTTGCCTTTCTGTCCACCATTTTTTGACCTAATTTCTGCATTCTGGGATACAGACCTGTGTTTCTAGGATTTAGGGACAGGGTTGACCTCCTAGGATAGGGTCAACCTCAACCCTATCCTAGGGTCCAAATCCTAGAAATTTTTAGTTTCCAGATGTCGGTCTTTGCAAAAGTTGTTTCCCGCTTCCGGGTCAGCTATTTTAGGTTCTGAAGCATTGATTCCTAAATTTTATTTAATATAGGTCCTCTCCTAGTGGTAAAGGCTTAAATGGTGATTTAATTATCCTATGTAGGCCTCCTTAGAAGATTGTTCCCTAGTTTCATATAAAAGGGAGCTTTCTCCTCTCATTTTCTGTAAGAATCATTACACAATTGAGAAGGATTTTCAAGTGCAATTCAAGCAAGCTAAGGAGAAAGATTTCAAGCAAGCATCCATCCATTTTCAAGCATTCAAGTATCCATTTTCATAAAGGAGATCCATTGGAGTCCATTGAAGGATTCAAGCTACATAGTGCCCTTTCGGTGATTTCTCCATCCATCTTCTTCCAAGCCTTTTCCAAATTCAAGAACCCATTCAAGACTTGGTGTTGGAGATCTACAAGAGATTGATTGAAGACATCCTACATGATACATTCTACATTCTAGATCCATTTGATGCACACATACTTGTGGATTCACAGATTCAAATCCACCACAAGGGCTTCCATATAAACAAGGTGAATTTATGTGTTTACTTTGTTTATCTCTACAATTTCAATTATATTATGAGGTTAATTCCAAAACCGAGGTTTTACCAAGGCAAACCCCTCCCCCACAAAAAAAAAAAAACCTTTTTTCTTGCAGGTACAGGTTCAGGACTGTAGATCTAAGACCAGATCTGGATACCCTTTTTGGATTTCTTTCAAATTGTGCAAACATGGACACTTTTAGAGTTGATTAGATCGAGTTGGAAAAAGTGGTACAGGGTCGACCTTTTTCATAAGACGACATCAGAATGGAAAAATATTTCTAGGTTTTTTCATATTTGTGTTCCGGTTCGGTATCAACTGTCAGCATCTCCAGAAATAGCCTACAGACCTTAGAAAATAGTGTTATTTGATCTGCACTATTTTAAGGTTGGTACTTCATCTAATCCATTTCAATTCCTAGAACTATCATATACATTCCTTTTTAAAACAGGAATTTAAGATCTTTCCTCTTTGCTCTCATTTCCAAATGATTGATTCATTTGTGCATTGATCCTTTTGGGTTGATCAATTTGGATCTTTCATTTATGCATTTCAGGTTGAAAGGAACATCTTATCTTCCCCACACATCACACAAACATCTACATTCTCAAATGTGACATCTTTTCATATGTTACACATTAGTAACATTTTTATAGGTTACATTTTGGTGAACCCGCGATAGACAACGCTTTCTTTTTGGTGTTAGATTAGCATCTTGTGTTAGATCTTACATGCATTTAAAAGAAGATTTATTTTATGCTCTTGCATTTATATGTCAAAAATAAATAAAAATCACAAATTTCTTTACAAAATACAAAAAAATTTACACTTTTCATTTCATTTGAATGCATTTGGATGTATTTAAATCTATTTTCTATGCATTTCTTTATTCATTATCATGTTACACAATTTGTTTCAAGTATTTTCCAAACATCCTTCTATAACTTTTGGGATTAAACAACATCCTCATCTTACTTTACCATTGAATGATGTTACACCTAGAAAGACTTTATCTAGTGTGTGTGATGTTTCTTTATCCTCTCTTGTATTACCTTGTAAGGATATATTAGAGCAAGAAGATGACTTTAATCTTTCT
>MU227733.1:371315-386250 GCA_018584345.1 Thuja plicata
TTGTGTTGAACTCATACTCTTGCTAAAGTGGGGGCTAAATGTATAGTCAGAAAATGGAAGCACTTCCATTTTAGACTTGTTTAGCCTTCCGAGTAAGTGGTTTGGGGTCATGACAAGCACCTTGACTAGGTTCCTGATCTTGACATGGCTTCCCCCCTATTTTGCCTTTCTGTCCACCATTTTTTGACCTGATTTCTGCATTCTAGGATACAGACCTGTGTTTCTGGGATTTAGGGACAGGGTAGACCTCCTAGGACAGGGTCGACCTCTATCTTTACCTAGGATAGGGTTGACCTCAGCCTTGAACTAGGACAGGGTCAACCTTGACCCTATCCCAGGGTCCAAATCCTGGGAACTTTCAGTTTTCGGATGTCGGTCTTTGCAAAAGTTGTTTCCCACTTCCGGGTCGGCTGTTTTGGGTTCCGAAGCATCGATTCCTAAATTATATTTAATATAGGTCCTCTCCTAGGGGTAAAGGCTTAAATGATGATTTAATTATCCTATGTAGGCCTCCTTAGAAGATTGTGCCCTAGTTTCATATAAAAGGGCTTTCTCCTCTCATTTTCTCTAAGCATCATTATGCAATTGAGAAGGATTTTCAAGTGCAATTCAAGCAAGCTAAGGAGAAAGATTTCAAGCAAGCATCCATCCATTCTCAAGAATTCAAGTATCCATTTTCTTGAAGGAGATCCATTGGAGAGCATTGAAGGATTCAAGCTACATAGTGCCCTTTTGGTGATCTCTCCATCCATCTTCTTCCAAGCCTCTTTCAAATTCAAGAACCCATTCAAGACTTGGTGTTGGAGATCTACAAGTGATTGATTGAAGACATCCTACATGATACATTCTACATTATATATCCATTTGATGCATACATACTTGTGGATTCATAGATTCGAGTCTGCCATAAGGGCTTCCATATAAGCAAGGTGAATTTATGTGTTTACTTTGTTTATCTCTGCAATTTCAATGATATCACAAGGTTAACTCCAAAATTGGGGTTTGACCAAGGAAAAACCCTCCCCCACAAAAAAAAAAACTTTTTTATTGTAGGTACAGGTTTGGGACTATAGATCTGAGACCAGATCTGGATACCCTTTTTGGATTTCTTTCAGACTGTGCGAACAGGGACACTTTCGGAGTTGAGCAGATTGAGTTGGCAAATGTGGTACAGGGTCAACCTTTTTCATAAGACAACATCAGAATGGAAAAATATTTCTGGGTTTTTTCTTTCTCTGTGTTTCAGTTCAGTATCAACTATCATCATCTCTAGAAACAGCCTACAGACCTCAAAAAATAGCATTCTTTGATCTGCACTATTTTAAGGTTGGTACTTCATCTCATCCATTTCAATTCCTAGAACTATCATATACATTCTTTTCTAAAATAGGAATTTAAGATCTTTCCTCTTTTCTCTCATTTCCAAATGATTGATTCATTTGTGCATTGATCCTTTTGGGTTGATCAATTTGGATATTTCATTTGTGCATTTGAGGTTGAAAGGAACATCTTATCTTCCCCACACATCACACAAACATCTACATTTTCAAATGTGACATCTTTTCATATGTTACATTTTAGTAACATATTTATATGTTACAAGGTTAACTCTCAAGTTGCCAACGTGACCCCCGTTACACTCTTACCTAGCACCTGGTGCTGGGTACACTACCAAAAGAATTTAGAGTTAGTGTGTGAGCCTTGCCTTTCCATTGCTACCTGACACATTGAGGCCTTCCAGAGAAAAGAACATACAACTGATTCCCCAGAACCTGGTATTCTTACTAGAAGCACTTTAGTGCTATTCCCCCAGGGATCTCAACTTCAAACCCCTCCAGAGGTAAACCTCACCCATGTGCAATCCATATAGGAGGAAGCTCCTCCCAAGTCTCCCAAAGGCAATCTAAAGACTGCTTCCTCTCCCTAGCTCCAGACTTCAAGCGACGAACTATGGACCCTTAAGTTTGATGGATCTCGATCCAAACAAGGCTGTGGGGTTGGAGTAGAATTGATCAACCTGCAAGGGAAATCCTTCCTCGCATCCTACAGGCTGTAGTTCAACTGCACAAACAATGTTATAGAGTATGAGGCTTTAGTCCTTGGGCTCCTATTTGTATTAAGGAAAGGGGTCACCCACCTCTGGGCTCTGGGTGATTCCGAGTTGATTGTCAAACAGGTTTAGAGTCAGTACACATATCATGATAAGAGGCTGGCTGCATATCGCAATCAAGCATGGAGCCTTATTGAAGATTTTGATGCCTTCAACATTGAAGTCATTCCCTGGCAATGGAATTATGTCTCGAATGCCCTCGCTATTTCTTCCAGCACACTTGAGCCTATGGCTGGCTCATGACTCCATAGATTTTTAGTTGAGATGATGCCCACCCCATCCATTCTAGATAATGTCACCCACTTTCAGGTTTTTGAGGATGATCAACATATCTTGGCCTTCATGGCCAATGTTGGTGTCTTCAAGGACCAGATAGTGGAGGAACGAGGCCATGATGATACTTGGTAGGGTGATGAAGAAGATGGGATCATGGACCTACCTACCAACACCATCCCTAAGGGGATGGTCATGCTTGAATGTATCTTTGACTCAGACCCTTAGGGGCGAGAAAAGATGTCATCCTCCTCTGAGGGAGGAAAATTTGAGAAAGTAAACATCAACTAGCCTAGTGAAGAAAAGATGATACACATTGGCACCTCCTGCTCCCTTGAGGAGGAGAAGATTCTCGTGGTTCTTTGAGAATACATAGACGTGATTGCATGGGGATATGAGGATTTGAAAACATATGACACATTTATTGTGACTCATACCATCCCCCTAAAACCTGATGCTAAGCCCTTTCGGCAAAAGCAATGACCAGTCAACCTGCTGATCGAGCCTCTGATTTGCCAAGAGGTGGAGAAACTACTATCAGCCCAAATAATCTTTCCAATCTGGCACACTACGTGGGTACCCAATTTGGTCCTTGTCAGAAAGAAGAGCAGTGAAATTCGCCTTTGCATGGATTTCCAAAACTTGAATAGAGCCTCCAAAAAGGATAATCACCCTCTCCCCTTGTTGGATGAGGTGTTGCAGATAGTGACTGGATCCCAAATGATGTCTTTCTTGGACGGGTACTCCAGATACAACCAAGTCATGGTTAAGTATGAAGATAGAGAGAAAACAATGTTCACCACCAAGTGGGGAATGTTTGCATATCGGAGGATGCCCTTTGACTTGATCAACGCAGGGGCTACATTTCAAAAGGCTATGGACATTGTGTTTGAGGGCCTTTTGAATTGATGCATTATCATCTAAATGGATGATTTGACCATCTTTTCCCGGGACAGGCATGACTATTCCGCCCACCTTGCTCAGATCTGCGAGATGTCACCGGTACAGAATATCTCTCAACCCCAAGAAGTGCATATTCAAGGTTACTAAAGGGAAGCTGCTTGGGCATATTGTCTCTGAGAAGGGTATATCCATCGACCCTGAGAGAGTTGAAGCATTGCTAAATTTACAAATGCCCAGAAGCAAGAAACAGGTGCGATCTTTCTTCGGAAAGATCAACTTTGTCTGGTGGTTCATCACTGGATTCATTGAGATAGTCAAGCCACTAAATGAAATGATAAAAAATGATACCAAAATTGAGTGGATTCCTAAAGTAAAATGGGCATTCACCTAGATCAAACAGATGATAATGGAGGCACCTATCCTGGCTAGTCCAGACTACTCACTCCCGTTTTACATTTACTCCTTTGCTTCGCCGCATTCTGCCACTGCAGTATTGAACCAAAAGGTTGAAGGGGAAGAATGACCCATAGCTTTCATGAGCTCCCCCTTTAAGAATGTTGAAGTCTGGTATTCATCATTGGAAAAGTAGGCCTTTTCTCTTGTTCACATCGTGAAGAAATTCTAGCTTTATATCCTCCAGAGCAAGGTGCATGCTATCATACCAGACCAGGCTGTGAAATCTCTGCTAATACAGAGTGAATTGGGTGAAAGATGGGGGAAATGGATTTCCATCCTCTAGGAATATGAATTGTAAATTCAACCCATGAAGATAGTACGAGGCCAGGGACTAAGCTGAGTGATGGCAGAAGAGACTCCCTGCATAGAATGTCAAACTTACACAGTGGAGTCTATCACTTGAGACCCGTGGTACACTGACTTGGTGTACTTATTATTAAAAAATAGATGCTGAGGGATTACCTCCCAAAAAATGCCACACCCTGCAAATGAAAAGCACCCACTTCATGAGCAAAAACTCTGCACTTTACTGCAGGAACTACGAGGGAGTGTACCTCCAGTGCATTGATAGGGACCAAGTTGCAAAAATGATCGATGAATTCCATGGGTAGTTTGGAACCAGGCATGGATTTGCTGATTCCACCACCCATTAGATCCTCTGGGCTAGATATTATTGGCCCTACATATTCAAATATTTTTACAGTCATGTTCGAAGGTGCCATACTTGTCAGACCGTGACACATCATGAGTGTAACCTGGCTATGCCCTTACAACCAATCTTTAAGGCTAGGCCTTTTTCCCAATGGGAATTTGAATTTATCAGGGAAATGAACCCCAACTCGTCTGCCAACCACTAATATATCTTAACTGTAATTGATTACTGCACCCGGTGGTCTGAAGCCATACCCTGCAAGAACAACATGATAGATGTAGTTATCAAATTCCTGGAAGAAAACATTGTCACAAGATTTGGAATGCCCTTTGTTTTAGTATGTGAGAATGGTCTGGAATTTTTTTTGTCTCAACTACTTGAATGGACCTATAATCGGAAGATCACTCTAAAGTTTTCCATCAACTATTACCCCCAGGGGAATGGTGTTGCGGAATCAATGAACAAGAATTTGCTTGAAGTGATCAAACACCTGCTAGAATAGAATTCCTAAGATTGGCACCAAAAGCTGAGATTAACCCTCTGGGTGGATCGTATTCAAATTAAGGCTGCCTTGGGAACATCCCCATTCCATCTGGTTTATGGCTAGAACCCAGTGTTCCCAATCAACTTGCAGATCCCAGTTTTGCAGTTTATGCTAGAATTCAGCAACTGAGATAATATTGTGGAGGTTCAGCTCCTGAACCTGGTGCGGATGGAGGAATAGTGAGACACATCCCTTGAACATTTTGCATGTCATCAACCAGTGGTAAAACAATGGTTTGACCATAGAACCCAATACAAGGCCTTTCAGATTTTGGACTTGCTCCTATTGTGGGACAAAGCCTGAGAAAAGAAATGAAAGCACACCAAGTTGCAACGGCTCTCACTCGGACCATAAATAATTTTAGAGATCTATAGGGAAAATGCCTGCTTCCTTAATATCGTGATTGGAGAACTTGTCCTAGTGCCCGTCAATGGATAGTTTCTCAAACATTATTTTGAATGAGGTTGGTTTGCCCAAAGTTGTATTTTATGTAAAAGTTCCTTGCGTTGTAAATAGTCTTGTTGGCCATCCTCCGGGACCGCCCTTTTTCTTCTATTGTCTTTGCTTTTCTTGTCTTATTTTTGGGTTCTAGCATTTTTCCCTCCCTCTTGTGAGGATTGGTATGCTTCGCATAACATCTGGTCTTCGAGATGTTTCCTTCAACATGTTGGTGAACTTAAGAATCTATGGTTAACATGATGGAATCGGTCTGGTCTCTGGAGTTATTTTGCAAGTTTAGTAGTACATTATGAGTAATCTTCATTAGATTTGTCTCTGAAAGTTTGGTAATCAGTGAAATCAAAAGTAAGGAACAAGTAATTAGACACATTGAGGGTATATCGGTTGCACTAGTTGGTTGAACTTTTAAAAGATTCTTTTCAAGTTCAGAGTTTTTCTCCCCCTTTCAGCACATTAAGGTGGGTGGAAGGGTGAAATAAGTACCGCCATTAAATTTAGCTAAGCTTAAGCTTGATGGTGAAAGAAGTACCACCCTCCCACCCAGAAACATAAAAAATAACAAGAAAAAGAAACGGGATGAAACTCTGGTCTCTGGGACGAGACGGGCGAATTTGATGACTTTGGGGTTTGATATACTTAGTGCCTCCTCTCTACTTTTCCTAGAGGTCATCGGTTTGATTTCCTTCCAAAGCACACACTTCACCACTAATGAAAAGACCATGGAATAAATTGTTTATGACCAGATTTTCTCAGACATGTTACTCTTTGCAGGTAAGATGCTTCGAGTAACGATTTGTTCTAGTTTTGCCAACCAGAGATTCTGTAGTTCTCAAATGTGCTAGGAAATTCATCCCAGATAGTCACCATTTGTTATGCCCTGCATCTCCATCCCTACATTTTTGTATGCAAAATGTTGGGTCCCCCTTTTTGTTTATGCTTTTGGCTCTTGCCTTGTCTTTTTCCTTTGTTTCTTTGTTTTCCTTCTCCGGGTCTTCTCTCCTGTGGTGTTGGTTTTGCTCTTATTTTTATCCCTTGTGTCTCTGGGACTTGGTCCTAGAGTTCATCATTCCTTGTCCAGGATCTGGATTCCAGACTTTGGGATTCTCTTCCATGATGTCTTCTTTTCATAAGGTATGGTTGCATGGAATCCCCGGGCCTGGAGTCCGGAGGTTAGCTTATTCTAGAGTTTGCTTAAGGAAAGGTAACTTGCTTTTTTTACCTCAGGTATAAATAGAAATCACCTGTACTTTTCATAATTACCACGATTAAAACACTTAAGAAATTTGAGTGATTTCAGAGTGATATCACAGTGATTTGAGCAGAGTCTAGTGCGTGCTATTCCAAACCGTTCTGAACAATTGCAAGTGGTTTCTGGAGTTGAAAGGTGATCTTTGGAAGGTAGAGGTTGTTGCAGAGCATTCATGGCCACTTTTCCTTCCTTTCTTTCTCCATTTTTCAGGTTGGTGTCTAGTTTTCCTCTGTCTTCTTGCCTTTTTCATTGTGTTCTGTTGGCTTGCTTGCATTTTCCATCGTGTTTCTTCATTTTGTTTTTGTCTTGGTTTTCTGGTTTGCTGCCCGTTGGTGGGTCGGCTTTGCTAGAGGGTTGTCTGCCCTTTGAGTAGGTGTAGCATATTCTATAGGTAGTGTAAGTTTTTATGCATTTTTGTGCATTGTTGTTTAGGGTAGTCATTCTGTTTTGGCTTTGGTGTAAATTTGATATTTTTAGTGTATATTGATGTATATCCTTCCACTTTTCATGTGTATACCCTTTGGCTCTACTGCATATATGATGTATATGTTGTTTATATCTGCCTCATTTTGTAACTAGCTCATCGTGCTTCCTCTATTCTCATCCACAAATTTGCGAGCTCGTTCCAGGAAAGATACCACCTGGTTGAAACTCAGTTCTTGGCTGGTTTCAACCAGGAAATTTTCTCTCTCCTCATAAACTAGCCTTAATGATCCATTTATGTCCCACTTATGCATTCAAAACTGTCCAAGTGGCCTCTGCTTTTCATGCATTTAAACAGTTGGCTCCGCCGCCATCGCCACAACTTCCATTTATTGCATAGCCACGTGATGTCTACATGGGCCTGATAGTTCACTTCTCGCACACACCTTCCAACAGTTAGTTTTTTGGACCCCGGGTCTTTTACCTTCACTAGCCCACACCTTGCTTTGCTAAGTATGCTGAAACCCCCAGACCTGGATATTGGTTATTTCCCTTAAGTTTGCAGCATATATATACTCTCTGGGATTTCCAACCTAAAATGACTTTTCAAGAAAACAAATGCTGCAGTGGTAAGATCTTTGGATCCCAGAGTTTTATTTATCTATGAATTCTAATAGTCATCTTGCCTTGTAGGTTTTTAAAAGAAACACACTTTCATCATGTCTAAGGCTTCCGCATCTTCACCACCCGGGAGTCTGGAACATCCTTCCACAGTGGTCACTAGGGCAGCCGTCAGATCTAAGATGTAGAGGGCCTTAGAGAAATTGCCTCTCACCATGAAGTATGTGAAGGAAAATGCCATCATGGGATCAAAGATTGATTCCAAAGTTCAATTGATCACCGACACCAGCGTCGGAATGTGGGCCGAGATGCAAACCCTGGTAAAAATAATGTACATTCAGTGACAGTCTAGGGATCCGCTAGCGATTAGCATCAAGGATTTTGGCATTCTCAAGGCCACCTATTTTCCATGCTCTATGCAGGCCCCAGAGTTAATTCTTACACTTGTAGCACACTACAATTCTTCCATCTGGGCTATCATGCTTGTAGCCCCGGAACCCACCAGGTATCCCACCCCCATGGTGTCTCTTTAAGCCACAACTTTTCAAAGAGGGTTGGGGATCCCTCAGTTTGAAAACCCCACTATGGTTACTAGATCAGATGCCTTAGCGCAATTTTAGCAGTTGGAGGATGCAGCCCGGATATACATGATTACACATTAGCTCAAGACTCTGAACATGGACCCCAAGAGAATGAAACAAGAGATGCCCTAGTCCAAATTTAAAGAAAGCATCCAGATGGGGATGATAGCACTTTCTTGGGTCTTCGGGAAACCACATGCCTGGGATCTCACAGGGTGGATGTACTACTTCTTGCTTGACATTTCCACCGGTGGGGAGTATTTTGATTGGGCCACCATCATTTCAAACCACATGGATTCTCAGTTCCTTCAGGTGGTTCAAAAGTGGAAGTTCTATATGACTTCCTATGTTCTCTGGGCCCTAGCGTAACAATGACCCCACACCAATGGGTTTCTCACAATAGGTGTACTTGGGATTGGCCTGGGTTAGAAGGGTCCTTGGGATTATTTTTTGCAAATCCAATGGGAGGCTAGTTTCCCTAGTTTCTGTTAGGTTAACAATGCCTCCATTTACTACAACCTACTCACACCTACCCAGGATGTAGGGTACTAGCTCTCCATGGAGGCATTGGATTTGGTCAGAAGTTATGGCCATTATTACATACAATTCTAGTAGCACACATGCATAAGGGTAACTGGCTTCTCCAGGAAGCCCTACTTGTTGCCCAAACATTGTGGGAACAAGATAATCCTTCTGGAGTATTGCAGGCAAATGAAAGAATTGTACGCATTGAAGCTCTAGAGATTCTCTGATAACTTACCAAATGTCAGCTCCATAATAGACCCCCAGTACAAAGAAAAGGGGATTGATAAGTTGGCCCACCCACCAGTGAACTGGAATGCCTAGGAGGGGCCCACCATAGAGGAATTTACTCACAATGTGGTCGAGCGCACAATCGAGTATTTCAAAAGAATATGCCCCAGGAGTACCTGCATAACTGCCCAGCCAGTACCAAATCTAACCCCTAGGGCCTAGACTTCTTCATAGGGAGAAGATAGGGGAAAAAGAATAATGGAAACCCTAATTGTGTAAGAGACTCCCATAAAGGAGCAACTAAAACAATCGTTGGCGGCCTCCCAGCAGATGAAAGATAGAATAATCACATGGTTGGATACCCCTATGCTCATGGCCAGACCCATCCATCCTCCCTCTTCCCCTTCACTAGCAGCACTAATGGTTAAAGCAACAGGGGTGGATCCGAAAGAGGAGTAGGTCCTAAGAGATGTGGGGTCTCCTTTGGTCAATCGGCGGAAGAAGAGGCTCAATCCAAAACCAAAGGTAGAGCCAGAGCTGGAGATGCCTTAGATCCCACAAGTTGAAATCCTTTCTTCCAACTCCCTGGAGCTAGAGAGGGAACCAAAGCCCACTGATGTCTTAGCAAATCCTCCCCCTTAGGATGAATTTCATGATGTCTTTAGAATTGATGAGTTTGGGAATTTGCAGGGAGACATTGAACGGCCAGAGCCTGAAGTCCCAGAGCAAGAGGAAGCTCCAAAACAAGAACTTGCACAGGAGCAGAGGAAGAAATGGAGGAAGAGGAAGGGACAAAGCAAGAGGTAGTCTCCAAGGTCCTAGACATGCAGCATACAGGAGTTTCAGGGTAACATTAGGAACAAAGTGAGTAGATGGCATCGGCTGGGGAAAGTAGACCTTCGAGAACAGCCGTGAGCCCAACTATCGTGCTCCAAATGTCATTCCAAAAAGTAACCTTTGGGGAGGTAATCACTATGGCCCAAACATTAAACCTTGGCCCATTTCCTCCCCCACTACCAAAAGATACCCCGGAAGAAGAGGACACCCCAGCCACAGAAGCTGAGGAAGAGCGGCAAGAAGAAGAAGAAGAGAACCCCCAGGGAAACTAATGAAGACCCAACTTTTGGTAAAGACACAGATGATGGGGAAAAAGATACAGGTACCACCAAATCAAATATTTCTAGTGAGACAAAAGATACAGGAAAGGAGCCAGGAGATGCTCATAATACTGAAGGGGCATAGCAAGAGGTTGGGGAGAAGTCACAGGAGCACATTTTGGCTACCAAGCCACCCCTACTGCCCCCATGGTTGATAGAAACCTAAAAGAGGAAGGCCCCCCCATCAACACCTAGAGCCCACCTTTCCTTGGTAGAAATGATGGCTGAAGCTCAGAACCCGCCAAAGGCCAAGAAAGCCTGGATAGTCCACACTCTTCAAACTAAGCCGGGCAGAGAAATAGTCACATTAATAGTGAAACCTTCCCCAGATGCAGATGAAGTGATGACGGAGGCTGGAGATTATAACATCAGAGAGATATTGCTAGGGAAGAGAAGAAAATAGGGGGAAGTAGACCTGTTAAAAGAGGCAGCCAAGGTAGTGGAGGATCGCTATGAAAAGGAAGCTCAAAATCTCAAGGCAGAAAAAGGAGAAAAATGCAAATCTCATGGGGTTGCTAGCTGAGCTGGCCCGACCTATCAATGTTATTCCTCCAAAGGCCTCTACATCCGATGCACCATTACCGCAGAGAGACATAGATTCATTACGGGCGATGAAAAAGAAGGCCCAAGCAGTGGATGAATGGGTTACTTTGTAGTTGGGAAATGTCTGGCGTTTCCTTGTGTCCAGCCTCTCAGATCTATACCTAGCCCACCATGTCTTACACCAGGCTGAGACCATAATTAGCATATTGGAGGGGGACATAAAAAATTATGAGGCATGGAAGGTTGAACTAGAGGAACTCGTCGGCCTCAGAGAAGAGATTGTTTCTGAGTCTGCAATTTTGGGGGATGAGTCATTTGAGTTTGTGAGGACCCAGCACTCCAGACTTGACCTCACATTGGGGGTAATCAAGAAACTAGTAGGGACTCTATGGGAAAAGATCAATTTAGTATAATATTATTTTAATTTATACAATTCTTTTGTTTCAAAGGTCTCCGAGGCTGATCCATTCAGCACTGACACGTGCACACCAGAAGAGTATGTCTTGGGAAAGTTTGATTAGCTAATGTAGTCAAGGTATCAATCCCCAGAGGGAATAGATAGATCTCAAATGACACAAATAACTCACATGATACTCAGTGGTCATGACACGGCCAAGATGGCCAATGAATTTAAGGGAAATGTTCCAGACCTGGGGGAATAGATTGAGGTGGCCAAGTACCAGCAGGCTGGCCTTAAGGATATTGATGAGGATGGAATCTCCCATCTCCTCCAATTCTTCAGTGACAGTAAGCAGAAATAAAAGTTTCTCTGGGGACCAAAGAAAACCCAAGTGTTTTGTATTCTTTATTCTTTCAGAATGCAAGTTCCCAGATCCCGGATCCTACATTTTTTTATTCTTTCAGTGATTCGTGTCTCTGTCCCCAAGGCTGACTGGTCACTTTCAAAGTAGTTAATAAAGGTTATTAGAGGGTAGATAGCTACATCAAGGCACGTCAGATCGATAAGGATTTTTCTGATAGGTGGTCTTCCCCAGGCGCTATTTCAATGTTACACCTGGCACATCAGAGACAGGGCACCACTTTTCCAATTTATGAGGCATGTAGTCTCGATCCCCAAGGGATCAGATTTCTTCTTTCTTCTTCTCAGCTCTCTTCTAAATTCTGATTCTTCCATTCCACCTCTCATCTTTTTCTTCTGACATGACAGACCTATTATGTCTCTAGGTCTTGTGTAGAGATGCGCAGGTAGTACCGGCCACCAGATAGTATATTTTATTATACAAATGTAACATAAGTTAGGGTTAGGGTTAGATGTAAATGTGTATAAATAGTAAGTCCAGCCCCATTCCAAGGGTCAGCAAAATTGATGATTTTGCAGTCCACAGTAATAGAAAAGTAGTATCACATTTCTCAGTTGGAGAGCTTAATGCTCCTTAGTCTTTAAGGTTTCAGTAGTTAGATGCTCCCTTGGAGCCACCATTGTACCATGCACCAGTGCTTACTGGAAGAAATGTTAATGAAGAAGGGAGAGTTCTTGCAATGATGTTGTTGGTATTCTGTCTTTTGGATTGATGGTATTTTATGCTTTGTGTTCTTCATGTCCTTTGCTCTAACACTTAAAGTAGATTAATGACCTCCTCTCCCTTGCTACTGATGAAATATGAACTGATGGTTGTATGTTTTTTCGGTATTTAGTATAGTGTGTTAGAGTATTGTTGATGTTTTGAATGTTCAACATAACTATAGGTAGATGAAATATTTCTAACCCTGCAGGATCTTTTTTAGTTTATTTGTTAAGTGTAAGAATGCTTGGAGAAACCTCATCTTCTTGAATCCCCGGAGAGAATGAGTTGAAGATAACTAGCTATCCCCCTTTGAAAATAGTCACCTCTCCCAACTGAGCTCCACACTGTTGAGACCCGACTCTCAGGTTCTTGGGGGCCCGGGGAATCTCATTTCCCCAGACAACCTTTATAGGTGAATTTGGCTAGTACTCTGGTGCCCAGTGACAACTTACATCAGCTGGCTAACCCAATCACAAGACTATTGCTGTAGACACCTTATTCAGTCTACTTGCCTACTGAAACTTGTATCCAAGTATCATAGTGAGTATTTTGATATTATCCCGCTTAATAGGATCAACTATCATACCTTACCTATCAGTTCTTGATAAACATGCTTGTTCAACCTGCTTCTTAACATCCTTACAAGTAGGAAGAACTGGTCCAGTTTTGGAAAGTTGAGTCATTTCATGAATTAGGTCTGTAGTGATGTAGACAGGAACCTCACCAATCCAATATAGGTCATCATGTATCCTGCTCAATATGATTTTTACCCATTCTGGCTCTTAAAACTTGTGCACATTAGAGTACTCAAAGATAGGGTTATCAGTGAGATGCGTGTATATCCTTGAATGACTAGTCTGGTTTCATCATTGAGGCCATGAGAGTAGCAATATTGTTATCTCCATCTATTTCCTTTTTACAGTATATGTACGCGCGAATTTCTTCTACATGCGTGACTCCTAGCAAATTCTTAGAAAATGCTCCTTCTACATCATCTAGTAATGACTTTAAGGGATGCTTCTTAAACACAAATATTTTCCTTTCAGTAATGTCGAATACAACTGGAGTGGCCATACTTACTTGTTTCTTGGATAAATAGGGTTTCACGATAATTTGAAATGACATGACTGCTAGGGTTCCATTTCAACTTGCAATCTATTCACAAACTGATCAAATCGATACCTTTGAATTCTTTGATGCTTAGTGCTCCTATGCTCTGCAAATTTTACAATCTTAGATGTAAACAATGAGAATAACCAATCAATCCACCAATTTATATAAAGTTTTTCTACATTTAATGTCGTAAGTGCTTTTACTGAGACTTTCAAACTTTATTTAGAATGTATTATAGATAATCCGTGAATGCATACTGCATTCTTTTTTTGTTACTAACATGAATTCAAAGGTGCATACTCAAAGATGAGTATACCAGCCATGCAGGGGTTCAGAGCTAGAATAGCTCCCCCTAAGACCATGAGGGTCAACTATCCAAAAGTAGAAGGTGCATCTATTGAGGATGCATCTACTACCTTGTTCTCTTCATTATCTTTCTTTACTTCAATCCAAATTTTATCTGGATTAGCTTTAGCTTAAACAAACTTAATTTCTCTTGATTCTTCAAATAGAGACTTTTTAGGATTTTCTTGTCTTTGTGTTTTTGACTTGCAAAAATTTGAGATGTGTCCAACTTTTCCACATGAATGATAGATGATAGGAGCTCTGATGTTAATCTTCATCATACTGCATTGTTTAGCTGTGTGCCCATTGTAATTACATATCTGACATGTAATATTCTGCAAGTTTCTTTGATGTTGATTTCTCTGATTATATTGAGTCTGATTCCTTTGGTTCAGTTGTGACTGATTTCTTTGATTTGTCCTACAATGAATAGCCCTATGACCAAAATTGCTATAGGAGTAACAATAACCATTAAAAGGTCTTACTTCATTACAATCTCTTTCCAAGTGTCCATTTTTTTACAAGCATAGCAAGTTCTATTAACTTACTTGAGTTCATCTTTAGGTGGTTCAGTTTTAGTCTCTGCAATGTTCTCCTCTTTCCTTGCTTCTGTGGATGCTTCTTGTGCTTTCTTTTTTTCTTGTATTGAATTGATTTAAGTTTGAGCTATACTGTATCCCATACCAGTGGTATCACCTTTAAGTTTGTATGCATAGAGCTGTGATTGAATTAGATCAGAACTTGTGTGTAATTTATCAATCTTGTCTTTTTCTCTTGATAATTCAGATTCAATCTTGTTCTTGATGTTTTCCAATTCCAAGATTTTCATATTGGCTTGCATGAGTTCTTCATCTAACTGTTTATTTTCTTTGTTTTTCTCTTCAATAGCTGTTAGGCTATTAGTTAACTGATCATTCAATTCTTCTATCTTATCCTTTAAAGATAATTTTTCTTCATTTAGTTTCTTGACCATTTTACCCAAATCATTTGTAGAGCAATCTTTCAAATCTTTTCTTAGCTTTTTGATAAGCATTTGTAAGCCATCAACTTTTAGTTCAAGTTCCTCATTTTATTTCTTAGATCTGTCTAGATCTTCAAGGCCTGCTTCAAGATTATTTTTCAGATGTTTTTCTTCTACTAAATCCATGATCTCCTCAAGTGGTTAAACTTTCTTACAGAGGACCAGAGCTTTGATACCAATTGTTGGAAACACTGAGAGGGGGGGGG
>MU227733.1:386300-418354 GCA_018584345.1 Thuja plicata
AGAACACATAACACATGATATGATTACGGGGAAACCTTGATTAGAGGAAAACCCTGGTGGGAATTAGTACCCACAAATATTGCACTAGTATAATGAACCTGTTAAAGTTCCTTTGCCCTGTTAGGAGCAGTCTTACAATGCAAGTACAATGAATTGGTTAAAGGCCTAACCCTATTAGGATTCTTTTACAAACAACCCTATTAGGGGTGAGGACTCACTGTCCAAGAGCTCACTGCTCAATGAGAAAGAAGGCTACAACCTTCTGAGAATAAATATGCACTATATCTAAAAGTGAACTGCTGTATATGACATAGATGTCTGATCAGTTCTGATTGTGCACTTATGCTCTTATCTTATTTTAGGGATTTATCTTATACTAACATCTTTATACTATTCTTCTATCTCTTCTCTACATATTTCTTTGACACCTGTAATATATATTTATATTGCATATATATGTTTATGCCTGAATAGACGTGACTATAAACAAGACCTTAGTCGGCCCAAAAACAACATTCACAGTGCTTCCAAACAAATTGGCTTAAGTGTGTTTATAATAATGTTTAGTATATGATTAAAAACTTATTACAATAGTTGCTTAGCCTTTACATAACAAAAGATTACACGCTAATCAAAAACATGAAGTCAGCTTCATACTCTGTATTCTGAACTGCTAGTGTACTTGTTATTTCTATAACTTATCTGTACTGATATTTCGTACCATGTGTGTATAAGATAAGAATAAAAACATATCATAGAGCTTATGTCTAAAGGAACTTAGTCTAAATCATTTGTACGCACGTGTGCTTGTGCTCTGATCATCTGTGTATTCTCTATTATGTCTTGTCTTCTATACTTAGTCAATTTTCACTACAAATTTTGCAATCAAAATTTCATATGGATTTGTTGCCATAATGACAACACAAAATAAGTCATATACTCCCTGGGAGTCAACTTTCCAACAAAAAATGCAATAATCCAGGTCATATATCAAATTTTTTCATGTATAATAGATTAAACAACAAAAGAGTACCACCTCCTATGAATACACAGAAGAATGGAAATGATATTGGTAAGAGTGTTGCAGATTTAAAGAATTATTTTGACAGTTGTTTTAAGAAAGTAGAGGATAAAAATAGTGGTAAGATATGAAAGATCAAAGAGACAAGTGAGACAGTGGCTCAGGGAGAGACAGTAGATACTACTAGATCTTCGTTTGATGGTGACAAAGAAGAATCGATCTAATTGGCTGATCATGGCCTTAGGGGGAGCATTGGATGAAGACATCAGAATATATCCAGCCCCTGATTTTGTGTAATGAGCTCTAGCGAGCTTAGGTATGATTGTGGATGACATCATGGAGTATATATTTAAGAGTTCAACATTGGACGATGCTTATTGTGTGATCACAAGATTTATAGCCTACTGGACAGTATTGGGTAATGTGAAATTTTAATGACTTAACATTTTATAAAGCACCATATGATTAACCATTTCCTTACCATTTGATGAGTATCAACCTAAGGAAATTAGAGAGTAGATTTTTGAGGAAGAGAAAAGTAGACAACATTGTGCATGAATGTGGTATTAAGGCATAATTCACAGAGGAGGAGTTTAAGGAAGTTAAGAAGAAGTTAGCAGAGTGATCTTCTAGATTGGCAAGTTCTACTACTACAGCTCTTACACCTCTTGAAGTAGTAATGGTAGATAGTACACCTCCTATGGTTATTAATGTAACCTCCCCTCCACCACAATAGACCTCGGAGGTAGAAAAGATTACTCCTAGAGTGAGTGTCAGATCCAGTAGCCAAATTTCACCACCTAAAGAACCAAGCACTGTGAGAGAAGAGAAGAAAATTAAAAGTGAGAAGCATATATGGAAAATTGACTTGAAGATGATTGAGAAGAGAGATATAGAGCAAGGGAATTTAGTTTCTATTAACATATACTATGACAGGTATGAGGAAATTGATAAAAATTGGATTGATGATGTTGTAGTTAATCATTTACTTGTTTTCAAAAAGAATCTATTGGAGATAGAGGGCAGTATACCTAAAGAGTTATATGCTAGATTGGAGACTAGGAAATAGTTAGCATAGATTGAGAATGAAACTATCATAAACCAAGAAATTGATAATATGTTGCCTGTACTTTCTATGCAAGAAAGAGACAAAATATTTAAAGAACTGAAACCTTTATTGAGAGCTAAGACTAGATTAGTGAAGATTATGGTAAGAAAATATGATAAAGTTACAAAAGAGACTCATAAGGCACTGGATCAGATATTAATGAACATTATCACTGAGAAGAACCCACTTCCTACAAATACTTTGCATACACCCTTAGGAATGGGAGAGAGTTCAAAGATGACTAAGGAAAGTGTTGAGAAGAGTGAAGTTGACACGAAACTAGATTTCTATGTTTCTGGTGTGCATGTGGTTCTTGATAGTTCACATGATGAGAAGGACCCATTTGAAGAAAATAATGACAATACAGTGACTGAGGAAGAAGGATAGAAAGAATTGGATCAGAAAGAAGAAACAACAAAGGTTGAAGTCAAGAATGAAGTTGACACATCTATTACGACCATATTTTTGGCAAGTAAAGATAAATCTATTTATATGGATGTTGATTGCATGGATGAGGATGAGTTGGTAAAATTGGCTTTTACTGTACTTACTAAAGTAAAGGAGAGATCTGACAAGAAGTGTGACAAGAAGACCAAGGTGATGTCTAGAGAAATTGATACCATGAACAAATTTCTCCAAGCACCTATTGTTTTTCAAAATAGAAATGATGTAGAGAACCTGAATTTGGCACTTGATGCGTTTGATGGACAGTATGAAAACTTGATGAAGATTGCAGAAGGAAAGACAAAAAAGAACTATTCAGAGAAAAAGCTATTTGAATTTTTCCAGTCTATCTCATGGGACTTGGGCATTTTGAGAACCATTACTGCAAATGCTAAGAGTTGTATTGCACATGGCAGGAAACTTTTAGTTATTGCATAAACCCTATCAAACATATTCAGAATGTTGAAGACATTATTACCCAGGACAGGGAAACCTTGAACAACATGATGGATAGTTGTGAAACCTCTTTACAATATGTAATGGACTTGGACAAAGAAGTAACAAGAGTTTTGGCTAAACTGAATGTATTGGGTGTTGAGAAAGGGAGAGTCTTGACAAGGTTTGATTTGCTGAAGAGTTCAATCACTCCTAAGCCATCAATTATTGGAGCCCACTTATCAGACATGGAGAAAACTATAGAATCATTGGATAACTCTATGCCAATAGAGTTGAAAGAAGTAGAGACAGATTCATTTTCATTAAATGGACTAATTCATGTTAGTCAAATTTTGCTTAAGTCATGGAGCATAGAAGTAAAGATCTTGGAAGATTCCTTTCAAGATATTTTGAAATTGATAAGCAAGCCCCAATTTTAGTACTTTTTCTATGCACCTTTGTCATTTTTGTCAAAGGGGGAGAAGAGAGAATAAAAAAAAATGAATAAGGGAGAAGAGAGAAGAAAAAAATTGAATAGAGGAGAAGAGGAGAAGATAATGTATAAGGAAAGACAGTTTTGTTTTGTTGGAACACTTAGTCATTTTTTTTGTTAAGTGTTGCCATCAATGCCAAAGGGAGAGATTGTTGGAAAGTGATCAATTTTGTACGATGTAATCCAATTTTTGGTTTTCATTTATGGCAACACATCTAGCATACTGATCGATTCATTTAAATTTAAGTTTTGTTGACTCTAGAATCAGCTAAGTACAGAAGCAAAAATACAGAGGTATTTTAAGTATCAAAGATCGAGATTGATGAGTTATGGAAAGTGAGCTTAGAAGAAAATAGTATGGGGCATGTGTGAACTCCATCTATGATCAATTTTTTTTTGGTGATGTTTACAGTGAGTTAGAGATATTTGAAGACAGATAGACATCAGTAGAATACTGATACAGAGAAGCTGGACAAAAGCGATGACTCAAGGAGTATGATGTGGACCCCTAGCAATCAGAGTTGGATTATGATTGTTGATAGCCTATATTTGTATTATGTAAGAGCGCCGACTATGAATTTTATATTTGATTTATTAAATGTATTTTTTATTAAGAGCCGACTATGTAATATTTGTATTTGAGAACCGACTTGGTAAAGAAGAACGATATATATGTAATATATTTTTGTTGAGCAAAGACAAGTGTTTGTGCATAAAGTTTTGGATATGATATGTGAATGACAGAGAAGAGGATGATAGAGATCATTGAAGAACTATGACTGGAACTATCTAAGCATTATAGATGCTTGTTTTGTTCATTACTGAGAACATTTTGTAACAGAACTATATTGTAAGAGTTGTATGCTCAGTTGGCCACTAGCAGGGTGTTGTATACCTTTAACAGTGTTTTCATTCCTCTAAAAAGGAATTTTACTATGTAATATTCAGCTCTTAACAGGGCTAGGTCTCCTAAGTGGGATACTATACTTTAGTGCATTCTTGTATGTACCATCCCCACTGGGGTTTTCCCTTGGCTAGGGTTTCCTAAAAAAAATGGTGTTATGAGTACGGTGTTATTTTCTTATGTTCTTTTCATTTCTGCAAGCTTATGGATTATTATAATTGGTTGAAAATTTTTATTAAGTGTTGTAATATTGATTCACCCCCTCTCAGTATTACCTAATCCTAACATCAACTAGCAAGGTAAAATATATGAGCAAGCCGACATAGTCAGAGGAAAATATTTTATGCGTATCTAGATACATTGTATCTTATCTTAGATGATTTGGATCTTTCATATCTAAGATCTAGGGTTTATTTTAAGTTGGTAAAAGTAATTCTATATATTGGAAAGTTTAAGAAGAAGTTATTTTCTTATTGTGAATTACGGAAGGATTTGGTGACAAAGCAAGTGAAGGAATCTAGTGTGATTAAGCCAAGTAAGAGTATATATTATGATGATGTATTTCAAAGCTTAAAAGTATCTGATAATTTAGAGGTAGTGCAGTTTCTACAGATCATTTATATTTGTTTCTTTCTAATAATTGTAACAGTGAAATCCCCTAACAAGGTAGATCCTAATTGATCTTTACTGTAAATCCTCTAACAAGATGAAACATTAGCTTGTGTTTTAAATCCTCTAACAAGGCTTCTCCTAATAGGGAAAAGATCATAATAGGACTTAGGCAAATCCCTTAATGGGGTAACACCTAACAATGTTTTGTAAACCTTTAACAGGTTAAGCTCCTAACAGGGTGTATTCCAGAAGAGTACAAATTTTGTGGGTATCATCTCACATCGTGTTTTTTTACCATTTGGGTTTCCATGTAATAAAAATGGTGTTTACATTGTATGGTTGATTACTTGTGGATGTACGGATTGAAAAGTTTACTTATGTTAGTTAATGTTGTATGTTTTGGTGCATCAAGTTTCAAGAAGTTAAATTAGGTTGATTTGTGGAGTACCGATTCACCCCTCCCCTCTTAGTAATCAGACCTGTATTAACAAATTTATCTATAGAAAATATTCATGATGACATGTGGAAAATGTAGGAAATTATATGTTTATTTTTTCATGCAAGTGTGTAAACAAGAAATGAAATGATCTATGTGAATTGCAATGATTACTATTTAGTGCATGAAAGGAAACATTTTTGGTATTTTTTATTGTTTTGAAAAATGTAAACATAAAAATGAAATGAAAATTTGTAATGGGTATTTTAATGGCTAAAAATAGAATAATGTAATGCATGAAAAGAAGATATTGATTAAGGAAGATCTAACCACAAAAATCAAAAGGAGGAAAAATCATATGTCAAGTTCACCAAAATGTATAAATAAAAATGGTGAGCAATTCTGTGGTGTAGATCACTCAACAAACCATATTATGCATTAGATACAAACCCACCCTTAAACCAATCTTATTAGCATAAACAAAAGATGAAGGGTGGTAATGCAAGATCTATGTAAAAGGGAGTATTTGTATTGTGATAGGAAATGATAATGATATGTAAATGATAGTAAATATGATCTATAAAGTAAGTGCAAGGAGAAGATAAGAGGAATGAACTCACCTTTGAAAACAAGAAGAGGAAGGTTGACCTTCATATCTGATTTTGATTTTTGCAAAGATGTCATAAATAGGTAAAAATTCAAATCAGGCATTCTGATGCTTGTAACTATCTTCTGTGAAAATTTAAGCCCCAAGGATGAGGCCTACTTGGACAACCTAGTCTGGGATGACTTTCCAAAATTTTGACCTTGTCCTTTTAACTCTAAATTTGATGAAAATTTTCGAGGGCCTGCAACTATTTATGAGATTCCCAAATCCAGATCTATAATTTATGCCACTTATCCCACACACAAAAAAGAGGGGGAAAATGTTTTGGAAATGGTTTTTCCTTGGTCAAACCACTGTCTAGGAATTGACCTTGAAATTGGATTTAAATTTCATAAGGAAAGATGAAATAGAATCTATATCTAACACATAAATCACATTATAGGTCAATGATGCAATGCCTCTTTAGAGATGATCACAAGTGTTGATGCAACAACTTGGACTCCACAAAAACCCGATAGGAAATCATGAAACCAAACCCTTGAATTATGGATGGTGTAGTTTTCCACAATGTTGGATTGAGGTAGAAAGAGAATAAGAAGACTTGTTGGATGAATTTAGATCTCCTTCCTTGATTGCAAACTCCTTTACTTGACCTCCAATGGAGGAAATAAGCTACATCTATGGAATAAAATACCTTGAATGCATGATGGAATAAAGGTTTGAAATTATCAATGGCTCTTGATGGCTTACTTTCACTTGAATGCCTGAGGGGACTGAATACTTGACTATGCATGGCTTACATAATGGATGTTTGCTTGCTCTTGAATCTATTGAATACATAATAGCTTGCACAATGATTGCATGAAGATGCATTGTAGATAATAGATGTCAAAATGAGAGCTTTTTACATCTTTATACACATTTTAGGGCTAAAATTACATCTAGGCCAACTATAATTTCAAACTATTAGTAATAACTAAGAGGGGAGGAGGGTGAATCAGTGGCCTCAAAAATTAATCCTTAAATCAACCCTTCAAACTTAGTACCACAAATTATATCTCTAGTTATCTTTAGTCTTATAAGATGAATGCCTTCAAATACTTATAACACATTTCTACTTGTCAGAATGATTTATAAAACTTTCTTCTATATGTTTACCGATAAGGAGTCTTTCTATTTACCGAAACATAGTAAATAACTAGTGTATACCGATCAATCCATATTTACTTAAGTGAAATAAAAAAACAATAAAGTAATGACTCATAGACACATAACGTATGAATTTTTAATGTGGAAACCTTGTTAAGGGAAAAACCACTGGGACCGGTACCCCAAATTTTCACTCTTCTGAAGTGAGTTCAGTTAAGAGCCGACCCTGTTAAAGGTTACAAACACACTGTTAGGTGTGACCTTGTTAGACGATTTAAAAGATATTTTGTCACTTAGTATCTGGCATCTAATGCTACTATCCTTGATCAAACACTCACTTGGCCTATCAATAGGTATCAAGCATATCCAATGCTACTTTCTATGATCAAACTTTTTGATACTCCTTGGGATGTATCTCAATTAAAAAATACTTTTAAGTCCTGCTCGGTTAAGAGACTTGATGCTTTAATGGTTAAACTGAAACAATAAATTGATCTATTCACATATACAACTTGAATTGCATATTTTTAGATATATTTTAAGTACATTACCTTTCTGATCAATATTATCAATTCAATACCTTTGCTCCACACTGTTATGCTCTATGATGATGTATCACTGTTTGTCAGTGTCTATAGAATTTAGCTATTTTCTCAGCTTGATTGACAGGTCTAAATGAAGACTTTCTTCTCCTTCTGAACCTCTTCAAAATCTATTCTCTTGTCACTCCCCTTCACCACCTCTGTAGTTAATTAGGTTGTCTCTTTATAGACATGATTCACCATTTCTTGGCTTTCTTGATCTTGGCATGATCCGCAATTCTTTCCAATTAGCTTTAATCAAAACTCCATTTTTATCTCATAGAGATATTCTTGTCAACTAGACAAAGATGCTTTAAATCCTGTACTTATCTTTGGATTTACCTTGTGGATTAAAACAATAATAAGTATTAGTTAAGTCTATTTTTAGCTATTGACATCTAAGCATTTCGTCATTTCTGAACTCTTTTTTCTGTCAGTCAATACTTCAATTAGTCATCAGTGATAACTGATTGTTCCATTGATGTGACTTCAATTGTCTTCGGGATCTCCATCTTTTTCTTATCCGTCAGGAAAAACTGTGACTTTTCTCATCGGTAATGTTGTGCATTTGCTCATCGGGTAACACTGTAACTTTTCTCTTTTACTCTGTCCATCGGTATGTACTCCATCAGTGTATACAGTCACTTTGTGAATACTTGACTTGTATGCATTACTGATAGCATAACCTTTGATTCATCGGTTCTTTGAAGTCTTTGGCAGTATGTCCATGACCATATAGATTATATCAAGCTGACATCAATGACAATACAATACATTAACTGATTTAATGTCTTGCATAAAATTTCTTATGTCTCTGTGATCATCAACTTAACATCTTCAAACATTCAATCAGTTATAGTTCATCATTATCTCCTTTTGGCATTGATGGTAACACACTAAATTATCACACTATATTATCACTAATTCAATATGAAATATAAAAGTTGAAGTTCATTAAACTACCAATCTTATGTACTATAACTGATACAAATATATGGTTATCAGTAAGCTCTTATAGCTTAGATTTGATTCTTTCAACTTTCTTTTTGTCTTCAATCCCTTCACTAGATAGATGTAGAATCTTTCTTTTTATGATGTGATGTGTTCTTCTCTTGTGTCAAACTCTCTCCCTTTCACTGTTATCTATTCTTTGATGTCTCTTGTCAGCAGTTCTCTCCCTTTCTGGTTACATCTCTCCCTCTAGATAATGTGATGGATATAATCTCTCCCTTTGACAGCAATGCCAAACAAATATTTTGAGAGTAATGCCAAACAAATCCTTTCTATCCATAATATACTTTTTGAATTTCCCAATCCATCAAAAATACAATAACTCTGGTGCTTAGAGTAGATAAATAACTTGTTGTGTATAGATTTATCTTTGAAGTCCATTTCTTTACTTCCATCAACATGAATGATATTCTGACAATATGTAGGTTGATGAAACCTTCTAGTCATTTTAATGACCAGTAGACAAGGGTTTGAACCCTAGTCTCTTTCTCAAGTACTCAAATGCATCCTTGGGCAGTGACTAGGTGAAGATATTGGCTAGTTGTTCCTTAGGTTGCACATACTCAAGTATCACTTCCTTTGCTTGAACTTGTTCTCTCAAATAATGATACTTGATGACAATATGCTTTGTCTTAGCATGCATGACTGGATTCTTGGAAATGTTTATTGCACTTGTATTATCACAATAGATAATTACTGGTTCAAGAATTTTCATATGCATACGTTCCAGTAACTATTTGATCTATACAATATTTGAGCAATTTGTAGCAGCAGCAACATACTCTGCTTCTGCAGTAAACTGACAGATGCATCCTTGCTTCTTGCTGATCCATGTGACAAGTTTGTCACTCATAAAGAATGCTCCTCCATTTGTTCTCTTTCAGTCATCAATATTTCCAGCCTAATCATCGTCAGTAAAGACCTTAAGTTCAAATTTTCCTTCTCTTCTATACCATAAGCCATATTCCTTGGTATTCTTCAGATATCTTAGGATTCTTTTCACAACAATCATATGTGATTCCCTGGGATTAGCAGAAAATCTTGCAACTATTCCTACTGCATGTGCAATATCTAGTATAGTATGTACAACATACATGAGTTTTCCAATCATTGATATGTAAAAAGTTTGATTTACCTCTGATGACTTGTCCTCCTTTGTCAACTTACATCCAGTTGCCATCTGTGTTCCAACTGGTTTGGAATATTCCATCTTGAGTATTTTCAATACTTCCTTGATGTATTTGGATTGTGTAATGAAAATACCTTCATCTTGTTGCATGATCTGTAGACCAAGAAAGAACTTGATCTCTCCAAACATAGACATCTCAAACTCTTTGCTCATTTCATTTGCAAATGATTTTCATAGCATATCATTTCCTCCAAATATGATGTCATCAACAAATATCTTAGCAATCAAAATTTTAGCATCAGTATCTTCCTTCAAATAAAGATTATTATTTTCAAAAGTTCTTACAAATCTATGAGATAGGAATGAAGTCTTTCATACCAGGCTCGGGGTGCTTGTTTCAATCCATACAAGGCTTTGTGTATTCTACATACCATGTTCATCTTGTCTGGATCAAAAAACCCTTCTAGTTGCTCAATGTATACCTCTTCCTCAAGTATTCCATTTAGGGATGCAGACTTGAAATCCATTTGGTATACCTTGAATCCTTTACATGTAGCGTAAGCAAGTAATATTCTCACTCCTTCTAGCCTAGCAATTGGTGCAAAGGTCTCTCCATATTTAATCCATTCTTCTTGTGCATACCCCTTGCATACTAGTCCTACTTTGTTTCTGGTGACTTCTCCATTCTCATTCAGTTTATTCCTAAATATCCATTTTGTACCGATGACATTCTTGTCATCTGGTCTTAGTACAAGTGTCCATGTCTTTTTTTTCTCAATTTTCTCAATCTCCTCATTCATAGCACTAATCTATCATTATTATCAAGTGCAACATTGACAGATTTTGGCTAAAAATCACAAATAAGACATCTTGTGTTTAGAGACTTACTTTTGGTTCTCATACCAGCCTTCTTGTCTCCAATGATCTGGTTCTATGGATGGTTCCTTCTGACATATCTGGCAAGTACAGGTTCAATTCTTTGTCTATTAGCTTGATTATCATTGAGTCCTTTAGATCTCCATTGCTTGGTACATCATCTTGAGCAATATCCTGATTGTTGATATTTGCAGCTTGATGCTTGGGTGAAATGATCTATTGCTCAGGAGCTATACATTATTTCTTGGGTAGAATTTTAGGTTCTTCATTGTAAACAAACTTGTTGTAGTCCTATAGTTCTTTTGTGCTTTCCTTTTCATTCTTCTCTGCAAATTCATCTATCTTTACATTTTCACTTTCAACACTTTTGTTAGAGGCTTTATTGAGACATTTATAAGCCTTGCTCTTGGTGGAATACCCTAGAAATATTCCTTCATCACTCTTGGAGTCAAGCTTTCCATTTCTATCATCTTTTAAGATATAACATTGACTACCAAATTTTTTGAAGCAACTTACATTGGGTGTGTAACCATACCATAGCTCATAAGGTGTCTTATTGGTGTCTTTCTTTAATTGTACTATATTCAACGTGTAAACAACAGTACTGATAGCTTCCCTCCAAAATATTTGGGTGATACCTTTCTCTATCATCTGTGTCCTTGCACAATCAATAATGGATCTATTCCTTCTTTCATCAATTCCATTTTGTTGTGGTGTTCTCGGTGCAGTGACCTGTCTTTTGATTCCATGCTCATTACAAAAGTTAGTGAATTTATCTAAAACAAATTCCCCTCCTCTATCTGATCTTAAGCATTTCAATTCTTTACCACTTTGTTTTTCTACCAATACTTTGTACCATTTAAACATCTTGAGTGCTTCAGGTTTATCTTTTAGAAACATTACTGTCATCATTCTAGAGTAATCATCAACAAAGAGACTAAAATATCAATCACCATAATAAATATTTGTCCTCATGGGTCCACATAGGTCAGTATGGACTCATTCTAGAATGACATCATATGTATGGGTTTTTCTTTTGAAACTTGAATTTGTCATCTTACCCTTTTGAGAATTTTTGCAAATGACATTTTCTGGCTTAATCATCTTCAGTAAGCCTCTTACATTTCTTTTTCTTCTTATCTTTATCATGTTGTCAAAGTTTACATGACAATATTTTGTGCCACAACCATATATCTCCATTTCTATCCATTAAGAAAGTGGTGTCAATGTTATTTAGATAGAATAGGTTACCTTTTGTCTTCTCACCGGTACCAACCAGACTTCCTAATTTATTGAAGATATTTGCCTTCTTATTTTCAAATGCTACTCTATGACCTAAATTATTCAACAGAGAAACACTCAATAGATTATAATTCAATCCTTTCACCCAATAAGCATTTTCACATTTTATCCGATTATTCAACATTATAGTTCCTTTACCTTCAACTGGACAAGGTGTGTCATTACCCATTCTTACTGAACTACCATTGTAGTATTCAAAAGTCTCAAACTTTTGTTTTTCACCGTTCATATGGTGAGTGAAGCCAATATCTATGATCCAGACATCATTTTTAATGACTTTAGATATGAGTGCAGTTTCTACATACATTTTATTCATCATCATCTGAATCTTCTTTTACTACTCCAAATACCATCTTGATGTCTTCATTAGATTTAGTGTCAGTATCTTCATCTTTGCATTTAGCTAGGTAATTGGCCTTCTTTCCTTTGTCCTTGTAGTCTTGGGTATCTCTTCTTTTTGATTGTCAGTTGCTTCTGTAATCACCTCTGTCATACTTCTTTTCAAATGACATGTCATTACTTCTATCATCTTTTCTTCTATTAGGACATCTTGCAACAAAGTGTCCAATCTATTTACAATTAAAAAACACAAGTGGTAATTTACCTTTGTATTTACCTTTGTCTCTCTGCATTCTTCTTGCCATAAGTGCTTCAATTTCATCAAGATCTTCTTCTTCACTTTCACTATCACTATCTTTTATCATAGTGTGTTTATGACTTAATTTTCTTATTCTCAAAGAAGATTTGAATGCAAACTCTATGTTTGGTAAGACACTATTATCAAAGTTGTTCATCTCAAATGAAATCAGTCTTCCAATCAAACTATCTAGAGTAACATTTCTATTTTCTACTACTCTCATTTCTTGTATGGAAGATACTCTAATAGTATAGGTAGGTAGTAAGGTTCTTAGAATTTTACTTACCACTGTATCTTCATCTAGTGCACCTCCAACTCCTCGAATAGCATTGAATACCTCTTTGATTCTTGTGTTGTACCGTGTGATGTTTTCACCTTCTTTCATTCTGAGATCATCAAAATTTCCTCTAAGGCTTTCTGCCTTGGCTCTCAGAACATTTTTATCACCACCATGTACAAGATTCAATTTTTACCACATCTACTTTGCAGTTGTGCATGTTTTGACATCTTCAAATTCAACATTGGAGAGTGAGGAAGAAATCTCTATCATCATGCAGTTGTGCTCATACTTCTCTCTCATTTTTTCAACTGTGGTAAACACATATTTAGTATCTAAGTATTGAGTAACATCATTTCTAATACCTGATAAGTGGATTCTTATTCTTCTTTTCCATGAAGCAAAGTTATCTTTGTTCAACTTGGGCACATCTCATCTTTTCATCTTGTGATCTTTAGCTTGAGCTATTAAATTCCCTTTCTAAGCACACAAGCTCGGATACCAAGTGTTAGTAATAAATGAGAGGGAGGGTGAATCAGTGGCCTTAAAATTAATCCTTAAATCAACCCCTCAAACTTAGTACCACAAATTATATCTCTAGTTATCTTTAGTCCTATAAGATGAATGCCTTGAAATACTTATAACACATTTCTACTTGTCAGAATACTTTATAAAACCTTCTTCTGTATGTTTACCGATAAGCAGCCTTTCTATTTACCGAAACACAGTAAATAACTAGTGTATACTGATCAATATAGATTTACTTAAGTGAAATGAAAAATAATAAAGTAATGACTCATAGAAACATAACACATGGATTTTTAACGTGGAAACCCTGTTAAGGGAAAAACCACTGGGACCGGTACCCCAAATTTTCACTCTTCTGAAGTGAGTTCGGTTAAGAGCCAACCTTGTTAAAGGTTACAAACACACTATTAGGTGTGACCTTGTTAGAGGATTTAAAAGATACTTTATCACTTAGTATCTGGCATCTATTACTACCATCCTTGATCAAACACTCACTTGGCCTGTCAATAGGTATCGGGCATATCCAATGCTACTTTCTATGATCAAAATTTTTGATACTCCTTGGGATGTATCTCAATTACAAAATACTTTTAAGTCCTGCTCGATTAAGAGACTTGATGCTTCAATGGTTAAACTGAAATAGTAAATTGATCTGTTCACATATACAACTTGAATTACAGATTTTCAAATCTATTGTAAGTACATTACCTTTCTGATTAATATTATCAATTCAATACCTTTGCTCCACACTGTTCTGCTTTGTGATGTTGTATCACTATTCGTCGGTGTCTACAGAATTTATCTCTTTCCTCACCTTGATTGATCAGGTCTGAATGAAGACTTTCTTCTCCTTCTGAATCTCTTTAGCATCTATTCTCTTGTCACTCCCCTTCACCACCTTTGTAGTGAATTAGGTTGTCTCTTTATAGACATGATTCACCGTTTCTTAAATTTCTTGATCTTGGCGTGATCCACAATTCTCGCCAATTATATTTAAAGAAAAAATCCATTTTTATCTTGTAGAGATATTCTTTCCAACTAGACAAAGCAGCTTCAAATCCTTTACTTATCTCCATCTTTATCTTGTCGATTAAAACAATGATAAGTATCAGTTAAGTCTATTTTTAGCTCTTGACAGCTAAGAATTTTATCATTTCTGAACTCTCTATTCTGTCGGTCAATACTTCAGTTAGTCATTAGTGATAACTGACTGTTCCATCGGTGTGACTTCATTTGTCTTTGGAATCTCCATCCTTGTCTTATCCATCGGGCAAGACTGTGACTTTTCTTGTCGGTAATGCTGTGCATTTGCTCATTGGGTAACACTATGACTTTTCTCTTTTACTTTGTTTGTCGGTGTGCACTCCATCGGTGTATATAGTCAATTTGTGAATAGTTGACTTATATGCATTACTGATAGCATAGCCTTTGATTCATCAGTTCTTTGAAGTCTTTGGCAGTATGTCCATGACCATATAGATTATATCAAGTTGACATCAATGAAAATACAATACATTAACTGATTTAATGTCTTGCATAAACTTTCTTATGTCTCTATGATCATCAACTTAACATCTTCAAACATTCAATCAATTATAGTTTATCACAAAAATTGGAAGAAAACCCCACCATCAGGCTCCATGCTAGTTTTGAGCTCAAAAATCCAAGACAAGATCAACTTGGCCGAACTAGTCCTAAACTTTTTGATCTATTCCTCTGAATTCAACTTAGTATAGGTAAAATCACCTCAAAATTGTCTAGAGTGTCAGGGAGAGTGATAAGGAGTGGTGGTAAAAATTACAGGCTATCAGGATATCAGGGCCAATCCCAAAATCTAAAAATGAATAAATAGGTCCTAAGGGGAAAATGAATTATGTGATTGGATGAAAAAATGGGAAATAATGCATAAAAGTTAGAGATATCCTTGATTTTTGTATAAATGATGTTGGTTTGAAGGATGCATAAGGGCTAGAAGGATGTGAAATCAATCTGGGAACCCATGCATACTAAAATGGGGCTAAACATAAGCACCTAATAAGGGTGCTTAATTTTTAGGAAGGTGCAATTTTTTAATTAGATCATATTATTATCTTCAAAAAGACATTGGAAGATCATAAGATGTATATTCTTAGGGTCTTTGAGAAGTTAAGGGAAGCAAAGTTATTGATTAACTTGAAGAAGTGCAGTTTTGTGAAGGAGTTACTGTACCTAGGATTTGTTGTCTCAGTAGATGGTCTTAAAATGAACCCAAAGAAATTGAGGGCTATACTTGAATGGCCTACACTAAGGATTTCCACTAAGGTAAGATATTTTCATAGTTTGGCTAGCTTTTATAGAAATTTTATCAAAAAATTTTGTAGTATATGTAGAACCACTTATGTCTTCCCATCAGTCTATGGATGGTGCGCTAAGATGAACTTGAAATTTGTCTTCAAATTTTTCTACAATGTTCTCCAAAAGTATCCAACAAACTTAGTATCTCAATCTGAAACCATGCTTTTCGGAGACCATGTAGTCTCACCAGTTCTCTGAAAAATAATCCAGCCACATGAACAACATCATTAGTCTTTCTACAAGGAATGAAATGTGTCATTTTTGAGAACTTGTCTACCACCACAAAATAGAATCATGTCCTCTTTGAGTCCTCAGTAAACAAAGAACAAAGTTCATACTAATGTCCTCCTAGGGCCTCTCTAGTACATGTAATGGCTGATATAGCATTGTATTCTTCTTGGTTTATTTTTCCGTTTGACATATTATACAAATTTGCACAAAATTTGTAACATCTTATTGCAATTATGGACAACAATAATGCTCACTAACCAGAGTAATGGTTTTATCTTGACCAACATGTCTAGTCAATCCTCGACTATGCTTCTCTTTGATTAGGTTTTCCCTCATGGAACTCTTTGGAATGCACAATTGGATACTTTTGAATAACATGTCATCGTGGATTATAAAACCCAACTATCTGGTCCTATCTAGAGTAACAAGTCATGTGCAAGCCATGTATGCCTCACCAAAATTGGGATCCTCAAGATAGAAACTCTTGAGTTCCTGGAACCCAACAACTTTGATCTGCATCTCTGTCAACAAATTATGCTTCTTGCTCAGGGAATCTACAACCCTATTATAATTTCCACTCCTATGCTTCAAAATAAAAGTGTAACTCTACAAAAACCTTAACCCATTTAAATGCCTTTGATTCAAATTTCCTTAGCTATTCAAAAAATATAACGCCTGATGATCAGTAAAAATCAAAGTCTGTAGGAAAAATATAATGTCTCCACTTCCTCAATGCCTAAACTATAGTATAAAAATCTTGATAATAAACATAATATTTTCCTTTTGAATCATTCAACTTCTCATTAAAATAAGTAATAGGTTTACCTTCCTAACTCAAAATGGCTCCAGTGACATTGCCACTAGCATCACAGTCTACATGAAATTCTTTATAAAAATTTGGAAGTTCCAAATAGGTTATTTTATAGATTTTATTTTCAACTAATCAAATCTCTTTTCTTCTCCTTTTTTCCCAAGCATACCTCTAAGATATTCAAATACATCTTTTGGCAAAGGTTTGGTGAATATATGTGCAATTTGCTCCTTTTTATTGATGTATTCCAATCTAACTTCCTTTTCTGCAACCTTGTCTCTCAAAAAGTGATACTTGATTGAAATATGTTTAGTCTTTGAATACATAATAGGATTCTTTGACATGTTCATTGTGATTTTATTATCACAATGTATAACTACTGGTTCTTCAAAGGTTATCCCAATGTCCTTTATCATCTGTTTCATGCAAATAATCTATGTGCAATTTATAGCAGTAGATACATATTCTGATTCAACATTAGTTTGAGATATACAATCCTACTTCTCACTTAACCAAGAAACCAATGTATTACCAAGAAAAATGCTCTAGCACTGGTGAATTTTCTGTCATCAACACTTCCCACCCAATCAACATCAGTATAAGCATGCAATATAAAATCATTAGACTTTTCATACCATAAATGATATTCTAGTGTCCTTTTCAAATATCTGAATGTCCTTTTAACTGTGATAAGGTGAGATTCCTTAGGATCATCTTAAAAACTCACAACAATTCCATTTGCACTAGCTATGTCTAGTCTAGTGTGAGTTAAATATTTCAAACCTCCAATCATGGACCTTTATTTTGTGTGAAAGACACTTTGAGATTCATTAGTAGTAATAAGCTTGCATCTAGTAACCATGGGTGTTACAATATATTTACAATCTTCCATCTCAAACTTCTTTAGAAACTCCTTAAGATACTTGGTTTGAGAAATAAAAATACCATGTTCATTTAGTGTAATGTGCAAACCAAGTAAGAACTTCATTGTACCAATCATAGACATTTCAAATTCACTTTTCATTTCTTTTGAAAATTTATTTCTTATTTCATCATTGCCTCCAAGGTTAATTTCATCCACAAATACTTCAATAATCAAGATTCCATCATTACTAGTTCCCAAGTACAAGTTACTATCTGTGCTACCTTTCCACCAAGATGCAACAAATACTTATCTAGCTGAGAATACCATTCTCTAGGTGCTTGTTTCAGTCCATACAATCTCTTCTTTAACCTGCATGCCATATCTCTATCATCTGTCAAAGGAAAACCATTAGGTTTCACAATGTAGACTTCTTCTTTTAGATCACAATTCAGAAATGCATACTTCACATCCATCTGATATAATTTAAATTCTTTATGTGTTGCATAAGCAAGAAAAAATCTCACCGACTCTAACCTAGCAAAATGGGTAAATGTTTCTTCAAAATCTATACCTTCCTATTGGGAGTAGCCTTTGCAAACCAATATATCCTTATTCCTTACAACCATACCTTCTTCATTCCTTTTTTTCTTTCGAAAACCCATTTAGTTCCTATTATCTTTTTGTACTTAGGTCTAGGAACCAATTCTTAATTTTTGTTTTTCTCTATCCGATCCAATTCTTCCTACATTGCCTTAATCCAAGATTCATCTTTACATGTCTCATCAGTAGTCTTAGGTTCTACTTGTGAAATCAGCAAAGGTTCATTCCTAATCTTAGATATTTTCACCATGCCCTTATTAGCGTTACCAATAATTTTATTTTTAGGATGGTTTCTCTAAACATACCTTGGTGTCTTTGGAGTTTTAGTAGGTTCATTCAAGCATACTTCAATTCAATTCTCAATCTCAAAAATTTGATTTTCCTCTTGTCTAGCAGTAATATCCCTATTCTCCAAGATATTATCATAGTCATACATTATTTATTGAATCTAAAACCTCCCATTAATCTTCACATTAGCACTTTCAACTATTTTCCTTAGTCTCAAATTGAAACATCTATAACCTTAACTTCTTGTAGAATATCCAAGGAAAATTCCTTCATCAATTCTAGCATCAAAATTTCCTATCTCATAAACCCTTTTTATATAACACTTGCTACAAAATATTAGGAAGTATTTCATAGTGGGAGTATGATCAAACCAAAGTTCATAGGGTGTTTTATTCATAGCTTCTATGATCTGTACTATGTTCAAAGTGTAGACTGCAGTACTGACTATCTCTCTCCAATGCATATGTGGAACATTTCCTTCAAGCAACATAGTCCTGGTAGCTAATATAGTCTCATTTCTTTGCTCTGCAATTCCATTCTGCTATGGTGTCCTAGGAGTAGATGTTTGTCTATATATTCCATGCTCTTCTCAATAAGCATTGAACACATTCAATGTAAACTCTCCACCTCTGTTTAACCTCAAACACTCTATCTTCAGACCATATTTGAATTCTCAACTTTTGTTTTGAAAATATTGAACTTATCAAATGCTTCAGACTTCCCTTTTAGAAATGCAACCCACATCATCTTGGAGTATTCATCAACAAAGAGTATAAATTACCTTTCATCATAGTAAGATATTGTTCTTGTAGGACCACAAAGATCTGTATGTACTAGATCCAACTTCTCATTTTCTATAAAGGATTTTCTCTTAAATATGCTCTTAGTTTGTTTTCATATTACACACTCTCTCCACATAGTGTTAGTAGACTTCACATTTTTTGTCAAATCTCTGACTGCATTAATGTTACTGGCCTTTACAATGTTATCAAAATTTATATGAAAAAATCTTCTATGCCATAGCCAAATGTCATCTATCTTTGCAACAAAACAAGTTTCCTTTGTATTATTCAACTTAAATACATTACCTCTTTATTTAGTATCTGATGCAATCAAGTTTCCATACTGACCTTTGATAGTATATTTTCCATCAATGAACTGCAAATTATATCCCTTTCCTACAAGTTTTCCAACACAAAAAAACTTGTGCTTAAGTCCATCAACAAGTAAGACATCATCAATGTTAGTTTTTCCATCAAGAGAGATTGAACCTACTACAATGATCAACTTAGGAGTGTTATCACCAAATCTAACTACACCACCATCATATCTACTCAGTTTAAAAAATTTATCTTTATCACTAGTCATATCATGTGAACAACTACTATCACTGATTCATTCTAATTTCTTTTGAACATGCGACACTAGGGATTTTTCTTCATAAAAAGGCTCATCATCTTTAATAGAAACAAAACCAATTTCATCATCATCTACAAAATCATCATTAGACACACCTTCACTAGCATAGTAGAATTCCTTATCCTTGGAGTAATCAGGTGTATGAAACTTAGGATTATGCTTAGGAACCCTTGTAGGACATCTAGATGCAAAATAACCAATCTTCTCATAAGAAAAATATTTCAGGGGTAACTTTCCTTCAAATTTACCCTTACCTCTCTTTTCCCTTCTTGCTATTAGGGCCACAGGTTTTTCTAGTTTCTTTTCTTCTTTTTCTATCTCTTCCCATTCATCAACATATTCTCCAAGCTTTTCATGTCTATTACCTCTGCTAGAGCCTACATGGCTTGATACCTAGTCCATTTTTCATTACATAAAGTCGCCTTGAAATGCAAACTCCACCTTAGATAAAGTAATCTCCAAATTTGTGGCCTCAAAGGTGGTTAGTTTAGCAATCAAAATTTATCTATTGAGGTTATTTTTCAGTGCTATGATCTCCTCTATTGCTTGAACCTTTGTTTTATAACCAGTATCAAAGATCTGAGAATCTCTGTGATCACTTATTTTTCAGTATATGTGCCTGCAGAGTTTCTAATGCCTGTAACAACCTTTGTAACCCTCTGTACATTTTCTCTAAAATTCTCATCATCTCACATTCTTAAAATCTCCATCCCAGTCTTCCAGTTTCATAACTTCTTCTTCTTAGTGTACTGATCTCCTTCATATAGTGATTCTAGCCTTATCCATATCTTATGTGCAGAATCAAGGTCTTTGACTTCTGTAAATGCAGCCTCAGAGATCACGTTGATCAATTCTTCCCTTGCATCCATATTATAATAAAACATCTTCTCATCTTTAGTAGCATTTGGTAAATCATCTTCTGACTTGATCTTCTCATCCTTGTTTGTAATCATCGAGTAATAAATCCCCATACTGAACAAATGAGTTCTCATCTCGTTCTTCCAACTGTCAAAATTTTTATCATCAAAATTTGGACTCTCATTCCTATATTAAGCCATCTCTGGATCACCTCAAGATATTAACCTTTCTCTAAGAGGACAAGATCTGATCACTATTAGGAGATCTAGCCCTATTAGGAGCAGATTATTACATCCAATACAGTCCTTGATAAAGGAAAAACCCTGTTAGGAGTACTTTCAACCTTGTTAGGAGTTAAATGAAATGAAGATCTCACTGCCCAAGAACACTGCCTAAATGTGAAGGTTAAACCCACCTTCTGAATCCATTGTCCACAAGAAGTATAAAATTATATTTATAAAAATGAACTGATTGATAGAAACTATCTTTTTCCTATACAATTCTAATGAATTGCTTTACAAACATAATCCCTGGCCTACATCCATAGAAACTTGCATTCACATGATCACAACATCCCATACATGCTACTTCACATCAAGTCACTACTTTCCTTTATACAAGTTACAAAAGGCAATTTGGTTGGCCTAATAAGACTTCCCCAATGCACAAAAATTACATATGCCTTTGCTAAGATAAACATGATACCTTACACAAGTATATAAAAAATACAAACCATCATTTATGAGCTAAGATCCATAAATCATGCTTGCCATCCATTAAACATGATACCACTCTATAGTCGGCTCCAAATAGGTTTTTACAAGTCCACACACCATAGTTGACATCACGAATAATCTAGCAATCTAAGAATCACAAATAAAATTATCTAATATATCTTCTACCACACCTCAATCTCTCATATCATAATAGATGATCACATCTGAGTTATCCCAAAACCTAAAAGACCATCTTTGTCATAATCTATTGTCACTGCTTTGTAACCAGTCTTTACCAAAACAACTATAACTCATGAAAATAACAACATAAGATCCAGTGACCTCAGACATAAGGTATACACTCATCCCTCTACATAGATTTTTGCTTGCATACTCTCATGTGTCATACACTGTCTGTATACATCTGTCAATCTCACTTGTACTTGTGATAACCAGTCTTTTTGAGACTTCCAAAGCATCCAACTGAAATATATGTTGACATCAATGAAAAAACATTAATGTCAACACCTCAAATAACAACAATTCCAACAATTTGAAAGAAGCATGATTCAGGAAATGCTTATGAAGTACATTTGCCTTGTGAACTAAATATTTTACCTATATTTAAAATTTCAGATTTGACAGAGTATCGTGATGGAAGTATTAAAGATAAAATAGAAAAAGCACAATGGAGTATTCCAACACCTACTTCAGATACAAAGGGGATATAAGATATCTTGGATAGTCGTGTTGGGAGATGCACAATAAACATGTAATATAAAGAGTACTTGGTCAAATGAAAATACAATCCTATTTAAGATTCATCATGGTTGTCAAAAGAAGAGGCATTGAATAGGATGAACAAATGAGAGGGAGGTGAATCACTTATTCCTACACAATTTATAAAACTTTCTACTTAGGGGGATTTTTTGTGGTTTTGGAGTTCATTCTGTTTCAGGTGTTTTGCCATCAATGCCAAAGGGGGAGATTGTTAGCACTTTTGTGTTGCTATTAGCACTGGTTTTAGTGTTTCTTCTTGTTGGAAACATTAATGGTATCTTGGTGTTGTTATAATAGTGGTGGTCCTTACCTTGTATTGTTTTTAGTTGACACTTACTATTTTGAATGTATTTCACCCTGTCTCTTCCACCGGTATGTGTAGTGGTTCTGGTGAGAAAGACATGGTTTTGGTTGTGGCATTCTTGAGAAATATATTGTCTTAGTTTTTATATTCTTATGTTCTAGTAAGCAATACATGGTCCTGGTTGTGGTGTTCCCATAGTTCTAGCACTATGTTGGGATGTACCAATAGTCTGGTGTATCGGTTGGAGTGTCATGTGCATTAACCGATAGCTTTATGGTTATGGAATCTACATTTTTGGTAGATTGCTTTCTAGATCTAGATAGGATATAGAAATTAATCCACCAAAAATGTAGATTCCATATCCATGAAGCTATTGGTGAATGCATAGGACACTCCAACCGATACACCATACTATCAATGCATCTCAACACAATGCTAAAATTGTGGGAGCACCACAACTTGGACCATGTCTCAAGCAAAAAATTATCCGAACCTTTGAAATCCCAAAACCATGACCATTTCCTTATTATCATAACTTAGGAATGTCACAACAAAGACCATGTATTTCTCACTAGAACCACTGAACATACCAATGGAAGAGATTGGGTGAAATACCTTTAGAATAGTAAGTTTCAACTTAGAACAACACAAGGTAAGGACCAGCACTAGTATATCATCACTGAAATACTATTAATGTTTCTAACAAGAAGAAACACTAAGATATCAGTTATGATACCGATACCACCAGGATGTCAGTATAATAGTTTTGACATTAATGACAACCAATGGCAACAACACCACAATAGTGATAACAATATCCCCCTTTGGAATTAATGGAAAAATACCTTAAAAAATGAACTCTAGAACCATAGAAACTCCCCCTAAGTAGATGACATCATTGACATTTTGTTTTCTCCATTTTCTTTCCCTTTTTCCATAATGGCAAAGGGCCATAGGCCTGTTACTAAGAGTGCCAACAATGTGATTGTGAAAAATAAGTAATACAATCAGAAACCAATAGTCTTACTCCTAGAAGATAATCAATAATACTAAAAAAATATCATTCATTATCTTTCAGATTCTCTCTAATAGTACTTCTTCTTCTCCCCATGAGAACATGCATGACTTGGTTCCAATCATATTACACCCTTTTCCACAAATCAACAACCACAAAAAATAACCAAGCATATATACTATCATGCTATACTAATAGATGAATTAAAATCCAAGGACTGAATCTAAGAACAAATTTTGCTTCCTCCTAAAATTCCTTAAACTTAGCTTCATCTTGTGGAACCACTGCATATCAAACCAGCTGGTAGAATACCAGGAACATCGAACACTTGGTGTAGGAGAACCTAGGATAAATCCACTCCCTAAGTTTTTGTAGTGGATTGTACTGACCCTATCCAAGTCAATGGTTTTTTTTTTACCTTAGAAGGTCTAGCTTGTTTGTTTCTAGTTGGATTAGACTAGGACTTGTCCAACTAGTTGGTTAAGGTTTTGAGTGTTTTAATGCATTTAAGCCTAAATTGGGAATTAGTGGTAAAAAATAATAGAAGGCTTGGAATGGATTAAATTTTTCCCTAAGAAGGCCTTTATGATGTTTATACATCATACCATGATGATTGGAGGTCATAAAACTGAGTTTTAACAAAAGATGTTAAAGTTGCTAAAAAGTTGCTTGACAACTTTTGCAACTTTGCAATGTTGTCCAACAATATTGTCAAGTTTGATTCCTTTCGGTGAGTGGAAATTTTGGTTAATGGTAGTGGCCTAAAAAATGGAGGAGGCATATTTGGATACCATGAGGCCCATTTACCGAGGCATGGGTGGTGTAATGAAAGTTTTTGAATAGTAGAAGCTCTCTGTTTTCTGGTTGCATACACAATCTACTAATTTTGTGTTTTAACATTGTGAGATGGATTGAATAGCACAAGTTAGTATTATATTTGGATAGTAGAGCTGGTTTAGAGTAACTTCTTTTCAGTGTGCAAGTTTATGTGTGTTCATTAGAGTAGAGTTGTAAATTAATTTTTAAGTAGACTAGTTGTTGGAGTTGACAGGGTGGTTTTGAGTAACATGGATCCTCCATAATTCTCCACCATTCATTTCATCATGGAATGGGGAAATATGGAAGGAGATCCTCTATATATAATGTATATAGAAGGAAGATTCATAAAAGATGTTTTTCTAATTTTCTTTGCAAGCCCTAGGTGAGACTAGAGTACCCGGTGTTTGATTGCAAAGACAATGTGAGTTGTGGGAAACCAGAATGGTTTTGGAAACCTAGGGGATATATAGATGCCTCCTAGAAAGGATAAGACTACACCAATCAAGTTTGATACATTTTCATGGATAAGTCATATGGCTGCACTATTTTATCCCAATTAGCCTTAGTCATCCTTAATTCTAGGATTCCAGTGTACGAACACCTTAGGACCCTAAAACCTACAAAATCCTTTGAGTCTTGGAAAAGGGTACCAGAATCCCCCACTTTGTTTTTGGGGTTGTTTGGGGTTATTTTACAATAATTGGGAGAAACCTATCAGATAGGTCTAATAGAAGGACTAGTCCTAAAAGCCAAATTTGAAGGTGAATTGGGAGATCATTTGGAACAATTCTGATACCTTGTCACAAATGTGATCATGTTGAGTAAAACATGAGAAATATCATTGTAAACACTTGTAGAGTTGAAAGGATAAAAATACACTTGGAGTTGTCCAAGGAAGAGTAGAAGAGTTGTAGTACACCAGTTGATAGTTTCCCCTCAAGGTGAAGCACAAGGAAACCAAGTCATTTTGTTGAGTTAGTGAAGTCTTAGGCTAGTGGATAAAAGAATTGGGAGGTCCTAGAAGTGATTTTAGGATCTTGAGAAGACTAGGACAAGTAGAGTCCTAGATAGTGTTTGTGCAAGCACACCTTGGAGTACTTCTATCAGATTGGTATCATAGCTTGTTTGATCAAGCTTGTGGCGAATGTTCCAACCACAAGAGTTAGTAGGAGAGTATACACTGGTGAAAAATGTAGAGTTGGAAAAGAAGGTAGATGAGCAAGAAGAAGAGAATATATTGCTCAGAGAGATATTGGCACAATTGGAGCACAAAGTGGACCAAGTGGAAGAAAAGACTGAAGATGTGAAGGATAAGGTTGAAGGGAAAGGAAAGGAGATTTCCATAGATGATGAAGTACCTAAAGGTGACCCTATCCTTACTAAAGAACCATTCTTAAAGGCATTAAAGGCTATGAGTGGTAAAGGACTATAATGAGTTCCTATCTTTGCTGGAAAGATGGAACCAACGATAGTCCTAGATTGTATAGGACTAGAAAATCACTTTGAGTGTGATGGAATAACTAAAGCTTAGAAGGTGAAATTTTCTAAGGCCAAACTAAGAGGGTGTACACTCACTTGGTGGAAATTTATCCAAGATGAGAGAGAGAAGGAAGGAAAGAAGCTCATTGCCACATGGAAGGCTATGGTTACAAAAATCAGAGATGCTTATGTCCCTGAGAATTATGAGATCCAATTGCATAAAAGAAGACAAATTCTAAGACAATAGGACTTAGATGTAAACTCCTCTATTGAAGAATTTCAGAGATTATGCATGAGTTTTTGAGTTGCAGAGGATTATAAGGTGAAGGTAGCTAGATACCTTAATGGTCTCAAGTGGACTATAAAAGATAAAATGAGTCTCTTGACTCCTGATACTATTCAGAAATGCCACCAAATTGTAATAAATGTAGAAGATAATTTAAGGAAGAAATAATATTCAAGCACCACCAGAGGTAGAGGAAAATGAAGAGACAATAGAGGATAGAGAGGTGGTATGGTGGAAGAAGTTCTGAGACAAAGATTCAAGGAGAGACCAAGCTTACTGAGAAACAAGAAGGGAGCTCTAGTATAGGTAACTCAGATAAAGGAAGGAAATCTAACAATAGAGGAAGAAGCAATAGCCAAGGAAGAGGTAACTATTTTTCAAGCATGAAATGTTACCACTGCAACCAGATGGGACACCTTGCATATAGATGTCCAAAGAAAGGCACTACTTCCCAAGTGATGTAAGTAGGGTTAGGGGTTTCTATGGTTTCCTTACTGGATATAAGGACTTTCTTAGGATTTCTACTAGCCTATTAGGGTTCACTTATATACCCTATTATGTATAGGATCACAATCCTATCCTTCCCACTTCCCCACCTAGTTACAATAAGTTAATTGCTTACTAAATCAATGGTTCTATCTTGCTACCCACCTTGCATATTTACAAAAAATGTTTTCTTCTTGCTTCATAGTGAATGGGGGATGTATTTAGATGTTATTCAATCCCATTCCATCTTCTGATTACAAATCAATTGGGTTTAGTGACCCAAACTCTCCAAACTGTCCACTTTGTCCCAAATAGGGATACTAGAATTAGCCCTATTTGAGAGGTTTTCTCCCTTTAACTCCATAATATACTTAACAAGGTGATAAATGAATTTGATATCTGGATACCATCTATGGATACCTACAAGATTTTAAAGGTCACAACTTGGTCTAATAATGAGGATTTCAAGTTGTTTTAGACTGTCTTCTCTAGGGTCACTTCAAAACTATAGCAATACTCAACTTGGGAGTCCCTCATTTTATATTATTCTCCTTCACACATCCCCCTAACTTCTTCCAATCTTGGATTGAAGCTTTCAATGTATTCAACCTGTTGCCTTTTGCTTTTAACCTCTGATGTTGCCTAGCCGGGTGCTATCAACGTGCCTAGGGCATCATGTTAAAAATGCCAAATCTTGTTTCTAGGGCCTCTGATCCTACACATGCCATATTATAAAATCCTTCTCCCATATAAAAAAAACTCATAAAATTTCTATGGTGGGAAAGGGAGTGGTAAGCACATCTCCATAAATTGCTCAAACTGGGGCAGCAAACTGCCTAGACACAAAAGATTTTTTAAAACCTATCAAAATGACCTCTTCGTAACTTTATTATTCAATTAAAAATGTCTACATGTACATTAAAAATTAGGATCCAAGGTTATATCATGTATTTCAATCCATTAACCTCTTCATGCAACCAAAAAGCAGCTTGGAGACTGTCCACTGTGACATCAGAATAACACTACATAAAATCTCTTCAAAGTATGAGAAGATGACCTCCTTTCAACTCAAAATATAAATGAAAAAGACTTATAATAACATGGAGAAAAAATCTAGAATACTAAAAAATAGCTTCTAATACATTTTATCCTCCATGCAAGCAAATGATAGTGGCACTATAAAATTGTATAAAGTGTGACAATCAAATAGAAAATCATTCAAAACATGATTATGATGGACTAAAATATAACCATGGTGTGAAGATAAAATGTGTATCCCTATCATATTAACTAGTATCAATAGCTAACATTAGGTTTTTATCCCTCTTTTACATATATGCAATGAAAACTCACAAAAATAGTGATCTTTCTCAAAAGCTCAGAATTTTCATTAATGCAAACTTCTTCTTCTTGGTTAAAAATCCTTTCTCATGATTTTGGATAGGTTTTCAACATCCTAAGTAACATCCCATCATGGATTGAGATGTTAAAAAACATAATTTCTTCCTCCAACTCGGTCTGCAACATATTCTTCAAAACTATCATGCAAAATCCAAAAGTTGTCATAGCAAATTTTTGTCTTTTTGTCTTTTTTGACCAAGTAGGACTTGGGATCTTCCTTGGGAATTTATTAAGGCATATTAATGACTTATAATAATTCTTTATGCTCTCGACAAACATTCTTCTCTCTTTTTCCATTTTTAGCACTTTTTGGCCAAGTTGACAACTTTGGCAAGAATTTACAACTTTTGCAATATTAAGACAACCTTTGAGGTTTTATCTTTGAATGTTTGCATATGACATATAACCATCCTTAAAAAAATTTTAAAATAACCTAAGCTAATACAAGTCCTATTTTCATTCTAGGACTCATTTTTGCAACTTCTCCTTGAAGGACACACAAAACAACTCCTAAGAAAACTATCTAGTCATGGATTGACCTAGTCATATCCATCTTAGGGAAAATAAAGAAAAGGACATTCTAAGGTCCAAAAAACTCTCCTGACTTGGATAGAGTGAGTACATGCTAGAAATCAAATAATAAAGCAAGAAACATATGGTTTAAGCTAGGTGTGCTCCTGCACCATACTCCCCCAAACAGAAGAAAGGTTAATGCATTCTTGGATTGAGAATGTTTGAGTCAATGCCCAACCTTTTGACTCTGATTCTTTGATCCAAGTAGCATCAACATCTTCTTTTTCATAACATTTATCAAGGTGCTCCATGTAGTCTTTGTTCCTAGTCTTCTTGTAGACCATTGAGTCTAGTATCTTTTTAGCTATCATAGACGAAGTAGGGTTTAAGTTTAGATCTTTTACCTCTTGTATTACCTCTTGAAGGTTCTGATCAACATCTTGAATGGGTCCTTTGTATGCTACCAAATTTGTAATGTTAAAAACTAGTGACAACCCAATTTCTTTAGGATGCTCCACCTTGTATGATTTGTTGCCATACTTTTCAAGTATCTTACATGGACCCAGCCTCTTCATCTGTAGCTTGTGAGGAACACCTTTTTAAGCCTATGTTTGTTCAAGTGTACCATCACAAAGTATCCAATCTGAAACTGAACATCCCTCTTTGTTGCATCCACCTTTGTCTTCACCTTTTCAACATTGTCAATCAAGTTCTTTCTCACACTTTCATGGACTTCTCTCATTGAATGAGCAAATTCCTCATCATATCCACTACCATGAATTCCTTCCTTCAATTCTCTAAGTTCAAAAATTTCTCTCGGGTGAAAACCATAAACAATTTCAAAAGGACTCTTACCAGTTGATCTATTCACTATATCATTATATGCATATTCATCTTTTCCAATGAGTTGGTCCCATGCTTGACTATACTCCTTTGTGAGGCATCTCAGAAAGTTACCAAGACTCCTATTGACCACCTCCATTTGACCATCTGTCTATGGATGATAAGTAGATCCAAAAGACAAGTTAGTGCCAAGCTTTTGCCATAAGTTCTTCCAAAAATGGCTCATGAACTTTGTATCCCTGTCTGAAATGATACTAAGTGGGAGTCCATGGATCCTCACCACTCCATTGAAAAATAATTGAGCAATGTTACAAGCATCATGAATAGTCTTACAAGGTATGAAATGAGCTTTCTTGCTAAATCTGTCCACAACAACATAAATACTGTCATATCCCTGCCTTGTTCTTAGCAAACCAACTACAAAGTCCATGCTTATGAATTCCCATGGTCTGGTTGGGATCGGAAGTGGTTGATAAAGACTTGCATTGGAATATGTGCCATTTGCTTTTTGACACACTACACAACTCTCAACATACTGTCTAACATCTCTTCATTCTAGGCTAAAAATAGAACCTAGTGACTAGATCTTGAGTCTTATTGACTCCAAAAATGACCACTAAGTGCTCCATTATGTTTTTCCTGAATCAAATTCTCTCTCATAGACCCTCTAGGAACACAAAGCTGACCTCCTTTAAACAATAAATCATTCTGCCAAGTATATTCAGCAAACTCACCATGAAAGTTGTTTTAAACTCCTTGCATACCTTGTAGATTTGGGCAAAATCTTTATCTTCAGCATATAGGTCTTTGAAGCTATCAATACCTAGGCTTTGTAGCTAAACTTCTTGGACTATGAGAAGCCTTCTACTCAATGCATTAGCAACCTTATTTTGTACTCCCTTTTTATGCTTGATATTGAAAGTGTAGGCTTGTAGATACTCCACCCACTTCATGTGTTTGCTGCTAAGTTTGTCCTAAGAGTTAAGGAAGATGAGAGCTTGGTTATCAGTATATACTATAAACTCCTTTGGTAGCAAGTAGTGCCTCCACTTCTTGAGTGCTTGGACTAGAGCATACAACTCTAAGTCACAAGAAGAGTACTTCTTATTTGCATCATTTGGCTTCTCACTGTGGAAAGCTATTGGTCTTCCTTCTTGGCTTATGAGAGACCCAATGGCCACATTACTTGCATCACATTCTACTATAAAAATCTTATCAAAGCTTGGAAGAACTAGAGTAGGCAACTCTGCTATTTTCTCCTTGAGTGTTTCAAACCCTTTCTTAGCTTGTGGTGTCCATTGGAACTTTGTCTTCATCCCACCTCTAATGGTGTATGACATAGGTGCAAAATTCCAACTGAAATGTCTAATGAACCTTCTGTAATACTAAGCTAGACCATGAAAAATTCTCACCATAATTTCAGCCTTGGGAGTAGGCCAACTTAGAATGGCATCCACCTTTTCTAAATCCATTTTGAGGTCACCCTGAGACAAAACAAAACTGAGATATACAAGCTTCTATTTCATGAAGTCACACTTCTCTGAATTGATACTTAGCTTTTCATCATACAATTTCTTGAAAACAATTTTCAAATGCCTAATATGCTCCTCCTTAGTTTTGCTGAAAACTAAAATGTCATCTAGGTAGACAACAACAAACTTACCAATGCATTCTAAAAATACCTCATTCATAAGCCCCTTAAAATTTGAGGGAGAATTAGATAAACCAAATTTCATTACAAGCCATTTATACAAACCTTCTATAGTTTTGAAGGTTGTCTTCCATTCATCTCCTTCATTTATCCTAATTTGGTGGTAGCCACTCTTAAGGTCAATTTTTCTGAAGTACTTTGCCTCCCCTAAACAGTCTATTAGGTCTTCAATTCTAGGTATTGGGAACCTATTTATAATGGTGATTCTATTAATTTCTCTATAATTAGTGTATGAGTTAATTTTGGCCTTCTAAATCAACCACACACTTCAACATAGTCCTTCTTCACCAGGTACACCCAAGACTAAATATGAGTTATTCATCCTGCCTGTCTGCGTGATTCAACCTGTTGCCTTCTATCTAGATGGAGTTTTGAAATTTGCTCTCAGGATGAGGGCCTCACAACTATGGACCATCAAAGAATGAAGGATTTAATCATGATAACAATGCAATGCAAAGATTATGCTATGAATTGAAATATGCAAGATAATCTAAGTATGATCACTAAATGCCATTATTCTAGAAATTGAAGCTATTCTATTTGCAATATTGAGATTAATCTATATGATCTTAAGAAAATGAGATAACAATTCAGTATAATAACAATGCAATTTTTGAGTCAAGTTTTTAGGGGATTTGAATGAAGAAAGAGGGTTCTTTTATAAACCCTGAGAAGACCAGAATAGAAACTTTCCTGTTTGAAATAAAACAACTTAGAAAAGCCAGTTAAAATAGAAAGCTTTATT
>MU227733.1:425975-449797 GCA_018584345.1 Thuja plicata
TCAATTGTTTTATTTCCCTTTAAAGCACAATTAATTCACAGTTTCTATTTCTGAATAGAAGAAAGCTTTTTGAGAGAATACCCAATTAATTAAATAAATATGACCTCATAATTGATTTTTCTTAATTATCTGAATATTAAATTCAAATATTTGAAAAGAGGATATTTATTTAATAATTAAATATTATTTAATTCCTTTTCATGTGTTTCAGCTAAAGAGGGTGAATTTAATTTAATTAAAGTGCTAGGACTTTATTAATTAAATTAATTCGATCATAAGGTTTATTTAGCCAAATAGATATTTAGGAATTAAATATGATGTATGATTAATACAAATTTATGATTTTCTGCATTTGACACTCAGGTCGAGTAGAGTCAGTGAAAACTCAGAATTGCCTAGTATAATAGGACTTTGATGATTTACAAGAATAACAAATGCAACAAGATTGGTTAGAGTTGCAAGATGCCAATTTTGGGGTGTTACAATTAGTACAAAGTTTCCAAGCTCCTCCTTTATTAGGTGCTAAAATAGTAGGGACTAGACATGGGCTTATGCTCTTTCTAATTAGGCCTTGGTCTAATAACTCTATAATTTGTTTGGCTATTTGCTCATTTTATTGAGGGGTCATCTTATAGGAAGCTTTGTTGGGTAAGGTATCTCTTGGGATTAAGTCAATGTTGTGGCTAACAAGTCTCTTAGGAGGTAGGGGAGTGGGCTAACCATCATTCACAATGTCTCTATACTCTTCAAGTATTTATTTTACCTCATCTAGTATCTCTGATTTCTTGATAGCAGCTTCATCTTTTGGCTTCAATACTAAAGCAAACCCAACTCCTTCTCCTTCTCCTTCTCCTAGCATGTTCAAGAACTCATTCTCATCAACCATGAGCACACTTGGACTTGATGTCTTCATCTCTCCTTCTTCTATTAGGGACTGAATTTTGAAAGTCACTCCATATTTCTTTTCTTGGTTCCATCTTGCATGGCTTGCCTATCAAATTTCCATGGCCTTCCAAGTAGAATTTTGTATGCATCCATGGGAAGAATGTCACATAGAACTCTATCCTTGTACTTGCTAATGGTGAACTCTACCCATGCTTTTTCTCCTACAAACACATGCTGTCCTTTGTTGATCCATGTAACCTTTTATGGGTTGTCATGTGGAATCCTCTTCAAATTTAGCTTGGTGACTGCCTCTTCACTAATGATATTATCAGTTGAGCCCAATTCAATGATGACCCTACACACCTTTCCTATGATTTTTCACTTCACTCTAAAGAGTTCTCTTCTTTGGCTTGGTTCTTCTTTTCTTGGCTCTCTGATCAATGTCCTCTTTATCATTAGGATCTCATCTTCCTTTGAATCTAAAGGTACCTCAGAAGGCTTACTGCTGCAACTTGATTCTTCTTGTACATAGTTAACTCTCTTTCTACCTCCTTGAGAAGTAGAACCTTTTTTATGAAACCTATAGGTAGGATTCCCTAGTTTATATCAATGGTAGCACTTCATGGTGGCAAAGTAGGATGCTCCTCTTACTTTATTGATGCTTCTCCTTCCTCTCCAACTAGTGTTAGAGCCTCTACCTTTCCTAAAACCTCCTCTATTTGAGTTTCCTTTCTAATTTTCAATGAGATTGTTCTCAGTTTTCTACCTTGAATCTGATCCTCTTCCACCATAGCCTCTTTGTTCTCTTCCTTCTCTACCTCTACCTCTTCCTTTGAAGTTTGACTCTGATTTCTTTTTGTTCTTCTCTTCTACTTTCAATGCAAGTTGGAAACATTTATGAATGGTTGTAGGAGTCCATAAAGTGATTTCCTCTTGGATATTCTATTTTAGGCCTCCAAGATACCTAGCCACCTTTATAGTCTCATCCTCTTGGAATCTTGACCCCAAGCAAAACTTTTGGAATTCCTCAGTGTATGTAGCCACATCTAAATATTCATGCTTCAAATTTTGCCTCTTCTTGTGAAATTGGATTTTATAATCCTCAGGTAGGTACTGCTATTTTATCTTGTTTAACATGGACTTCCAATTTGAAATTGGATTCTTACCCATATTTTCCCTCTCTTCTTGGAGGTACTTCCACCTTGTTAATACTAAACCTCTTAATCTTGACTTTACAACCTTTACCTTCTGTGCTTCAGTTATGCCCTCACATTCAAAGTGATTCTCAATGCCTTTTACCCATTCCAGAACTAGGTCACTATCCATTTTTCTAGTAAACCGTATAATTCCTTCAAGAATTTTTCCTCCTAGGGATTTGAGAGCTTTTAGAAATGGCTCCGCATTCATTGGAGGGTCTGGTTTAGGTATCATTTCTTCTTCATAAACTTTATGCTTCCTTTTGCTGCTACTAACTTCATCTCCGTCTTTGCTTTTAGTTGCATCTGCAACTTCTTGGAGTTTTTCCTTCATCTCATCCAAGGCTTCTTTAAGGACTATACTCTTTTCCCTTTGATCTTCTATTTCCTTTTTCTACTCATCTACTTCCTTTGCAAGCTCTGCATTGGTGACCATCTTGTTTTCACCTACTGATACTATTGGCTGGAACATCTACCACAATCCCAATCAAATTAGGCTCTGATACCAATTTGATGTAAGTAGGTTAGGGGTTTCTATGGTGTACTTACTGGCTATAAGGACTTGCTTAGGATTTCTCCTATCCTATTAAGGTTCACTTAGATACCCTATTCTGTAAAGGATCACAATCCTATCCTTCCCACTTCCTCACCTAGTTACACAAAGTTAATTGCTTACTAAATCAATGGTTCTATCTTGCTACCCACCTTGCATGTTTACACAAAATGGTTTCTTCTTGATTCATAGTGAATGGGGGATGTATTTATATTTTATTCAATCCCATTCCATCTTTTGATTACAAATCAATTGGGTTTAGTGACCCAAACTCTCCAAACTATCCACCTTGTCCCAAATAGGGCTACTAGAAGTAGCCCTATTTGAGAGGTTTTATCCCTTTAACTCCAAAATATCCTTAAGAAGCTGATAAATGAATTTGATATCTGGATACCCTCTATGGAGGCCTACAATATTTTCAAGGTCATAACTCCTCAAGCATTTCGTACACTGGAAAGTCACAACTTGGTCTAATAATGAGGATTTCAAGTTGTTTTAGACTATCTTATCTAGGGTCACTTAAAAACTATAGAAAAAATCAACTTGGGAATCCCTCCTTCTATATTATTATCCTTCACACATCCCCCTAACTTCTTACAATCTTGTATTGAAGCGTTCAATGCATTCAACCTGCTGCCATTTTCTTTTAACCTCTGATGTTGTATAGCTGGGTGCTATCAACTCGCCTAGGGCATCATATTAAAAATTCCAAATATTGTTTCTAGGGCCCCTTCTCCTACACACACTATATTATACAATCCAACTCTCATATACCAAAAACCCATAAAATTTCTATGGTGGGAAAGGGAGTGTCAAGCACATCTCCATAAATTGCTCAAACTGGGGCAGCAAACTGCCTAGACACAAAATATATTTTAAAACCTATCAAAATGACCTATTCCTAACTTTTTTATTCAATTAAAAATTTCTGAATTTACATTCTCAATAAGGATCCAAGGTTATATCATGGATTTCAATCCATTAACCTATTCATGCAACCAAAATTAGCTCATAGACTATCCACCGTGACAGCAGAATAACACTACACAAAAGCTCTTCAAATCATGAGAAGATGACCTCCTTTCAACTTTAAATATAAAATAAAAAGACTTTTAAGAACATGGAGAACATAAAATTAATACTGAAACATATCTTCTAATACATTTTATCCTCCATGCAAGCAAATGATAGTGACACTATAAAACTGTAAAAAGTGTGACAGTCAGAGAGAAAATCCTTCAAAACATGATTATGATGGACTCAAATATAACCATGGTGTGAAGATAAAATGTGTATCCCTATCATATGGACCAGAATAAATAGATAACATGAGGTTTTTCTCCCTATTTTACATACATGCAATGAAAAATCACAAAAATAGTGATCTTTCTCAAAAACTCAGAACTTTCATTAATGCAAACTTCTTCTTCTTGGTTACAGATCCTTGTTCATGATTTTGGGTAGGTTTTCCACATCCTAAGTAACCTCCCATAATGTATTGAGATGTTACAAAACACCATTTCTTCCTCCAACTCGGTCTGCAACATATTCTTCAAAACTGTCATGCAAAATCCAAAAGTTGTCATAGCAACTTTTTGTCTTTTTCGACCAAATAGGACTTGGGATATTCCTTGGGATTTTCTTAAGGAATATTCATTATTTCTAAGCATGATTTATCCTCTTGAAAAACATTCTTCTCTCTTTTTCCATTTTTAGCACTTTTTGGCCAAGTTGACAACTTTGGCAAGAATTTACAACTTTTGCAATATTAAGACAACCTTTGAGGTTTTATCTTTGAATGTTTGCATATGAAATATAACCATCCTTAAAAAAATTAAAACATAACCTAAGCTAATAAAAGTCCTCTTTTCACTCTAGGACTCATTTCTGCAACCTCTCCTTGAAGGACACACAAAACAACTCCTAAGAAAACTATTTAGTCATGGATTGACCTAGTCATATCCATCTTAGGGAAAATAAAGAAAATGACCTCGTAAGGTCCACAAAAATCTCCTAACTTGGATAGAGTAAGTACATGACATAAATCAAAGAACAAAGCAAGAAACATAGGGGTTAAGCTAAGTGTGCTCCTATACCACCAAGGAAGTGAGAAAAGGGTAAACTATGTTCAAGAGGAGGCCAGTGGGAGAAAAAAACACCATGAGATACCCTTAGAGTCAGAGGAAGGTGAGAAATTCGTGATGAGGAGGAAACTGATTAAGGAGCCAGTGAAAGAGGAACCTAGTCAAAGGAGATCACTATTTATAGTGAAATGCAAAATGATGGGAAAATTATGTAGATTCATCATAGAATTAGGGTCTACTGACAACATAGTGTCAGAGGAGGCAGTCAGAAAGTTGAGGATGAAAAGAATACCCTATACCAACCCTTACAAAGTCACTTGGTTGAACAAACCACAGTATGTCCTTGTCAATTAACAAGCTTGGGCAGACTTCTCCATTGGGAGATACAAAGACAAGGTATTGTGTGATGTCCTACCTATGGATGCCTATCACCTACTCCTTGGAAGGCCATGGAAATTTAACTGACAGACCATGCATGATGGAGCATTGAATTCTTATTCTTTCAAGAAGGACAATGTGACTTTCAAAATATAGTCACTATTAGAGGATGGAGATATGAAGTCTACAGGCCCCAATATCCTTATGGTTAGTGAGGAGTTCTTAGAAGCCTTAGAAGAAGGAGAGGGAGTTGGTTTTGCACTTGTATTGAAGCCAAAAGAAGAAAGTGTAGACACAGTCAAGAAGACAAAATTACCTAAGGAAGTGCAAGAGATGTTGCAGAAGTATGAAGGCATTGTGAGTGATGGAAAACCATCAACTTTACCCCCTAAGATAACTTTAAGTCATCAAATAGACTTTATCCTAGGAGATACCCTTCCTAATAAGGCATCCTATGAAATGACTCCTCAACAAAATGAGGAAATAGCTAAGAAAATCAAAGAACTCTTAAGCCACGGTCTCATTAGGAAAAGAATTATCCCTTGTGTTGTACCCACTATCTTAGCACCCAAAAAGGGAGGAACTTGGAGGCTGTGCACTAACTCTAGAGAAATAAACCGTACCATTAGGTATAGGTTCCCTATTCCTAGGATAGAAGACCTAATGGATTTTCTAGGAGAAGCCAAATTTTTCACAAAGATTGACTTAAAGAGTGGATACCACCAAATTAGAGTAAATGAAGGGGATGAATGGAATAAAACCTTCAAAACCACAAAAGGTTTGTATGAGTGGCTTATAATTCCATGTTGGTTATCTAATGCCCCATCTATATTCACGAGGCTCGTGAATGAAGTCCTTTAGGACTACATAGGTAAAAATTTTGGTAGTGTATCTACATGATATAATCATGTATAGAAAGACAAAAGAAGAATACATCAGACACTTGCAGATAGTTTTCAAGAAGCTACAAGAGGAGAAGTTAATGATAAATTTGGAAAAGTGTGAATTCATGAAGCAGGAGCTAGTGTATCTTGGGTTTGTGTTGTCCCAAGGCAATCTAAAGATGGATCCAAGTAAAGTGGAAGCCATTCTCAACTAGCCTACTCCAAGAAACACAATGGAGGCAATTTGTGCTCCTATGTTAGATACTATCAAAGGTGGAATGAAAACTCAGTTTGTGTGGAATGAGAAAGCTAACCATGGATTTGAGTTGTTGAAGAAGAAGATGGCTACTCAGCCAATCTTGATTTTGCAAAGCTTTGAGAATTTGTTCACAGAGGAATGTGATGCTAGCAATGTGGCTATTAGTTCTATCTTGAGCCAAGAGGGAAGACCAGTAGCTTTCCATAGTGAAAAGCTAAGTGAAGCCAAGAAGAAATAATCTTCTTATGACCTATATATGTATGCTTTAAAGACATATTTTTCCATTAGTATGCAAAGAAAAACCATTTTTGAAACCGTCGGTAACACCAACACTGAAAGATAGGTTTAGTGCAACCCGACAGACAAGTTCACAAGGGAACCTGACGACACAGTTTACTAGTGCAACCTAAAAATGTTACAAGAGGAACCCGACAGAGGAACCCAAGAAGAATATTATAGTATAACCCAAAAGAACAAATAAGAGAGGAACCCGATAGACTACAGAGAAACCTGAGCACCAGTCTACTGAGAGATAGTTATAAATCCTGAGAAATGTTGATCTGACTTCCACGTCAGATAAAAAAATTGAGTTTTATATATAGATTTTTGATTAGCTTTAAATCCATTTCTTGAGGGACAAGCAATGTAATTGTAATTATTTTAATCAGTCTAACTGATTGAAAACATGCAAACTAGGAGATAAAGGTCAAGTTGTAAACCTTTGATTATAGATTTATTATTGTTATGCGTGAAACTCATTTAGGTAAAACTCATTGTATAAATAGATGTGTAATCAATCAGAAGATGTGGATGTGATGATGATTGTAGCCGCAAACACATCTATGGATTAGAGATAGAGTTTTATGCAGAAGAATAGCCAAAGATGAAATAAGTTATCAAGAACAAGATCCAAGGCTACCATGCAGAATAGAGGTATTGATCAATCACTATACATGATAATTATACATGTGAAATTTATTGGATCTATAATCAGAAATTCTAGATTGCATATACTTAGGTCAATGAATATTTTTTACTACATTCTAAAGTGTGTAGCTAATAGAATAAATCCTTGAGAAAGGTGGATTTAACAATCCTTTGTAAATATCTTAACCGAGTGCGCACTAAATAGTGTTGCTAAATCTCTTATCAGAGTAGACCTTAACCAGTCTCTACATGTTACTCCTAACAGGGTAAGATCATAAAAAGTGATCAAACTTGTAAGCCTTAATCGGCCCCTTCCATTATGTAGATAGTGAAGTTTTGTGGGTTTTACCCCCACCGCAATTTTTACCTTCTAACAGGGGTTTTCTGCATTACCAAATCTTGTGTCATGTGTCAATACATTTCATGAATATTTCTATGAATGTTTGAATGCTAATTGAGTTTATGATTTGATTAATACAATATATTGATTACTATAAGGATTAAGGTTAGGTGATTAAAGTTTTAAGGGTATTGATTCACCCCTCCCCTCTCACTACACACCATTCCATTATTTCCAACAATTAGTATCAGAGCTAGATCTCTTATTTGGAAAATTTTAAAAGACTTAAGAGAAAAGATCATACAATGGAAAGGTATAAGATAGAAAAGATCATTAAGAATCATAAGTTAGAGATACAGATCTTCTATGAGCAATACAAAGAAGCTAGAATCAAGGTGAGATAGCTAATAGATGAAAGAAAGGTTATGGAATCTGGGTGTAATGAAACAGACTATCATGAAGAAGAGATACTTGATTTATTTGAGTCATTAGGATCTACATCTAGCAATACATCAGACACATCTAAAGAAAGCATTACAAGTCTAAATGAAATCAATCAACATCTGGCTAGACAAGTAAAATCATTGCAAATCATTCAAGAGACACAAATGGTAAGAATGATTGAGGTTATGAATAATGCCAGACAAGCTGAGCAAGAAAGAACACTAGCTATTGATGACAGGAGGAAGATCTTTGGAAAGATACAAGAGAAAGATTTAGAAATACAAAGACTTACTAAACATTATCATGAGATCACCAATCAGATTATTCTTATGAGTCAGGAGGAAAACTGAATGAACATAGAATTGAATGGAAAATTAGAAGCTATTGGTGAGCTAAGAGAAAAAAATGAAAGGCTGAAACATAAAGTAAGAATTCAGAAACAACACAATGATATGATCAAGAGAGCTAAAGAAAGTACCAAAAGGATGGATGATTTTCTGGATGGACAAAGAAGAGTCAACAACAATACCGGACTAGGGTATACTGAGAATGGAGAATCAACATACCAAGCTGATCCAAATAATGTCTACGCAAATCCAAGACCAAGAAAGAAATCATGTAATCACTGTGGAAAACTAGGTCACACATCAAATGTTTGCAGGAGAAAAATAAAAGATATTCCTAAATGCACATCTTCATTCATTGGAAATTGTTATAGCTATAACAAGAAAGGACATAAAGCATATGAATGTAAATTTGAGGTGAAACAACCAAAGAAGGAAACCTACATGGAAAATTACTGTCCTACTTGCAAAATGCATGGTCACACATCTCTTTAATGCAGGAAGTAGAAAAATCAAGCATGGAAGCCTAAAGAAAAAGAAATTATTTATCAAACGGAAAGAGTTGGTAGCTCATATGTTTGGGATTACAATACATGGAAAAATTGCACAGCATGTGGTAGATACAGACACATAGCAGTAAATTGCATGAGAAAATGGATGAGAAAGTATATGAGCTGGACTAACCCTAGAATGGCATGATTACACTGTCATAAAGTTGGTCATCTAAGAAAGGACTGCAGAGACCAAGTGACAGAGTCAAGCACTTTTTCCAATGGAAATACTATTGAAGACATTAGGAAGATGAGAAAAAAATGTGGAGGAAAGGTACAAACACTGATGATAATGGACCAAGAAATGTAATTGATGACACCTTCTCCAATGGATCTAGTGACATCACCATGCCCACCTAAGATGAACAAGTAAGTATGGAACTACACTATACTAAGTTATACTTTACATCAGTTCCATTATACATAGTTAAAAATGCCAAACTAGCATGATCAAAGATGCACTATGGTATTACTTGTTATGATTATGTGAATTCAATTTTGTTGGTTAATGCAAACCAAAAAGCATCGGTGTAATTACAAAGCTAAGTTGTCAATGCTTACCGAGGATCATCAGTTAACATACAAAAGTTAAGTTACTCATGTAAACCGAACATCGTCGGTAATCAAAAGATGATGTTGTCTTTGCCATTTACCGAGATCCGTCGGTGAACGTTTGAAAAGTTAAATGAGTTGACACATGCCCTGAGCATCGTGTTTTCATCGAAAATAAAGTTGGCATATCACTCGAGTGACTCCTTCTTCGACACCCAACAAGTGGGTAAAGCATTAATTGTGCCACTTAGGGCACCATATATAAAAGGACAATGAAGACTTAATTTCCTTCACAAGTGATTTATAGTGAAGAAGCATAGAAAAGAAGAGCACAGAGAAACCATCTTGAAGAAGTGTTTAACCAATAGATTCACAAAACTCAAATGAAATCATAGTATTTTTTAGAAGGTTAAGTAAGTAACATCACCGAGATCACTATTTTTTTTACGGGAAAATCCCTAATTTCTCAGAAATAATGGAAACCACTTCACGAGTTTCCAAGATTAAGAATGCTAAAGAGAAGAAGGTTAATCTGATCAAGAAATCCACTAGTGAAGAACCCAAGTATAAAATCTTTCCAAAGGTTGCTTCGCAACACAATGACGTTGGAGCATTTTCAGGAATACCACCTAGGGTTTTACTGATTGAGGATGTCCATTCATACATACATTTCAAGTTTTCCGAGATAGGAGATCTTGAGGTTGATCAAGCTTACAAGAAGCTTTGCAAAGAAAAAACCATCAAGGATGAGCACAAACACATTTAGGTCAAAGGGCTGACAAATTCCCTAATGTTCCCAAGGGAGTTTAAAATTGAGTGGATTCGGATAGTGCTGAGCAGAGTGCATGACCAAAAGCTATGGCTGGATGAGTCAAAATAGATCACTAGAGATGTACTACACGCTATGACTGGTTATCCTATAACCAACAAGGCCAAGGCACTTAAACATCCTCCTCACCCCAAGATTGAGAAGACGACAAGTGTAGTATGGGATAATAGAGGATTGAAGGTTAACACCATCATCGATCCAGAACACATTCTGATAAATGATGATGAGGATGTCACTTAAACTGAACCGAGTAAAGAAGCAAGTAAGGTAATGGATGACATTCCTCATATTCTATAATCATTAAGGGATATTGTAGATGATACAATTAAAGATACAAATATCATTGATATTATCATAGATGGTCCTGTAGATGAGGTAAAGGGAGATGAAGATATTACTGTTACCTCCAAGAAACCCAAGGAACAAGATACAACTACAGATGCTGCACAGGTGAATATACCAGGCCAAATTCTATTATTGATATAGGCTATCAATATCATCTCACAAAAGGAGACATCACTTGAGCCTGATGCAAGCATACCGAGGATAAGGGTGAAGAGGAACAAAATGTAACAAATGAAGATAAAAAATAAACAAGAGGAGAACAAAAAAATAAAGGTGAAGAAGAGAAGAAAGGTGATACCACTCCTAAGGATACCAAAGGAGATGCTGCAGATAAGGCTAAGGTTGATGTGGAGATGTCCACTCCTAATCAACATGTAGACATTGAGCCATAGGATACAAGTACAAATACTCCAAAGCCTTCACCAAGCACGTCAGAGAAAGCAAAGGAACATTCTATGGTACTGCATATAGGTTCGTCCACATCTCTATCCAAGAAGAAGAAGAAGAAAAAGAATAAGAATCCAGTTACATTGGATGAGATTATTGAGATACCAGCCTGTGATCCGAGGACATTGGATCTAGAGGCACTTACAAACTATGTAGAACTTTGTAGAAGAAAAGCTATCCAAGATAAGCTTAAAAAGGAAACAAAGGACACACATGTGCTTGAAACAAAAAGGGATATACTTCAACAAATAGTACCTGATATAGAAATTGATCAAAACACATATATCATTGATCAATTAGCAGTTCTTATTTATGTGATCCAATCATAGAATGTGGATGCAGAAAAGGCAATAGAAGAATGAGTAGAGAAAAAGTATCAATATAAATTAACCGCAAAAATCAGCCAAGAAGTTGCCAAAAACAAGGTAAAGCTGTCTGAACTAGTAAATGAATTAGAACCAATAATTTGAGAAGCTATCACCTTAATTTAAAAGTTAAGCATGTTAGAGCACTTCACTAAAGAAAATAGTGAAAACATTGCAAAAATAGATGCGGATCTTACTGCTAGTTCTCAAAGTCTCTCAATAAATGACAATGTAATAATGTTGTATTATGCAAAGGTAATATAAGCAAAGAAGTTGGGAATTCATAGTCAAGAGGTAGAACAGGCTCTACTGCTACCTAATCTCATACTACTATAACAACACATGAAAATGACTAGACAATTGATAGCCACCTCGGAGATGTCTATCATCAACAACATCTATGATATGCATGCAAGGATTACATTAGAGAAAATAGCCCTAGAACACCTTCAAGAAAAATGGGAGAAGATGATGGAAGACGTGAACAACTCCCATTCCCACATTTTTGACAATTTGTAAGTAATTACACCTTTTCCCTTACTATCAAAAAATGGGGAAAATGACATGACACAATACAAAATGAAAATGGGGAAAATGATATTATAAAGGGGGGAAGATATGGTGAAAAGGGAGAATTGTATAAAGGCAAGTGTACATACATATACATATAATATACTGGAGAATATACATAGGGGGAATCATAATGACAAGGGGAACACATGGTGTACATACTACACATTTTAGTATTTTGCACATATTAGTTTTTGATACTAATGTCAAAGGGGGAGATTGAAGACATATTTTTCCATAAGTATGCAAAGGAAAACAATTTTTGAAACCGTCGGTAACACCAACACCAAAAGATAGGTTTATTACAACCCGACAGACAAGTTCACAAGGGAACTTGGCGATACAATTTACTAGTGCAACCCAAAAATGTTACAAGAGGAACCCGACAGAGTAACCTGACAAAGGAACCCAACAAGCAGATTACAGTATAACCCAACAGAGCAGATAATAGAGGAAACCAATAGACTACAGAGCAACCCAAGCACTAGTCTACTAAGAGACAGTTATAAATCCTGAGAAATGTGGATCTAACTTCCACGTCAAATAAAACACTTGTATTTTATATTTATCATTTTGATTAGCTTTAAATCCATTTCTCAAGGGAAAAGCAATGTAATTGTAATTGTTTTAATCAATTATACATGCAAACTAGGAGATCAAGGTCAAGTTGTAAACCTTTTATCATAGAGTTATCATTTGTATAAATAGATGTGTAATCAATCAGAACATGTGGATGTGATGATGATTGTAGCCGTAGACACTTCTATGGATTAGAGACAGGTTTTTATGTAGAAGAACAAACAAAGATGAAATCAGTTATCAAGAACAAGATCCAAGGCTACTGAGTAGAAAAGAGGTATTGATCAATCACTATAGGTGATAATTATACATGTGAAATTTATTGGATCTGTAATCATAAATTCTAGATTGCATATACTTAGATCAATGAATATTTTTTACTGCATTCTAACAAGTGTAGAAAATAGAAGAAATCCTTGAGAAAGGTGGATTTAACAATCCTTTGTAAATCTCTTAACCAAGTGCACACTAAATAGTGTTGTTAATGCTCTTAACAGAGTAGACCTTAACCAGTCTCTACATGTTACTCCTAATAGGGTAAGATCATCAGAAGTGATCAAACTTGTAAGCCTTAACCGACCCCTTCCATTCTGCAAATAGTGAAGTTTTGTGGGTTTCATCCCCCACCGCAGTTTTTACCTTCTAACAGGGTTTTTTCTACATTACCAAATATTGTGTCATGTGTCAATACATTTCATGAATGTTTCTATGAATGTTTACATGCTAATTGAGTTTATGATTTGATATAACATACATAAAGATAGAATAGCACAAATGGTTGGTAATACAATGTATTGATTACTAAAAGGATTAAGGTTAATTGATAAAAATTTTAAGGGTACTGATTCACCCCTCCCTCTTAGTACACACCATTCCATTATTTCCAACATGCTCTAGTCCAAGCACTAAGGAAGTGGAGGCACTACTTGCTTCCAAAGGAATTTGTAGTCTTTTTAGACAACCAAGCACTGAGTTTCCTGAATTCACAAGATAAGCTCAGTCATAAACATATGAAGTGGGTAGAATATCTACAGGCCTACACTTTCAACATCAAGCACAAGAATGGATTGCATAATAAGGTAGAAGATGCCTTAAGTAGAAGAGCCCTGACAGTACAAGAGATACCCCTGCAAAGCATGGGTATTGAGAGCTTCAAAGACCTATATGCAGAAGATGGAGACTTTGCAGACATGTATAAGGTATGTTAAGAATACAAGAATCATTTTCATAGTGAATTCTTTGAATATACTTTGCATAGTGATCTATTGTTTAAAGGAAGTCAATTATGTGTTCCTAGAGGGTCTATAAGAGAAAATATGATTCAAGAGAAGCACAATGGTGCACTTAGTGGGCATTTTGGTGTCAATAAGACCCACAAATTAGTGGAGAGGTTTTACTTTTGGCCTAAGATGAATTTAGATATTAGGAAGTATGTAGAAAGTTATGTTGTATGTCAGAAAGAAAAAAGGTACATCTTCCAATGTAGGCCTTTACCAACCTCTTCCCATCCCAAGTAGACCATGGGAATGCTAAAGTATGGACTTTGTGGTAGGATTGGCTAAGGCTAAATAGGGAATGGATAAAATCTATGTTATTGTGGATAGATTCAGTAAGATGGCACACTTTGTACCCTGCAAGATAGTGCATGATGCAAGTTAAATATCTCACCTATTATTCAAGGAGGTAGTCAAAATTCATGGTTACCATTGAGAATAGTCTCAGATAGAGATACAAAGTTCATGAGTCATTTTTGGAAGACCCTATGAAAAAGCTTGGAACTAATTTATCTTTTGAGTCTGCATATCATCCTCAAACTGATGGTCAAACTAAGGTAGTAAATAGGAGTCTAGGTAGCCTCCTAGGGTGCTTAACTAAGGAGTATGGTCAAGCTTGGGACCAACTCATTAGATAGGAAAAATATGCCTATAATGATACTGTGAATAGGACTACTAGTAAGATTCCTTTTGAGATAGTTTATGGCCTACACCCTAGAGGAATATTTGAGCTCATAGATCTAAAGGATGGAGCCAAGGGTAGTGGCTATGCAAAATATTTTTCACATTCTATGCAAGAAGTGCATGAGACAATGAGGAAGACATTGACTAAAAATAAAGAGAAAATAAAGAGCAAGGTGGATGAAAGAAAGAGGGATGTCCAATTCCAAGTTGGGAATCTAGTGATGGTCCATCTCAATAAGGAAAATATTTCAGAAAGGAGTGCCTCATAAGTTATAGATGAGAAGAATTGGCCCATGTACCATTCTAGCCAAATATGGCACTAATGCATACAAAGTGGGACTTCCAGAGGATGTTGGTTTATCTCCAATGTTTAATGTAGCAGACTTGGTCTTATACAAAAGACCAATACCAGATCTAGATTAGAGTTTAACTAAGGTCATACAAGAGGTGGAGGAACTCAACTTATCATCCACACCATCCAAGAAAGAAGACCACATATTGGATTTAAGAGTCTAAAAATAGACTAGGAAGAAGGAGGCCAAAGAAAATTTGGTGAAGTGGCATGGAAAAACATATACAGATGCTACATGGATTAGGGAGACAGAGTTCAAAAAGTTGGGCATTGGTCCCAACTTGCTCAATCCAAGGGTGGATTGAATCTTTCTATTTGGGGAGGATGGTGCAGGAGCACCTAGGCTAAATCCACTCCCTAAGTTTTTTTAGTGGCTTGTACTGACCCTAGCCAAGTCATTGGTTTTTTTTTTACCCTAGAAGGTCTATCTTGTTTGTACCTAGTTGGATTATACTAGGATTAGTCCAACTAGTTGGTTAAGGTTTTGAGTGTTTTAGTGCATTTTAGCCTAAATTCGGAATTAGTGGTCAAAAATCCTAGAATTCTTGGAATGGATTAAAATTGTCCCTAAGAAGGCATTTATTATTTTTTAAATCATACCATGATGATTGGAGGTCATAAGACTGAGTTTTAACAAAAGATGTAAAAGTTGCTATAAAGTTGCTTGACAACTTTTGCAACTTTGCAATGTTGTCCAATAACATTGTCAAGTTTGATTCCTTTCGGTGAGTGGAAAATTTGGTTAATGGTAGTGGCCTAAAAACATGGAGGATTCATATTTAGATTCTATGAGGCCCATTTCTTGAGGCATGGGTGGTGTAATGAAATTTTTTGAATAGTAAAAGCTCTCTATTTTTTGGTTGCATACATAATCTACTAATTTTGTGTTTTAGCATTGTGAGATGGATTGAATAGCATGAGTTAATTTGGATTTGGATAGTAGAGATTTTTTAGAGTAACTTTTTTTCATTGTGCAAGTTTCTGTGTGTTCATTAGAGTAGAGTTATAAATTATTTTGTAAGTAGGCTAGTTTTTGGAGTTGACAGGGTGGTTTTGAGTAAAATGGATCCTCCATAATTCTCCACCATTCATTTCATCATGGAATGGGGAAATATGGAAGGGGAAATTTTTTATATAATGTATATATAAGGAGAGATTTAGAAAATATGTTTTGCTAATTTTCTTGGCAATCCCTAGGAAAGATTGGAGTACTTGGCTAGGAGATTGCTAGTGTTAACTTATGTTTGATTTCAAGGAAATTGTGAGTTGTGGGAAAAAAAAAATGAATTTGGAAACCTAGGGAATATGTAGACACCTCATACAAAGGATAATACTCCACCAATATATTTTGATACATTTTCATGCATAAGTCATCTGACTGCACTGTTTTAGCCCAATTAGCCCCAATTGTCCTTAATGCTAGGAATCCAACATACAGACACCTTATGACCCTAAAACCTACAAAATCCTTTGAGTCTTGGAAAAGGGTATCAGGATCCCCACTTTGTTTTAGGCATTTTTTGGGTTTATTTTACAAGAATTGGGAAAAAACTATCAGATAGGGCTAGTAGAAGGACTAGGCCTAAAAGCCAAATTTGAAAGTGAATTGGGAGATCATTTGGAACAATTTTGATACCTTGTCACAAATGGGATCATGTGGAGTGTAGGAAGTTTTTAAACATGATAAATTTCCTTGCAAACACTTGTGGAGTTGAAAGGATGAAAATGCACTTGGAGTTGTCCAAGGAAGAGTAGAAGAGTTGCAGTAAAGTTGTTGATAGTTGCCCCTCAAGGTGAAGCACAAGGAAACCAACTCATTGTGTTGAGTTAGTGAAGTCTTAGGCTAGTGGAGAAAATAATTGGAAGGTCTTAGAATTGATTTTATGATATTGAGAAGAATAGGACAAGTAGAGTCCTAGATAGTGTTTGTGCAAGCATGCCTTGGAGTACTTCTACCAACACTTAGATAGGTTAAGTGACCAATTACTAATATCACTGAATGTAAACAAAAAAATAGACCCATAAATTGCCAATAACATCAGATTATAAAGCATCACTTATCAGCAAAGAACACACCACAACAGAGTCCAAGAGATAGATTTTGATGAAATCACATCAATTCCCTACACCATAATTAGTACCTCAAACAACTTCCAGTACTAGAAAATATACCAGTTAGTAGAGTATAATTGATATATTTCAACAATCTGTAACCATCCAAAAATATGAGGCAAACTGCACCAACCATTTATACCACCTTATATAAACATCAGATCTCTGTAGGATACACATTGGCTAAACATAACTAGATTCTCATCCATAGCAAGATACCTTTGCACAAGGGAAAATATAATTAAACTATAAATCCGTTGTTATCCATCAACAGATGTATCATGAAACACCCATGTGAGACCTCGAACATTCTCCATGATCAACCTATAAACCTTCATTCACAAAAACTTAATGAACCTGCTAACCAATTATTTCTAGACAGATCACCATACTAGAAACACACTAGTTGTACCTGGTATGAAGAAGGCCAAGGGAGCATAGAATAGAGCTTTTTAATTACTCTTCTTGAACCTAAGAAACTGACCTAGTTATCAGCAGAAGTAGTACCCGAATCTGATACCACAAAATTCTCTGAATCATCGATTTCCTTTACCTTCCATTTTTCATTAGTCTTAATAGGATCATTTGAAACTGACACATTATTGATGTTACCAACATTTACAAAAAAATCAAGAGATATACATATTTTAGAAAAATGTCCATGCTACCCACATTTTAAGCAACTAGTATGCAATCTATTATATTTCATCGATCAGAACCTATATCTGCATATACTAGCCTTGTGACCATAATTATGGAAGATATAGTAGTATCCATGAAACATCTTAATCATACCATTTTTCTCATTCTATTTTGCATCTTGACTCTTGCACTCATTTGTCATGTGACCATTAGAACATTCAACTTTCAAACTTTTACTCATCTTGCAATTAGCTACCTTTTGACCAAAAGGCTTGCAAATATAACAATGACCATTAAAAGATAAATACCTATGAGAATTGGTGGTGGAGAGGTATTGTGTGTGATATCCTACTAGCCCATACCCTTATCAATAAGGTGATCAATCAATCAGCATTTAGAGATGCAACTTGTTAAATCTTAAAGCAATGCCTCCACCCTAGTTATAACACCTTAGTACATCATAACATAGCCAATGTACCATGTTCCACCAGCCCCCCAAGTCTAGTTGAGAGATATGAAATGCAACTCACTCCAAGAGCCTAATCTCCTTGTAGCCTTGTCCAATCAGTAATATACCTGAACTCACAAAATTTCCAAACAACTAGGGAAACTCTCAGTGGTTTTAGATACCCTTTTTATTGTTACAAGACATATCCCAAATCTAAGGTATGCTCCTTTGGAACAACTACCATATCCAATACACTTGTAACACATAAATAGGGCTAATTGGCACCCATTTAAAAAGAAACCTATACAAGGACTTTCTCCCTTGACTCCTAACCATGAAACAATCTTAGTACATGGAAAAACACTAAGGATTATCATGTTTTTGGGTCACCAAAATGTGCCTCTGCTTGTAGGTATCAAACCCTCCCTTCTAGGGTCCCTAGGCTATGGATTGTTTACAAGGACACTTTAAAACCTCTCTAGACCCCCCCAATGGATATAACACATCACAATGGACCCCAATAGCGAAGATACAACATAAAATACCACCATCCTTTGGAGTATTTGTTCACATAAATTGCTGGTGTCAAACTGTGCACTTTCAATCAGCAACTTACTCCATCCTTGTGGTCTCTCACATTCCTTCACATACCTACATAAAATAATATAACACAAGGATAATATAAATTATTTTACTCCTCCCACAAATCACATAAGGCATAGGGGTGGGAGATTCAAGGATCCATTAAACTTTCAAAATAGACAAACTGTTGATTGCAAAAACACAGTCTTGGAACAGTCAATACAACAATTGATTGTTTGCTTTACAAACTCAATGAAACACTTTTTTATTAAGGTAATAGAAGATTTTTAAGGTTCCCCGAAACCCTTTATAAAGCACCATAAAGATAGACAAGAAATGACTTAAAACAACAACGAATTGTCAAACATGACATCAAACCAAAAGAGGGCTAAACCCTAGAATAAACTCAATAAAATGTTAATATAAATGAATGGAAGTAATAAAATATCAAGATAAAATAATTTTACTCCATATTCCAATCAAAAATACATTTTTAGACACTTACAAGCACACAATTAATGACTTTACTTCATGGGCTGAACATGACTGTTTGCAAGTATCTTATTTCTTTATTGATTCAAATCATCTACACTAATTTTCCTCACACCCAAACTATAAATACCTTTAAAAATAACATGGATCTACATTAAATGGATCCCAAAACTCTAAAAATACTCTCTAACCAACTCCCAAACTGACCCAAGATAGTTGTAACTGACTGTTACAACTTTTACAATAAGAATATGTTGTCAAAGTTGACAAGTTGTCAAATTTGACAACTTACTAAATTAGACACAACTATCACTTCTAATGGTCTTAAAATGACCTTATGAAACATTTAAACTCCTTATAAACCATTTAAAATTCCTAAACTACCCTTCAATCCCACAATGAGCCTTATAGGCCATAATTGCATAAAATGCAATTTTACATCTTTTTTGCATCTTTGCACTTTTGAGTGCAATTACATATTTTAATGGCATTAATGGCCATATTAAAAAATTAGGTATCCTTCAAGGTCCTTGAACTTTAAATATATCCTTGGATCCAATAAGTGACCCCAAGATTACATCATAAACTCTTACGCCATTCAATGGCTTACATGACATCATTTGTGATCCTATTAACCAAATGATTACAATCATTACAAACATGATGTAAATAACATAAAATGACCATCCATGGTCTTTCAAATGACATATTACCCTAAGTGGTCATGTTCCATTTCCCTAGGATCCATGGTGACCCTAGTGTACCCCCATGGTTCAAGATCTGACCTTGGTGCTCCTTCACCAAACTCTACAACTTGAAAACTTTCTAAGTCCTCTTGGAAATCCTGCAAGCACAAACATGTCAGTGAACAAAACTCTTTATCTTCACCTTTGGTTTATATAGATCAACATTTTTGATCTAGGGCATCCTCTCTTGATTCTTATCCTTTATGCAGTCATGCATCGCTAATCTAGGCTTGCCTCTTATGGGAAAATATAGACCACCATCTGGTCCCAAAACTGCACTCCATTTTTAGTCTCTTGTCTCGAGACCACTTTTTCCATCTGCAACTCTTCATTGTCTTCAAAATTTAAGTCTCTTTCCATTGATACCAATGTATCTTGGATCACATCCCTCTCCTCTTGACATTCCAAGTCTTCTTTAGCATTCATGACTACCTTCTGAGTATCACCAACGACCCCACAGTCAAGTTCTTCCTCACCTACTGTCCTCTCTTGTTGGTCTTCACCATCAAGCCATTCACCTAGGCATACCAACAACTCACTAGTCATCTTGGTTTCCTCTCTAGCCATGCCACCATGTTTTTTGTCTTCTTACATCACCAAAGGAAATTGTGCTCCCCCCACCTGAATAATTTCTTTAGATTCAAGCCCCTCAAGACTTGATTCACTACTGCAACCATCAACATCTTCCTCTTGTACCTCTGATTCAGATTGTAGAGCCTATTTTCCCTTAGGTTCATCCACTTCTTCATGTGCAATCTGCTTCTCATCTTCATCTTCTTCATCTACTACTTGTTCAATGAGTGATGCAATCCACTCTACCTTCTTCCGATGCTTTTCCAAAGCCTCTTTAATACTTATTAGCATTTCCTCTTCTTCTCTCTTCTTCTTTCTCCTTTCTTCTCTTTTTCTCTCATCAGCCAAGTACTCTTTAAGAGCATTGTACATCTCCTTCTCTGATCCTTTGATGCAGGATCATCCTGGGTGTAAGGGCAATCTTGCATCACCCAAAAATATTTCTGTTTGCTTTTCAATAAGGGCTATCTTGTGCAGAGCTTCTATTTATGGAAACTTGATATTTTTAGTAAGTTGGTCATACAATCTCAGAATGTTTTGATTTCACATGTGGAGGTTCATCTCAGTCTTATCAGCCTACCAGTAAAGTTTCATGGCTAGATCAGGTCTAGTTTTGAAGATATTAAAGATTTTCGGTATTGGCAGTAGGGTACAAAATCTTTGAACTCAGTTTTGAAGGCTTTAGAGGCCCCGAATGAGGTCAAAAACTTGGGGGATGGGCGCTTGCATCGATTAGGCCTATAGAGAGCTTCATGGCATTTTTAGATTGGGGTCATAATAGTCAATCAGGTCAACTGGAAATGACTTATGGTCTTTGAAAGTTGGGTCACCTGAAATGGCAGAAAATAATTTTTCTTCAAAATTTCTGTTCGGGTTTCAAAATTTATTTTGAGCTGACTATGATGTAATAAATTATAAAATAAAATAATTCTAAGTTTGGTTTGCCCTATGGGATAAATTTCTAGAACCTTCTCGGGCGGTGGAAATTGCCTAGATAAAGAAGGCCTGTAGTGTTGTCTAGGGTAGTTCTGGGGAGATCTGGGTAATAATTTGAGGCTTTCTCCTACAGAATATTGTAAGGGGAATGCCCATGTGGCTTTGCATATTATAATTCTGAAAGTTTGTAATTTCACATTTGTGGAGATAATAAGAAGCCCATTTTCTATTCTTGCAAATTGTTTTTGCTTCTCTATTTTTGTTATGTGTCTGTCGTATTAAGGGGAGCACCCTTCATCAGGTGGTATCAAAGCAGGAGTTCCTGAGTGTGTAAACAGATCGCCGACTGTGAGGAAGTTTGCACCAGGACCGTGGTTAGGGTTTTAGCATGCATCGTAAAAATGCCTCCATGAAGGGAATGTGGTGGAAGAGCTAGTGTTGTGACACCTGAGGTTAGAGAGCTCTAGAGACAAGTGCAAGAATTGCAAGAAGAGATTCGCAGAGGAATGAATCTTAATGTTAGAAACGAAAGTGAGGATCAAGCCGAAGAAGGAAATGATGAGCAAGAAGAAGTTGAAGTTTTGAATCCAGAAGAAGAAAGGCTTTTCCAAGCCATTTCCAAGATTGGGAAAAGACCTAAGATTGAGGTTCGTACATTTTCAGGGAATCTTAACCCAGAGGAGTTGACTGACTGGATCAACGAATGTGAAGAATATTTTGAGTATGAAGATATTAAGGATCCTGATTGGGTCAAGTTTGCGAAGGCGAGACTGAAGGGTCATGCAAAGATCTGGTGGTAGGAGATCCAATTGGAGAAAAATTGAAGAGGAAAGAATAAAATCACAAGATGGGATCGGATGGTGGATAAGTTGAAGCGACAGTTCATTCCTATTGATTATGAGCTTGACCTACTGAAAAAAATGCAAAGTTTGAAGCAAGCAAGAAGATCTGTTCAGGAGTATACAGAAGAGTTCTATCGAATCCTCATTAGAACAAGCCATGCAAAAGCTGATAAGAAGAAATTTTCCCATTACCTTAATGAGTTGAGGTCAAGCATTCAGGAGGAGTTGAATCTAGTTTGAATGAACAGTATTAAGGAGGCATACTAGTTTGCCCTGAAAGTAGAAGAAAAGTTGAACAAGAAGTTTGAGAGCAGACAAAATGGAAGAGGTCATGGTGGAAGATCTGGTGGACGGTCATATGGTGGCCAAAATGAAGATCCAAAAAAGAAGGATGAGGCCAGTAGCAGTTAGAATCAGAGAGGAAACAATTCCAATTGTTTCCAAGATTAGAATAATAGAGATCAGAGAGGAAGAGGAAGAGGACAAGGATCTGGAAGAGGAGGCTTCCTTGGAACATGTTTTCACTATGGAGAAGAAGGTCATAGGGAATTTGAACGTCCTCAGCACTAGGGTAGAATAGAAAGGAGAAATGAAGACCAGGCTAGAGTTGCACATGTAGATGAAGATGCCAGATCATCACATTCTGAAGATGTTGAAAGAGGAGAAACATTGATTAACAGAAGAGTCCTGCTGAGTGGTGAGAATGAACCTGAACAAAGGAGGAGCCTGTTTCATACCAGGTGCAACTGTGAGGGTAAGTGTTGTGATGTGATTATTGATAGTGGAAGCACTAAAAATTTGGTGTCAGAAGAGATGGTGACAAAGTTGAAGCTCAAGAGATAGAAACACCCACATCCATATCGGATTGCCTAGGTACAGGATGACCACAAGGTCATGGTCAATGAACAATGCCTCGTGAAGGTCAAGATTTGCGGATACCATGATGAGGTAGTGTTCGATATCATAACTATGGATGTATGTCATATGTTGTTGGGTAGACCATGGAAGTTTGACAGATGTGCTGTACATGATGGTCGTGCGAATACCTATTCCATGGTAAAGGATGGAGTGCGACATAAGCTAAAGCCATTGAACGACACAGAAGAAAAGGTATGTGGTAGTGAAAGAATAACTTTTGTTGATGGAAGAAAGTTCGTAGATGGTATGAGGCATGAGCATGTATGTTTTTCTCTAATTCCAAAAGCTGGTAAGGAGGAAGTAGAAGATGTTCTTGTAGAAGTTGCAGATTTTTTGAATGATTTTCAGGATATTATATCTGATAATGTGCCTGATGGATTACCACCAGTCAGGAAAATCAGTCATCAAATGGACTTGATTCCTGGAGCGATTTTGCCGAATAAGGTAGCACATAGAATGACACCTGTAGAATGTGAGGAGTTGAACAAACAAGTACATGAGTTGTTGTAGAAAGGATTGATCTGTGAGAGTCTAAGTCCCTGTGCTCTACCAACGGTATTAGTGTAACCACCTAAATTCGGTCTGTCGCAACTATGGACCCTATTTTCCCTAAATGTGATCATACCCTCAATTTATGTCCAAACGACCCTGTTACTGCTTGGCATAATTCTTTTAATCAATTTAATGTC
>MU227733.1:449897-478913 GCA_018584345.1 Thuja plicata
GTATATGGAAGTAGTCCAAGAAATGCATCTGAATTGAGGAAGATAGATAAAGGAGAAATAAGTAGTGCTGAAGCTGAGGATTTTGTAGAACACTTGAAGAACATCCATGAGGAAGTGAGGAAGCACAGTATAAGGCTAAGGAAGATGAGAAAAGGAGACATAAGGAATTTCAGGTTGGGGATGAAGTCATGGTTCACTTACGAAAGGAGTGGTTTCCAGTTGGTACATATAACAAGCTGAAAATGAAGAAGTTTGGACAATGTAAGATACTGAAGAAGCATGATTCAGGAAATGCATATGAGGTAGAATTGCCTAGTGATCTAAATATTTCACCAGTGTTTAACATTTAAGATTTGACAGAGTATCATGAAGGAGGTGTTGAAGATGAGATCACAGCGGCATAGTGGAGTATTCCAGCAAGTAGTTTAGATACCAAGGAGATTGAAGACATACTGGACAGTCGTGTTGGTAGAAGCACAAAGAATAGGACATATGAAGAATATGTGGTCAAGTGGAAAAAATGACCTGTTGAAGATTCATCATGGCTGACAAGGGAGGAGGTTAACTGTCTTGGTTTTCCTCTGCACACCTGAGTCATGACAGGCTCACTTCTCAAATTACCCTGGGTGTCTGATGCAGGAGCATCCTGGGTGTAAGGGAAATCTTGCATCACCCAAAAATATTTCTGTTTGCTTTTCAATAAGGGTTATCTTGTGCAGAGCTGCTATTTATGGAAACTTGCTATTTTTAGTAAGTTGGTCATACGATCTCAGAATGTACTGATTTCATATGTGGAGGTTCATCTCAGTCTTATCAGCCTACCAGTAAAGTTTCATGGCTAGATCAGTTCTAGTTGTGAAGATATTAAAGATTTTCGGTATTGGTAGCAGGGTACAAATACTTTGAACTTGGTTTTGAAGGCTTTAGAGGCCCCAGATGAGGTCAAAAATTTGGGTGACAGACGCTTGCGCAAGTCAAGCCTTTAGAGCGCTTCGTGGCCTTTCCGGATTGGGGTCATAATAGTCAATCGGGTCAACTGGTGATGACTTATGGTCTTCGGAAGTTGGGTCACCTGAAATGGCAAAAAATAATTTTTCTTCAAAATTTTTGTTTGGGTTTCAAAAGTTATTTTGAGCCGACTATGATGTTATAAATTGTAAAATAAAATAATTCTAAGTTTGGTCGGCCCTATAGGCTAAATTTCTGGAACCTTCTCGGGCGGTGGAAATTGCTTATATAAAGAAGGCCCGTAGTGTTTTCTAGGGCAGTTTTGGGGAGATCTGGGTAATAATTTGAGGCTTTATCCTAAAGAATATTGTATGGGGAATGCCCATGTGGCTTTGCATATTTTAATTCTGAAATTTTGTAATTCCACATTTGTGGAGATAATAAGAAGCCCATTTTCTATTCTTGCAAATTGTTGTTGCTTCTCTGCTTCTGTTATGTGTTTGTGGTATTAAGGGGAGCACCATTCATCATCCTTTTAGGGACATCTTGACCACTCAACCCAGAATTTTTTCTAGGCTCTGATACCACTTGGTTCAGAGGTATTGGTGTGATATCCTACTATCCCATACCCTTACCAATAAGGTGATCAATCACTCAACATTTAGAGATGCAACTTGTCTAATCTTAAAGCAAAGCCTCCACCCTTATTCTAGCACCTTATTACTTCATAACATGGTGATGTACCATGTTCCACCAGCCCTCCAAGTCTGGTTGAGAGATCTACAATGCAACTCACTCCAAGAGCATAATCTCCTTATAACCATGTCCAGTCAGTAATTTGCCTTTAAATCATAAACTTTCCAAACAACGAGGGAAAATATTAGTGGTTTTAGATACCCTTTTTATTGTTATAAGACATATCCCAAATCCAAGGTATGCTCCTTTGGACCAACTACCAGATTCAATACACTTGCAACACATAAATAAGCCTAGTTGGCACCCATTTACAAAGAAACCTATACAAGGACTTTCTCCCTTGACTCCTAACCATGAAAAGTTCTTATTACATGTAAAAACACTAAGGATTATCAAGTTTTTGGGTCACCAACACTTTCCTATGTATGTAGGTATCAAACCCTCCCTTCCAGGGTCCCTAGGGTAGGGCTTGTTCACAAAGATAGTTCCAAAACTCTCTATATGCTTCCAATGGATCTAACACATCCCCATGTACCCTAATAGACAAGATACAACATATAATACCCCCATCCTTTGGAGTATTTGTTCACATAAATTGCTGGTGTCAAATTGTGCACTTTCAATCAGCAACTTACTCCATCCTTGTGGTCTCTCCTCCACATTCCTTCACATCCCTACATTAAATACTATCAAAAAATGATAATATAAATTATTTTTAGCCTCCCACAAATCACATAAGCCATAGGGGTTAGATATTCAAGGATCCATTAAACTTTCAAAATAGAAAAAGTGTTGATTGCAAAAACACAGTCTTGGAACAGTAAATACAACAGTTGATTATTTGCTTTCCAAACTCAATGAAACGTTAATATCAATGCATGGAAGTAATAAAATATCAAGATAAAATAATTTTAATCCATCTTACAATCAAAAAAAAAAAAATTCAGACACTTACAATCACACAATTAATGACTGTACTTCACGGGCTGAACATGACTATTTGCAAGTATGTATTTCTTTATTGATTCAAACCATCTACAATGATTCTCATCACACCCAAACTCTACATACCTTTCAAAATAACATGGATCTCCATTAAATGGATCCTTCCAACTCAAAAATTACTCTCTAACTAACTCCCAAACTGACCCAAGATAGTTGTAACTTACTGTTATAACTTTTACAATAAGAATATGTTGTCAAAGTTGACAACAAGTTGTCAACTTCGACAACTTACTAACTTAGACACAAATATCACTTCTAATATTCTTAAAATTACCTTATGAAACATTTAAACTCCTTATAACCATTTAAAACTCCTAAACTACCCTTCAATCCCACAATGAGGCTTATAGGCCATAATTGCATAAAATGCAATTTTACATCTTTTTTGCATCTTTGCACTTTTGAGTGGAGTTACATGTTTTAATGTAATTAATGGCCATACTAAAAACATGGGTATCATTCAAGGTCCTTTACCTTTAAATACATCCTTGGATCCAATAATTGACCCCAAGGTTACATCATAAACTCTTATGCCATTCAATGGCTTACATGACATCATTTGTGATCCTATTAATCAAATGATTACAATCATTACAAACATGATGTAAATAACATAAAATGACCATACATGGTCTTTAAAATGCCAAATGACCCTAAGTGGTCATGTTTCATTTCCCTAGGATCCATGGTGACCTTGGTGCACCTCCATGGTTCAGGCCTTGACCTTGGTGCTCCTATACCAATTGGGCTTCCTAACCGAAAGGTTCCTTCCTTTTCTTTAATTGTCAATCTTCGCTCCTTCTTGATCCTTTCCTTATTCATTTTTATTCCGGTCTAAGAATTCATCAATAAACCATAATCCTTCCTTTTTCTTTTACTTTCTTGAAACATTCAGCAACTTGTCCAGAATAGTATAGCTTTTATGTAATCTTTAATTGTCCTTTAGTTCTATCAATTCCTACTCCATATTTTCATTCTTCTCAGCATAGCTTCTGATTTATTCTTTCATGTTATCTTCTGTTACTTTTCCTAATGCCTTCTCTAGATCAAACTTAGTAATCTAGGTATTTCTTGTTTTGAACCTTAGGCCAAGTTTGATAGGATCACATTTCTCTTCATTTTCCTTTTTGTCGAGAAATAAATTAGTACAAATTTATTTTTGACTTTTCAGATCATATACTTCTTGCTCCATCTTTGCAATCTTGTTTTTGGCTCCTTTATATTTGATTTTGAATTTCTTAATCTTCTCTCTTATCCTTGTAATTCATGCATTTGCTTCCATCAATTTCTCTTTTAATTATTCATTTTACGACTCGGTGCCCTCAATGTCACTCATCATGATCTGCCGATATTCTTCTGAAATGAAACCTTCTTCCATTTGTTCAAACATCCAAGATCTCCCTCATGCAGTTAATATATATATGCAAGGGACCAAGCTTTGATACCAATTGTTGAATAGGCCAAATAACTGAGAGGGGGGTAAATCATAAATTACTACACAACTTATAAAAATTTATCTTTTTTAGTAAACACTTAAACAATATCGATAGCACCTTAAGATTTGTTGGTAATTCACATTAAGCATTCACAGAACATGTAAACATAAAAATAACATAAACACCAAAATATAGAACACCATATTTAATGTAGAAACCCAAGATGGGAAAAACCACAAAGAACAATATTAAGATATAATAAACACTGGTTAGGGTGGCACTGAAAAGGTGACTTGATACAAAGTCTCACTTCCAGAAATAGAAGGGACCATTGTTGATAGAAAGGCTCACTTCTGATATAGAAGGGCTCACAGCTGATACATAGGCTCACTACCAATACAAGGACTCACTGTCGATAGGAGGGCTCACTACCCAGAAGACATAATCCACCTCTAATATCTATAGACTGATCTATACAAACACAGGTCTCCTTCGCATGAATTTGTGTGCATGCTACATATATCCAACACAATACACATATGGACATACTTACATACATACATTTTAATATGCACTTACATGTATACTCGCATTCAAGTTTACACTGCTAGATATATATACACAACATCATGAGATCCAAAATAGGTTGGCCACCATATTTTGAAATAGGTCAAACTAAAACATTCCCACAGTGGAAGGAAATGAATGAAGGACCACCTCGACAAAACTAGCACACCAAACTTTGGATAAGAGCTCAAAACCTTCTCCATGGTAGTCAACTCCAATAGATAGGTAACACGTTACAACTCCAATTCTGGGACCAAAATAGATCCAGATAGGACCTAGCAAGAAATCTACCAAAAATATAGATTCCATAACCACAAAGCTATCAATGAATGTACTAGACACTCCAACCAATACACCTGACTATCGATACATGCCAACATAATTTATGAGCCATGGGAACACCACAACTAGGAGTAGGTCTTGATCAAAAAATCATTTGAACCTTCAAAATTCCACAACCAGGACCATGTCTTGCTTATCATAACTTAGGAATTCCACAACCAAGACCATGTCTTGCTCAAGAATTCAACAACCAAGAATTTTTCTCACCAGAACCACTGAACATACCAGTGGAAGAGACTAGGTGAAATAAATTTTGAACAGTAAGTGTCAACTGATAACAACACAAGGTAAGCACCACCACTAGTATATCATCACTGATATTTCATAAATGTTTCCAACAAGAAGCAACACTAAGATATAATTTACCATACCAATACCACCAAGATATCATTATAATAGTTTTGACACCAATGACAACCAATGCCAACAACACCACAATAGTGCTAACAAGAGGTTGACCGCCTTGGTTTTCCTTTGCACACCTAAGATGTGACAAGGTCACTTCTCAAATTACCCCAAATTTTTGATTTAGGAGCATCTAGGGACTAAGAGCGATCTTGCCTAACCCATAAATATTGTCTAGTTTTTGAATAAGGGATGAGTTGTGTAGGGTTACTCTTTTTAGAAAGTTTAATATTTTTAGTAAGCCCTCTGTTTGAGCACTATTTATTCCAATTACTTCCCTAGAGGTTCATTTTGGATATATAAGCATGCTAGTAAAGTTTCAAGGCAAGATAAAGTATGTTTTTGAAGATATTGAATTTTTTGGTTTTGGCGGAGTGGTACGAAAAACTTTAAACTCAATTGTGAAGGCCTTAGAGGCTCTAAAAGGGGTCAAAGATCAAATAGAATGGTGCTTCACTATCCTAGTTTGTAGAGTGATTTGAGAGGTTTAAAAAAAGAGGTTATAATTGTAAATTAGGTGCACAAGTTGAATTTTATGGCTTCTGGAAGTTGTACCATCAAGAATCAAGTTTCAATACAAAAAGGAAGAGAGAGCAAATTCACTTCGACAGGAAATTGAACACTGAGCGCGAGAATGGGAAAGTTTCACTTTCTATAATATTCTTGTATAATATAAAATGGTGAGAATGCTAGGATGTAGATCACTCACCAAATCATATTGTGCATTGGAATACAAACCCACCCTTAAACAAATCTGATTAGCACAACCAAAAAAGGATGAATGTGTGCTAATGCAAGATCTACGTGAAAGGGGGATTTGGGTATTCCTTATTGAATAAAGTATGATTGTGATATGTAAATGATAAAAGAGACTTATTCTATAACAAAGGAAATGATTTCTAGCAAGATATGATATCAGATCTGATGCAAAAGGTAAATGCAAGATGGAAAGAAGAAAAATGGACTCACCTTGAAGCTAGGAGAGGAGGAACAAACTTAAAATATGGAAATAACTATCACAAAAATGTCTGAAACAAAAAATGTTATGGATCTGGCACTCTAATACTTGTGACTCATGATAGTAAAAATTGCAAATCCAAAGGGCAAGGGAAAATTAAGTCGGCCTAGTCCCAAAAATTTGACATAATCATGGAGGCACAAAAATTGATTAAATCTGATGGGATATGTCACTAGTTCTGAAACTTTGAAAATATGGATTTGAGACCACGCTACTCATTCCTACACACAATAAAGAAGGGGGAATTATTGTGGAAAGGATATTTCCTTGGTCAAGCCCCTGTATAGGAATTAACCTTGAAATTGAATTTAAATTACATAACAAAAATGAAATGCAATCTAGATCTGAAACATAAATCACCTTATACCTAAATGATGTAATACCTCTTTGGAGATGATAAAAAGTGTTGATGCAATATATTGGAATCCACAAAAAACCTATAGAAAATCATGAAACCAATCCCTTGAATGATGAATGTTGTAATTTTTCACAATTTTGGATTGAGGAAGAAAGAGAAGAAGAAGACTTAATAAATGAATGTAGATCACCTTCCTTGATGTCAAACTCCTTTTCTTGGCCTCCAATGGGGAAAGAATCTAGATATATGGAAGGAAATGTCTTGAAAACAAGATTTAAGTGATGGAATGAAGAATTTTAATGATTGATGGCTTCCTTGCACTTGAATGGTTGATGAGCTTGGATGCTTGATAATGGATAGCTTCAAATGGATGCTTTCTTGAATTTGGATCTCTTGAATGCATAATTGCCTATTTGTAGATGTGGATATCTTGCACAATAGTGAATGTATTATGGATGTCAAAATGAGGGGGAGAGGTCTCCTTTTATACACATTTAGGGGCCTAGAATTTGCAAGGATGACCCCGACTAAGTACCTAGGAGAAACAACCCTGCATCGGGATTGGGGCCTACTAAAAATCAATGCCCTAGGACAAGGATGACTTAAGTTGGCCTTATTTTGACACATTATTTCAAATTTATCTTGGGACTAAGGGGTGTGTGCTAAAAGGGGGTGTTGAAAACCATATCCCAACTAGAAATTAGGGCTAATCTCGAGATCCCAAAATAAATGTAAAGGATCTAGATGGAAGATGAATCACATGAATGGATGGAAAATGGGAAATCATGCATACAATTTAGATCCATCCTTGAGTTTTGAAGAAATAATGTTGATTTGAATGATGCACAAGGGCTAGAAGAATACAAAATCAATGTGGGAACCCATATATACTAAAATTGGGCTAAAAATGAGCACCTAACAAGGGTGCTTACATTTTAGGAAAGTATAATTCTAAGGTGGTTTTGGATGCTATATATACACTAATGAAGGTAATTTTTAGAATCAATTCTAGAAGGGTGGTTTGTGGCTCTATCTTGTAGATTATTGTAATGAAAATGCCCATGTGGCTATTGTTGCTGCATTGAAAATATTACATTGTATCAGAGCTATACTATTGCTTCCTATTCTGGTGTTTTTTGAAGTAGTGATTCGAAGGAGAAAATCTCAACTTTTTTGGGGGGTTTTTGTCATCAATTTGGGGATAGAGTTTTTTTAGAGAACTTTAGACAAAAACTAACCTCATGATTGAGTCCAAAAGGCCCAAAAACACCTATTTTGATATATGGCATGACATATTTTGCCTACTATGCCTCTGGAGAATTTTTTTTTGTCCTTAGGTGTTGTTTGAGCACATTTTTCAAGAAAAAAATAAAAAATAAATAAATAAATCACAAAAATGTTTTGTTTTATGAGTAGGTAGGGCACGCTGCCACCGCACCACCCCCATGTGGTCCACGCAGCACCCACACTCAGCCTGCGGCTAGCGCACCACCTCTGCACCATTGCGATTGCCACGCTACTCACCCTCCACCAGAGCAGCACCACTACTCGGCCGGAGAGCTACCTCCGCCATTGAGTGCCGGCTGCCAGCCATTGCCCATGCTGATGTCACCTTTTCAACAGGTGACCTCACCTTTTCGGTGACCAAAAATGTTTTTCAAGTGCCAAAATTTTTTTCTAGTGATGACATCATGCTGATGTTAGGGATGGGATCTTGACGGTCAGACGACTATCAATTTTTTTCCAGTGACAAGCGATGACCATTTGGATGTCAAATTTTTTCCTGTCACTGTGTTCTTCTAGTGAGCCGCTCATTTTGACCTCCTATCATCATTTTGGCCATAACTTGAGCATACGATATTGTTTTTCAAAAAATGAGATATCCCAGAAAGATTTTTTGAGCCGGAGACCACCATATGGGTTTTGTATGCAAATTTGGGCGTTTGAGTACCTGATCCTAGTGTCAAAGTAGAGGATTTAGTTTCCTCTCTCTCTGCATCTAGTGTCAAGGTTTTCCTTTTGTGTTTTGTGCTCTCTAAGTTATTTTTTGGTGTACGGCGGATAGTATACTACTTTGTGGGGGTGCAGTTTACTTTCTGTCATTTACTTCAGAGAGACCCTTCTACTTCCATCTTCTAACTCTCAATGTTAGAACCTTTAGTTGCTTGACTAACACCACATAACTACCACACCTAGAAAGAACACATGACCAGGCTACTCATGTCATGTGGCTTATGGTCTTGTCTAGATGAGAACCAACCTATTCTGCACCATCCTTTTGAGATTCTTTAGCACATGAACAAAATGGATGAATCCATGGGCTTAATTGCACTAAACATTTCAGACAGTTTGATGTTTCACTTGGAGAGCTTGAACACTCCTCAGGCCATTTGAGGAAAGTTTGTAGATTTTTTTGGCACAGTGAATGAGTTATGGGCACTACAACTTGATGCAGAGTTGACCTCTTTGACTCCTGATAGTTTTCCCACCATTGAGTACTTCTTGATGAAGTTCATGTCTTTGCGTTCAATTTTACAGGGATGTGGGAAGAACAAGTCTGATGATGAGTGTATCTTTCTGATACTCTCAAAGCTGCAAGGATAGTTTTAGATCTTCTCTTCTACTTTCTACTCCACTATGGATGCTTTGAGTGCTAGTAACACTATACCTTATTTTGAGGCTTTTTGTGATCGGTTGACATGAGAATAGGCAAAGATCCAATAGATGGATGCTTCTAGCTCTATGAGCAAAACATTGGTAGCTCAGTCTTCATAGGGGAAACCAAAATAGAAAGTCAAACCAAAGAAAGATTCAGCGTGAAGTTCGTCTACCTCCAAACCTACATAGAAAACTAATTCAAAACCTCTAGCACACCCTTCAAAGGGTAAATCTTTTTTGAAGTCTGTTGAGTCTTCCTCCAAGACTAAGAAGAAAATTGGTGAAACCTATATTTTTTGTGGCAAGGATGGACATCCCATTTCTAGGTGTTTGAAATGTTTGGAGGCTTTTGAGGAAGCCATGTAGGAGCATCACATTTATTTTCCTCAGTCCACATCCTCCCCTGTAGGGAAAGGTCATGCTCTCACTGCATGAGGAACGACTTTTGGGCCCACTTGGATTTTGCATTTTGGTGCTTCTCACCACATGAATCACACTCAGTAGTCGGTCACCTCACTTTCTCCTTGTGCTACTTCATAGATTTCTATTGGGAACTCATCACATCATTTAGTTTTGGGTTCTGGTTCTGTTGCACTAGCTGGGGATTCTCTTCAGGATGTTCTTGTGGTCCTTGATATCTCGAAAAAACTATAGTCCATCTATTAGATTTTCCACTCTAGCTCTGGTAAGATAGTTGAGTTCTCACCACATGATGTGGTTATTTGGGACCTCCATGATTCTGATTGGATTGTGGCTACTGGGAGTGTTGACCCTACATCCCACTTATATAGATTTGATGGATTTGAGCCTTCCGATGGTACATGTCCTTCTCTTATAGCACATGCAAATTTAGTGAGGAAGCTTTGGCATGAGCGTTTGGGCCATGTCAATTAAAGATATCTTTAGCGGATGAGCACACAGGCACATGTTCTTGGGCTTCCTTACATTTGTTGCACTAATGGTGTTTGTCAGGATTGTGTTCTTGGAAAACAACATAGGGATCCTTTCCCCCAGGGATAGGCTACTCATGCTTTGGCACCACTAGAGTTGATTCATAGTGATCACCTCATGTAATTTCCCACTCCCTCTTTTTTTGGTGCCATATATGTGCTTACTTTCATTGATGACTTCCCCATGTGCACATGGGTGTACTTTCTTAAGTAAAAGTCTGATGTCTTTGATTCATTTTGAATCTTTAATAAATTTTTGGAGAAGCAATCTAGTCTTTCTATTCAGTGGATATGCACAAATGATGGGGGGAGTATGTGAATCAAGATTTCAAAGTTTTTTTCTCTAAACATGGTCTACAACATTAGTTTTGAGTTACCTACACCCCTCAACAGAATGGTGTGGCAGAGATAAAGAACATAACACTTCGGGAGATGGAAAATTGTATGATTCAGTCTAGGTCCATGGATTTGTCTTTTTGGGCAGAGGTAGTCAATTGTACCAACTATATTCAGAATCGGATGCCCCACAAGGTAGTTCAACATTTGAGTCCTAAGGAGGCTTGGTATCATGTCAAGCCTGATGTGTCTTCATTCCAAGTTTTTGGTAGTGAAGCATGGGCATTTATACCTGATGCTCAGAGGAGAGTAATGGATCGAAAGAGTTGACACCTCATTTTTGTTGGCTACTACGATGATGTCAAGGCGTACAGGTTGTTTGATCCTGATTCCAAAGAGCTCCTTTTTCAATGAGATGTCTAGTTTGATGAGCGCATTCCTACAGTAGATACCCTGACTCCAACGTCTACTTCACTTACCACCACTCCCTCATCTCTTCCAGACTCTTTTCAAGATGATGAGGTTGATGACCTTGATGATCCACATTCACCTCCACCATAGGATCCTCCACAGATGCCTAGATGGGCCCGTGTTACTGTTGATGTTGCAGGCTCTCTGGCAAGTGACCCTTCATCTTCCCATCGCACCCAGTCTCATATTCCAGGTTCTAGCCTTTTGAGTCATGCTATTTGTGGTGACCCTCAGAATTTTTCAGCTACGACATGACATTCTAAGTGGGCAGTGCTATGGAGGAGGAGTATTCTTCTTTGATGAAGAATTATACATGGGATCTTTGTTCTCTTCCTACGGGAAGAAAGTTAGTGCAATGCAAGTGGTTGTATTGTCTAGGTTTTTTGCTAATGGTTCTATTCATAAGTACAAGGCATGTCTTATTGTGAAGGAATTTTCATAGGTTGAGGTTATTGATTACACTGAGACATTTTCCCCTATCGCCAAGATGAATTCTATTCACCTTGTCTTATCCCTCTCAGCTTCTCAGGGATATCCTATTTTTTAGATGGATGTGAAGAGTGCATTCTTGCATGGTGTTACTAAGGAGATTTACATGGATAAGCCTCAGGGATTTGTGTAGGATTCCTCTTTAGTTTGAAGACATAGACATTCTTTGTATGGTCTCAAATAGGCCCCTAGGGCTTGGTATGAGAAAATGGACTCTTTTTTTATTTCCACAGGATTCACATGATGTCATTCTAACCATATAGTCTACATTCAAAATCTTGAGGATGAGGTTTTGATTTTTGTACTATATGTTGATGATCTTCTCATCATAGGTATCTTTTCTAATATAATTCAGGATGTTCAGCGTGCATTGATGGAGCAGTTTGAGATGACTGATCTTGGTTTGTTACACTATTTTCTTGGTCTTCAAATTGTTCAGTCCTCTTCTATGATCTTCATTTACCAGCAAAAGTATGCTCTTGACATGCTTTAGTGTTTTGACATGCTTTCTTGCAAGCCTGATCCCACACCTTTTGAGTCAGGTGTTACCTTGTCTACCTTGCACTTTGCCTTCAATGGATCCTACATTGTATCGGTAGTTGGTTGGAAGTTTGTTGTACCTGACAAACACTCATCCTGATCTTTCCTTTGTAGTTGGTCTTGTCTCTTGGTTTTCACATGAGCCTCATGAGAGTCATTGCAAAGCTGCCAAGCGTATTTTGAGATACATTCAGGGTACCCTTTTGTATGGAATTCACTACAAATCAAGGCATCCTCACATTGTTGGCTTCACTGGCTCAGATTGGGCTGGTGATGTTGATGATCAGAAGTCTACTTCTGGCTTTGTTTTTCTTGTCTTGGCTCTGGTCCTATCACATGGTTATGCAAGAAGCAGAATGCTCATGCACTTTCATCTACAGAGGTTGAGTACAGAGCTATAGTGCATGCTAGTTAGGAGATTTTATGGCTTTGGCAGTTGATGACTAAGTTTGGTTATCCTCTTGATCATACTACTATTTTGTGGTGTGATAATCAGAGTACTATTCACATTTCCTACAACCCGATAGAGCATCAGTGCACTAAACACATTGAGCTTCATATGCATTTCATTCGCTAGTTGATTTAGGATGGTGTTCTAATTTTGGATTACATTCCCATTGACGCACAAGTTGCTGACATCTTCACTAAACCATTTGCATCTCTGTGCTATCTTTAGTTGTGTTCTATGCTTGGGGTGATGGAAGTTGTCCTTGGGGGGTCTTCTTGAGGCCTTCCTTCCTTCCTTCATGTTTTTTTTTAGCATGTTTGTTCTATCTCTTTTTGGAGAGGGGTTTTTCCCACTGAGTTTTCTCCTTTGTCTCTGGTTTAAGGAGATTTCCTTGTATTGGGTACCTGATTAGGCCTTGTTATTGGGATCCATTTTCCTGCTTTCATAGTTGTGATAGGTTAGCTTACCCCTTGACCTTAGCTTAAGGGGGGTGTTAGAGTAATCATCTTTTATGATTATTAATTAAATCACATTGGTTTAATTAACTAAGTTGTTTTATTACTCTGTATTGCTTAAGTTGTCTCTTAGGTGCATTATAATTAATATTTATTTTAAATTATTAATGCACAACCTAGATTTTATTTCTTTTAGGGTTTCATTCACCTTTTAAAGGTCGAACTTGTAATTATTGTTTCATAACTTGGAATACAATTTTTTCTCTCACTTTTTGGAGTAATTCTAAGTTTTTCTTTTTCCTCCTTTATGCTTCTCTCTTGTAACATGTATTCGCATGCAAGCGTTCTTCGGGTTCTATGGATTTGTATTTCTCAAATCCTATGGCTATAAAATGTTATTTTCTAAATATTGTAATGCCATTTTATTGAAGTTAATAAAAAATAAGTGTTTTTGTTCTTGCGATTGTTCTATTCTTGCAATTTTTAGTTTATTTCTCTATTTTGTTGTGTGTGTTTGGGTTAGTAAGGGGAGTATTGTTCATCAATGACTGTTATTTCAGTCAAAACCAACATTGATTAGTCAAAACCTCTATTGTTTGTATAAAGAATCCATAAGTCTTAGCTCTTTGGGAAGGAAGAGTTGGAATTGGTTACTGCTGATGTTGCTGGCATTCATGTTTTGTCACTAATGTAAACATATGTTTCTATGGAGGCAAAACAGATTGGTTATTACTATTTCTTTATGACTGACATAGGTGTATGGGAACTGTATGGTTGATTTAGAACGAGCAAAGATAGTGATGTGTACATAGATGTTTTGTGATGTTATTACTAAGGTCACATAGCTTACTAGTGTGTATTAGATGAGTTACATATGTTTTAGTGAAGACTGGATATTGGATGGTGATAGTGATCTTTAACAGACTTAGTCTCTGTGTTTTGAGTATCATTTATGAGCGATGAGGATTCAGGTTATGTGAGCTTAAGGGATGACAAAAGAAATGTTAAGGAATTTTTTTTATGGTTCACTAGTCGTATGAATGTTGGTGACGTCAGCTGTGGCGTGTGTTCTGGAGGAGACCTATTTGGGGCTGAATTCAGAGATGTAGCATGTATAATGGATTGCGAGCATGGATTAAAAATCTTTGATTATATTTGATGAATTTTAATTGATTTTTACTTGTTATAGGTACCGTGTGTATCTTAGCTAGGGGTTAAATAATTATTTATATATTGGGAAAGCTTAATTGGCTTACCTAATCAATTATTGTAATAGGGTCTATATGAAAGATCTTTTCTTTTGAAAATATGTATGTAAGAGGCAAATATAGAGATAGTGAAGTGTGGAAGATGTGAGCTTGTTTGTCTGTTGGATGTAGAGTAGAGGTTGAGATTATGTTATTTCATTGGAACTGACCAAGAAAAGACAGTTGCTATTAGACAGTTCAGTGGATTGTATATTTCCTATATACACTTGTATTCCAGACTGTAAGTCCTAAGGGTGGATTTAACCTTCTTTAGGTAGTGTGCCTAGGTAGTGAGCCCACTATTACTCTTGACTCATAATAGGGTTTGTCCTTTAACAAGGACTGTGTACTTTAATGCATCAATAAGCTCCTAAGAGGTCTAAATCTTTTAACAAGGATACTATACTCTCAGTACATTATTTGTGGGTGTTAATTCGCACCAGGGGTTTACCTTAAACATGCTTTCCTTGACAACAAAGGATTGTGTTATTGTGTTGGAATTGACTTTGTTATCATTGGAATGAAAGTTTTGTTTATAAAGTTTAATGTTTAATAATCTATCTCACAACTGATTTACCACCCCTCTCAGTTGTGTTGTGGAATGTTATTCCTAACAATTGGTATCAGAGCTATTAGTCCTTAAAGAGAAAGTTTTGATGAACTATAATTGATTGAATGGTTAAAGATGATAAGTTGATGATCACCGAGCTATAAAAGTGAATGCAAGACATTAAATCAGTTAATGTATTGTATTGTCATTGATGTAAACTTGATATGATTGGTCATATACATATTTCCATAAAATTAGAAGAGATGAAGAGACAAAGTTAATGTGGTCAATAAAAGATAAAATTTCACTATACACTGAGTGGTAGTAAAACACCGATGAACAATGCACACCCACGGACAGTGAACATCAAGCAGTTCACAGTGTATTTCGAGCACCGTAGTAATCAAGCAAGATCTATTTACCAAACATAACTAAAGTTTTTACCAAGGACAATTGGATTCAATGACCGAGATAACTGAAGTTATGATCTAGCTATCTGAAGTTAATCACCGATCAAAACTGAAGATAAAGAATGACAAAAATACTTAGCTGGTGTAACACCCCAAAATTGGCACCTAATAATTCTAATCAATTTTGGTGCATTCCTTCAATTTTCTCATCATCGAATTCCTATTGTACTAGGCAAATTCTCTTCCTTTTTGACTTTAATTGACTTAGTCTCAAATGTAGAAAACCTAAATTTGCATAAATTTGACACTATATTTAATTCCTAAATTATCGAGGTTTATTAGCTAAAAATCCCTATGATTAATTAATTTAATTCTAAAGTCCTAAGTGCTTTTCAATTAAATTAATTCCACCCCCTTTAGCTAATATACATCAAAAGGAATTGAATAGTTATTTAATTGATTGAATGAATTATTCTCAAAAAGAATTCCATAATTCTATATGAAAGGTCACTCATGTGGCAATAATCCACTCTTTTAATTAAATAATTCTTGCATTTTTGTCTCAAATGAAAGTGAAGAGGCAACTGTTTCTTTTCAAGAAAATCTTCACCCTCTTTCCATGGTTTTCTATATATTGGACTTCATTTTCTTCATTTGAGAGGATGAATTGGAGAGCATCAAAACTATAGTTAGATTTTGCTTTATTGTTATCATGCTTTTAAGCTTTATTTTTGCATAATTAGATTAATTTCATTTGGATTAAGAAACATGTTCATTCTTAATGTAATTCATTTACACATTTAGTAGCTCAATTTCATCATCTTTCAAGCTTTCTAGATTAATAGCATTTCAAGCTTTCTAGATTAATGGCATTTCATTTTCTAGATTAATTACATTTCCTTTCATAGATTAATGATAATTTGCTTATCTTTCATGCTTTAGAAATCCTCCATGTTAGCGATGGTCAAGGTTGTTGGCTCTTGTTCTGAGAGTAAATTTGACATCCCCAACTAATTAGGAGGCAAAAAGTCGCTTCAATCGAATTCGCAAGATGAACAATTCATGTTTGTGTTTGTGAATTGAATGATTGAGTAAGGACTATGTTGATTTTGTGCCTAATTTAGATGTCACATTCAAGCACGCCACATTTTGGTGCCCACCATGGGGCAGAAAAAATGATTTCTAGCCTCATTTTTGAACTTTTTTGACAGTGATTGGAACTCTATTGTACGTCCGTACAACACTAGTACAGATTCTTGTGTGACATTTTACTTCAAACCGCACAAAGTTTTTCTCTTTGTAGCACTCTCTCGCACAAAGAAACAGAAAGATCGCACAGGTTCTGCACTTTCTCGTGCACAGTAAAGTACTTCCTTGCATGAAATTTAACAAACAGACATTTAAATTTCAGAATTTTCAATTTGCTGATATCTTTTTTCTGACATTTGGTCTCTGCTGTGATTTTCTGTTTCTAATTTTTGCTGCAACATAATAGTGGTTTGTAGGTTGCTTGTCAAAGATTGCAAAAAAAACTTTCTAATAGTTTTCTTGCAGGACTATTGTCGAAGGCATATTCAAAATGTTGTGTTTTTTTACTATTTTTCATTCACATAGTTCAAATAGGGCTTTGTTAAAATTTCGTAAGGATCCCAATAGCAAAGTAGGGGAATAGGCTCTTCATTACATAGAAGTGATTCCCATGGATGAAAATGAGACCCAGATGTTGCTAGCATGATAGATACTTGGGGAAGCAAAGAAAGATAGTGAATCTTTAGCACTTCTACTTGTTAGGGGATTATGCTCTTCTCTCTTTGAGAGAATCAGAAACCCAAAGGCTTGTGGATTTGGTGGAGTGAAACTATCTCGGTGATGAATGTGCTTGATGTGTTTAGGTAAGGTGAAAAGGTCGAGAAGTATGATCTTCTCTCTTTGAGAGAATCACAAAATCAAACCCTTGAATCTGAACCAAGTTGTGTCACCTTTAGAGGGCATGCCAGAAGTTGAACCTTTGGGAATGACCCAAGCGAGTACAAACCTATCGCTGGTGATTCCACCTCACTTTAGTAAAGTCTACTTTGTTGATTCCAAAGACTCCAAAGCCATGGTAACTTCTTTCTCATGATTTTGACTATCATCGTGAGAAATCCTTGTTTGTCGTACTGAGCGGTGTCGCTCCCAGCCTTGCTTGCAAGGGTGTATGACTTCCAAGTGTTGGTGTGGCTGCAAGGCCCTAGCTCTGTATCAGAGGCACCAAATTTTATTGTAAATGGAAGCCCACTAAACACTCTCTTAGTTAGATGCTTACCTAATTCACCTCCGAAAGAAGACATAATCTGTGCGCAGGGAGGGGGAAGAATCTCTCCCCTAGATTCTTGACATAGGTATGCACCTGGATGCTTGAAGTGGTATATGACACTGGCCCCTACTTTAAGGGTAACCTTTGAACATATATACCTAGTCCTTGGAAACACCAAAAATACGGGTGCTCTTTCGAGGGTGACACTGCTGTCTGAGGTGCACACATACACATCAGACATCGGGGCAAGGATTTTGTCTTCTCAACCAATTTTATTTGTAGGGATAACTGAGTGTTTGTTTTTGAGTCTTAAAATATCCAAATCATAATCAAACAAAGACTCCCTTGATTCTGCCAAGTTGCTTTGTCCTTGGTAGAACTGTTTACGACTACTGCTTGTGTCACCACTGCTTGATTGAAACTTTGTGTTTGTAAATGAGTGCTTGTCACCTTAAAAATGAGATTGCTGATTTGTATAATCATGAAAATACCCTAAACCTGGAAATTTTTTTAGAGAACAGTCCTCACTGTGTCTCAAAATCTAGTTTTTATCTCAAAAATTGAGTTCGTTTATCAAAATCTTGAGTTTTCTAATGCGAGCTTTTAGAAACCAAGCACTTTCTCACATGAGCTGGAATTTTCTCACACAAAGTTGAGCACTTTATCACATGGTGAGGCATTTCCTTGCATGAATCTATATCCTGGCATTCAAAATAGTGAGCTTTTTCCTGATAACTGGTGAATTTTCTGCCTGATTTGACTTTTGTCTGGGCTCTGATTGCTTGTTTCCCTGTTGTCAGCAGTCTTGTCTCTTTGTCTCCATCCTATCTTTTTGCGTTTTTGTACCTTGAAACATGATCATCATATCTCGGCTATTCTATCCATACTCTCGATGATCCGTGCTAGGTGCATCTCACACCTTGGCTATTCTTGCCTATTAGCTCTTTTTCTCGATATCTCTAGAGACAGAGTTCTGAGTCAGATCTTAAGTTTCATCTCGTTTCATCTTTGTCTATACCTTTTACAACTATAAGCGGCAATATTTTTCCCATTCGCAGTTCCAGAGTAGGTAGAAGTAAACCTCATGATCAAGGAAAAGGTCATTCTAAACCCATTGTTCAACTTGATAGTCAAGAGGGATCCTCATGTTCCTCTTCCCCATTCAGTATAGATCCGAGTCCAAATTAGAAACCAGTGTTGCATGTGTGTTCTAATCATTTATTTCAAGATCAGCATAATCCATTTCTTTCAGATCAACAAGGCTACAGGAAGTCACCCATTTGGGTTGATCCTACTAACGATCCTCTCTGTCTTAGTGACCCTTTCAAACATATCAATCCTTTTGATTCACCGAGAAATACATTGACTATAAGTTCTCAATGCCATACTCATGCTCATACTGAAAAGGTGCACATGACACAATCTCATGTTAACAACATGTCAACTCCTTTCAATTACACGCAAAGTCATGACCAATCCCAAAATGAACAAGGTCAGCAAGAAGAGCAACATTACCAAGGTCAAGATAAAACTTATAGTATTTATGAAATTCTTGGTAATGATGATGAACCAATAACTCAAAGTGACATAGATGTTGCAAAGTCTAATAAATCTCTCATCAAAATGATGGAAATACTCCTTGCAGAAGACAAAGAAAAATACTTTCTAGATTTAGTAAAACAAGGAGTTAAGTTACCTGCAAACTTCCAAGCTAAAACGCTTATAGGTAAAGAAGAAGAAAGTGAGACCTCCAAATTGCATAAAGTGATTCAAGACATGCAAAGTCAAATCAATCAGCTTATGAAGGATAAGGATAAACCCACGCAACATTTCATGATGGAAAGCATATGTCCTTTTCCTTTTGATAGGAGTATTACTATGCCACCTTTCCCCAAAGGTGTAGAACTGCCCAAATATGATAAGTATCTAGGTACCACTGATCCTCAGGATCATTTAAGAGAATTTGGTGCCCTATCGATGGATTTTATACATGATCAAACATATTTGATGCATCCTTTTCTATGAAGTTTGGGTGGACCCACCATGGAGTTGTTCTCTCGACTGCCCACTGGCATCAAGACTTTTGATGAGATTGCTAATCTCTTTATACAACACTATTCTCACAATATTCAGCATCCCATCAACATAAGGGACCTTTGCAACCTCAAGCAAAGGCAAGGGAATCATTCTTGATGTTTCTCCAAAGATGGAGACAACTTTGCACTAAGTACCCTCGCAAAATACCCGAATCTGAGAAACTCAATATCTTCTTGGATAATCTCACCCCTGATTTTGGGTATCAAGTACAACTTTAAGGTCCCCTTAATTTTGATAGCATGATAAAACAAGCTGTGAGAATAGAAGAATTTATGGTTAAAAAAGGTTAATTGACTTTGTATAAAGATAACAAACAAGGTTCCTCATCTTCCAACAAAGATAAGGGGAAGTTTTCCAACAAAAATAGGGATGTTGTGAATGATGGGGTGGTCGATAACATGACTCCAACTCCTTCAAAATTGGTCTTCAATCTCACCTCTGGTATACAAGCGACCAAAGCTATTGAAAAGGCTACAACCAATACTCAATAGCCTTCTATATTTTCTGGCAACAAACCTTGGACACCACGACCCAAGCGTGAATTTACTTCTTTGGGAGAACCGCTTGATGTGGTTTTCAAAACTTTGTGCAAAATCAGATTATTGCTCCTTTGGAAAAATGTTTATACAATCCGCAATCACAACCCCATTGGTGGAATGACAATGCGTACTGTGACTACCACCAAAAAAAAGGTCATAAGATGCTACTTATCTTCAATTACTTTATAAAGTCCAAGATTTGATTGACAACAAGGCTATCATTGTGGAGAATCATAACAAAAATTTGGATCATTAGGCATTTAAAGACCCCTTTCCTTGTCATGAGAAAGGCAAGTCCTCCAACGCTCAGAACAATAATGCCAAAGTTAATTACGCACATACCACTTATGATAATGTTATCAACATGATTAAGCCTATGGAAGTTGAATATTGTAACATGTTTACGAGAAAGGGGAGTGGGAATGCTTCTAAACCCAAAGCCCCATTTGTCTTGAGAGACCTTGGGTCTCAATTATCTGAATCTGAAACATCTCAAGATTGCGTGAATGTTGTTACTAGATCTTGCACTAGAATCACTATCAAGGGTCCTAACCCTCCTATTACTACATCCATGCTGAAACCAACTGCAGATAAGACTGTTTTTGGCTCTGCCAACAAGACCATGAAGGTGGTCCCTACGCCTCCTACAGCTAGTTATAGCATTCTTAACCAGCTTCAAAGAACCAATGCTCAGATAACTATCTTTGAGCTATTGAAGATCTCGCCTACTCATAGGCAGATTCTGGACAAAACTCTCACAGAAGCTAATGTCCCCAAAGACATCAATCTGGATCAATTTCAATCCATGGTGGGTCACTTGACTTCACCACATTATTTTTCCTTCTCTGAAGAAGATGATCACTCAATTAGTCACCCGCACAATGCTCCTCTGCACATAGAAGTCATGATAGGAAAATAGCTAGTTCACTGCATCCTCATTGATAATGGTGTTGGTCTCAATATTTGCTCCACTCACTTTCTTTCTCAGCTAGGTTATGGCAAAGATCGCATAGATTCTCACAAAAGAATTACCATCAAGGCCTATGATGACGAAGAGAGAAAATCTAAAGGTTTAGTCGTGCTACCCATTCGGGTTGGACCAGTTGAAAGAGAAGTCACATGTCAGATGCTAGACCTTCCTCTTGCGTATAATATCTTTCTAGGGAGACTATGAATCCATGAGATGCAAGTGGTTCCTTCCACATACCATTGTGTATTAAGTTTTCTTTTCAAGGTGCAGAGGTGAAAATTCCTGCTAGTATGGGCTCTTCTTGTAATGCGCTCACTCAATCAGCTGCTAGTCTTGTTCCAACTAATAGAGAATACACAAAACTCTGTGATGCCAAGCTCAGAGACATGGAATAGACCTTGAAAACGATAGACATAGACATGGGGGGATATCAAATAGAACCCGTGCTATCGTTAGCATCTCTACCTCCGTCTCCTCGTTCTTATGGGAGACCTTCTGAGAACAACATATCTTCTGCTACTCCTGAGATGGTTTATGATAGTGTCTTTGTATGTTCTTCTATACAATTAGAAGATGAAGATGAGGAAAGAGCTATTAAGGCTTCGCTTTGCAAAGGAAGGAACATAGTTGAACAGACTACCCCGGTTCGTGAACTAAATCCCAATAATGAAGGTCTTAATATTATGAAATGTTTTTGTTACAAAGGGAATGGCCCAATAGGGGTGAATGGTAATGGGTTACTGGAGCCTATTAAAGCTATAGGTCAAAAGATAAAAGACACGACTGGTTTAGGTTTCAAAAAGATCTCGTTCCATCTAGGGATGAATAAATTTGTGCCAAAATTAGAGCATTCACCAGACCCCGAAGGCACAACTGTATTCAACACCATAGAAGATAGCTCCAATGAGGATTTCTATCCTTATCCCATTCCTCTAGACCTGGAAAAATTCTTTGCTGAGCCAGATAATTTTGTATCGCATGTTAGTACAGTCGAGACTAACAGCGATTCTGATAAAACCACTCCTTTTGATGCACTAACCTATGAAAAATGGAAAGTGTTGCAAGATCATAACTTCCAAGGTGAAAGATACATACCACTAGAGTTTTAAGAATGGTTGGCACCAGAACGGGCTAGTGTTGCAAGAACTCAAAAAGCTTCATGGTGCAAGCACCCAAGTTGGAGTTTAGATATAGACTCTCATGAATATGAGTTTGATAGTTTATCAGAAGGATCTTATGAAAAAATTCTCGACATAAGCGAGGGGTCTAGTGAAAGGTCTAACGAGTCTGAGTCCATAAATGTTAACATGTCTTCTACTTCAGTCATTAGGGGTCAGCAGGATTTGAACAAACCTTTGGATGAGATCGATCTAGCTCTCAGCTTGCTAGTTAATGCTTTTGATGACTATACTGTGAACGCACTTGAACCCATTACATCTCTTTCACTCCAACATCTTGAGTTAGTAGACTGGAATTCCCCTTCTTCATCCAATGAAGTCCTTACATTCTAGAATGATTATGCTCTAGCCTGCTACCTTCACGTTGTTGAACCTGTGACATCCTCCACTAGTGAAGAAAGTGTCAACATGACCGAGGTTGGCATCAAGTATCTTAGTCACAAAATTAAAAGAAGAAAAAATAGGCACTCTGATGGTGAAAACCACATTGCGGCAGTATCAGAGCCAAAAAAATTAAAAAGAAAAGACATATCCGAAAATGAAAACCTCTTTGAGGCACCTGAGGATGAGGTACTTGATGCACTTCTGAGTCACTTCCAAGAATTCTCATCAGTGTTAATTGAGCCAACTCAGCTAATAAATCTGGGAACAGAAGAACATCCACACATCATTCATGTGGCCAAATCATTATCTACAGAGGAACTTAAAGAATTCATAGACTTCTTCCAGGAAAAAAAGATAAATTTTTCATGGACGTATTCTGACATGTTGGGTGTGGATCCTAATCTCATCATGCATCACTTATCAATAGCTCCAGGTGTGAAACCAGTCAAAAAAAAACTTAGGAAGATGCATCTGCATGTGGCTCTACTGATCAAGGCAAAATTGGAAAAAATTCTAAAAGCTGGGTTCATCCGAACAATTGATTATGTAGAGTGGATCTCTAATATAGTCCCAGTGACTAAACATGACAAATCTATCAGGGTCTGCACTGACTTTAGAGACTTAAATTTGGCATGTCCAAAAAATGATTTTCCACTTCCCAACATTGACATGATCATGGATATGACAACAAGATATGAGATGTATTCACTAATGGATGGTTTCTCTACCTATAATCAAATCAAAATTGCGCCAGAGGAACAAGAGAAAAATGCTTTTACTTGCGCATGGGGTACATTCTGTTGGAATGTTATGCTTTTTGGTCTAAAAAATGCTAGAGCTACTTATCAAAGAGCTGTCACTACCATATTTCATGACATGATGCATAGGATAATGGAGGACTACGTGTATGACACACTTGCTAAAAGTATGGACAGAAAGACAGATCTCACTGATCTAGGTCCCATACTAGATCGTATGGAAAAATTTAGACTATGTCTTGACCCTAAGAAATGTTCATTTGGGGTTACTTCAAGAAAATTAATGGGCTATATCATCTTTGTGAAGGGAATTGAGGTGGATCTGGCAAAGGTACAAGCTATCAGGGAAATGCCTTCACCTCATAATATCAGACAAATAAGAGGTCTCCAAGGTCGGCTGCAATCTATCAGGCATTTCATCTCACAATTAGCTGACAAGTCACAACCATTCACCAAAACTCTTCATAAAGGTGTGACTTATGATGGAACAAGGAATGTGAACAAGGCTTTGAACAGATCAAACAATATCTAGCTAACCTACCTGTGTTAATGCCTCCTATTCAGGGGAAGCCTTTGATCTTATATATCTCAGCTACAGAAACATCTCTGGGTGCTTTATTGGCCCAAGAAGATCAAAATAATAAAGAAAGAGCCATTTATTACATTAGCAGAACATTGGTCTCTTATGAAATGAATTATTCCGTAATTGAGAAAGCTTTCTTAGCAGTGGTGTTTGCTTCTCAGAAGTTACGACACTACATGCTAGCTCAAACTACAAGGCTAATCACAAAAATTGATCCATTAAAATACTTACTCAGTAAAGCTACCCTCAAAGGTAGACTAGCTAAATGGGTCATGCTCCTTAGTGAGTTTGATATGAATATGTTGAGAGAAAAGCTATCAAAGGACATACGATTGTAGATCAGTTAGAAGAAACACCTCTAGTAGATCATCAACCATTGCACATTGAATTCCCAGATGAGTCCATCATGCTTCTCATGTATCAGACATGGACAATGTTCTTTGATGGATCGTTCACCCAACAAGGGTCAGGAGCTGGAATTTTATTTATTACACCTCAGCGGTATTCCTTACCAAAGGCATACAAAATGATGTTTCCTTGTACCAATAACATTGATGAGTATGAAGCTTTGATCAATGGACTAAAGATTGCTATTGAATGGCAAGTTGATGAATTAAAAGTCTTTAGAGACTCACAACTAGTTATCAATCAAGTGAATGACATCTATCAAACAAAGGATGAAAAGATAGTGCCCTATAAAAAGATGGTTGACAACCTTAAGAAATACTTTGCACATGTTACTTTCCAACAAATTCCCAGGGTGAATAATAAAGTAGTTGATGCTATGGCTACTCTGGCTTCTATGTTACAAATGTCACAAAATGATTTCAGACATGAATTCCTAGTGGAGACGTTATGCTACCCTTCCTATGACTCTCCTAACTCCCAGATGATTTGTTAAGTCATTGGACATGATTCATCCTGCTACCACCACATCTATTCTTATCTTCATGACCAAATTATTCCTGACACATATACTAGAAATGGAAAATGTCACCTAATCCATAGTGCTTCACAGTATGTCATCATAGCTAACGACTTGTATAGATGAGGTCTAGACGGTACCCTCCTTAGGTGTCTAGAACCTGATGAGTCCAAATGCGTGTTAGAAGAGGTACATGAAGGCATTTGTGGTTCTCACTCAAATGGTCTGACACTGGCTTGTAAACTTATTAGAGCTAGTTATTATTGGCCTGATATGGAAAAGGAAGCTACACTATTTGCTAAGTCTTGCAAATAGTGTCAACTACATGGTAATCTGATTCATGGTCCAGCCAAGGAGTTGATTCCCTTCATTACTTTCTAGCCATTTCAACAGTGGGCCTTCAACTTAGTGGGTCAGATATATCTATCTTCTTTGAGAGGACATAAATACATCATTACTGCTACTGACTACTTTACCAAATGGGTTGAGGCAATACCTCTCAATATAGCTGATGGCAAGTCTTTAGCCATGTTCATACTAAACTACATCATCTATAGATATGGTGTACCCTCATCTATAATCACTAACAATGGGGGAAAATTCAAGAAAAAAGATCTGACAAATTTGTGCACTAAGTTCAAGATTATTCAGCACTGGTCGTCTATTTATTATCCTCAGGGTAATGGACAGGTTGAAGCTTCCAATAAGACAATCCTAAAGATTCTGCACCGTACAATACACAAATCTAGATGAGATTGGCATCTCCAAATTAATCTAGCTTTATGGGCCTATTGCACTAGTATACGAACTCCAACAGGGGCAACGCCCTTTGCTTTAGTCTATGGTGCGGATGCAGTGCTGCCTATTGAGGTTGAGATTCCTATCTTGCGAGTCTCTCTGAAGGGCCTAATTACTGATGATGATATTAGAATATCTCGGCTAAAAGAGCTTGAATTGCTGGATGAATGTCAGAAGGTGGTGTTCGATCATCTCAGAGCATATCAAAAGAGCATATCTAAGAGCTATAATAAAAAGGTTAGACCATGAGACTTCCAAATGGGTGATCTCATCTTGAGAGAGAACCCTAAGAATCAGCCACAACGAATTCAGAAAGGAAAATTTGAGCCGAACTAGCTTGGTCCTTATATTATTACTGCAGTACTTGGGTCTGGCACCTATCAGCTCTCCACTACAGAGGGTGAAAAAATTAAAGAGCCCATCAATGCTTTTCACATGAAGAAATTCTACAGTTGAGATATCTTTTGCATGCTCATGTACATACTTTATTCTGAAAAAATCCAAAAAATTGTAAAATGTCCTGAAAAAATGATCATCTTAGTGAAAACCTGGCAAACAAGCGCTTTGATGTATCTATTATCCTGGTGAAAACTTGGTAAACAGGCGCCTTGATAATACCAAAAAAATGAAAAAGTAAAAAATACAAAAAAATCAAAAAAAGATCTTGGCATCTATACTTGAATGCCCCGATAAGGAACAAAGATGCCCCTATTGATTAAAAGTCGTGGAACACCTAGTTTTGACTGTGAGGTACGAAAAACTGAACATGCCCCAAGTGATGAGATGCCCCTAGCAATGAGGACTTTTGAAAATCAGATCAGATTAATTGGAATAGATTCAATGATGTAATCATCCTGCCCTCTCGGGAGCGAAATGGAAAGATGACATGTCATAATGATGACATAGAGAAAAAAATCACAGATAGATGTTGAATCAGAGATCAAGAAGAACTCAGAACAGATTATGGAAAAATTTGGAAGATTCAAAATTAATTTCGAGAGATGTCAAGGTCCAGGTTGACCAAGGTTGACTAGGGTTGACTAGAGTTGACTAGAATTGACTTTTTGAAAAAAAAGTCAAAGATTTGAGAAAATGATGATAAGATATGATTCTGACAAGAAAGCAACGTCAGAAAGTCGACTGCACAAGTGTATCGACTGCGTCGGTCCCAAAAATTTTAAAATGCAATTTTGAGCTATATAGGAGTGTCAGATTTCGATTTCGATCACAAAAATAGATTCAGAGCGGTCAATTTTGGTAATGGTGAAGTTTTCATGCAAAACGGAGCACTTTGAAAAATTAGGTCAAAACCTATATATGGACCAAAAGGTCATTTTCAAATCATTTCAACCTTTTGACTTTTATAAACGGAGCTCTGAGCAAAAATGGTGGTCCCCTACAGCACGCATCGATTTTAATGATCCAGGAAGCACAGTCAGCCGGCTGGGTATGAACCTCCGGTAAGTGGTCAATGAACCCTACCAGCATTTCAAATTTTGTTAATTTCTATCAATTTTTGCAAGTTTTGTCACGTTTTTAGAAAAATTTCCGCGGGATTTCGCGCGAAGAAGTAGTTTCTTCGCGCGGCCCATAGGGAAATTTCACACGAGAAAGTGCCTTCTCGTGCCATGCGGGGGGTTTTTCGTGCGGAAGAGTACCCACTTTCACGCGAGAAACCCTCCAATAGGTTGTTTTCTCGCGCGAAATGGCAGCAAAATTTGCACGAACGTGAAAATTTGTGCGGTCTGAAAAACTTCTTCGTGCCAAAGAGTACATTTTAACGTAAAAATATGCTTCTTCGCATGGAGAAAAGGGAGCATTTAGAATACGAAATAAGTTTGCGTCATGTCCAATAGCATCTGCATCAGCATTGTTACTGTCTGTAGGATGTCTTTAATGCTTAATTGTCTCGTTATGCTTTGATTATCTCAGATTACTGATTGTGCACTGTTGTTTGCATATTTTGCAGGTTGACTTCCCGGATATCGCATTTAGATCACACCACACAACCATTAGAAGACTAGTGGCACAGTTAGATGACGTAGAGACAACGCATCTAGATAGTTTGGGCCTGACCTCTCTTTGTGATGTACCCAAGATTTGGGTAAATCATGATTTATTGGGAGCACTTATTGAGCGTTTCCATTTGGAAACGAACACTTTCTACCTTCCACGGGGCAATCTAACTTGGATCCCTGAGGATCAAGCTTTGTTCTGGAGATGATTCTTGAAAACTCATCTATTAGGAATTGGGGCATTCTAAGCCTGACTCCTGAAAATCAAGCTCCGCTCTAAAGATGATTCTGAATCTGTATTGACTATCTTTTGGGACAGGTATCGTGGCATTCTAACCCTGACTCCTAAAGGTTAAGCCTCGTTCTGGGGATAGCCTTGTGAAAGATGTCAATCTAACCAGTGTCTTGGCAATCTAACCAAGATATTGGGGGACTAAGCTTCATTCTGGAGATAGTCCTAAAATCTCTATTGATTATCTTGTTGGACAGGTATTGGTGCAATCTAACCCCGACTCCTGAAGGTTAAGGCTTGCTCTAGGGATAGCCTTGTGAAAGATATCAATCTATTAGGTATCAAGGCATTCTAACCCGGATCCCTGAGGATCAAGCTTCATTTTGGAGATGATTCTCAGAATCTTAATCTATTAGGAATCAGGGCATGCTAACCCGGATCCCTGAGGATCAAGCTTTGTTCTAGAGATGATTCTCAAAAACTATACTTGATCGACATCTCAACAACCTAACCTAGACTTCGGGGAGTCAAGCTTTGTCCTGGAGATGGCTCTAAAATCTTCATCAATCAAACTTTGCATCACTAATGTTCAAATCTATTCTTCTGTGCTTCAGGCATCAGACGAATCTTTGAATCGATACGTTGCTCGCACATCAATTCAAAGAGGGGAAAAATGTAACACCCCAAAATTGGCATCTTGCAACCCTAACCAATTTTGTTGCATTTGTCACTCTTCTAGATCATCAAACTCCTATTGTACTAGGCAATTCTGAGTTTTAACTGATTCTACTCGACCTAAGTGTCAAATGTAGAAAATCCTAAATCTGCATTAATCATACATTATATTTAATTCCTAAATATCTATTGGCTAAACAAACCTTATGATCGAATTAATTTAATTATAAAGTCCTA
>MU227733.1:479506-509489 GCA_018584345.1 Thuja plicata
AGATTAATCTTGCATGTTTCATTTCTAGATTAATCATTGCATTGCATTCATGGAAGCATAAATCCTTCGTTCTAGATTGGTCTATGGTTGTGAGACTCTCATTCTAAGAGCTATTTTGAAACCCCATCTTGATAGAACGCAACAGGTCGAATCATATAGACAGACAAGATGAATAATCTCATATTCATTCTTGTGCGTATCTGATGATTAAGGACTATGTTGAAGTGTATGGTTGATTAACAATACCAAATCTACCACATACACTATAATGCCTAATTTAGCTAATCCTTCCACATCTCTTCCCAAGCCTCCCATATAATTCCAACATGCTTCCTTGTCCTTAGAAGTGGCTCCATGTGAAGAGGACTCTAAAAATGGTAAAGAAAAGAACATAAAGAAAGATCAAGATCAAGAAACCTCTATGTCATCCAATCCTTTTCATCATGTCTCTTATCCATTTTGTGGTTCTTTTGATCCCTTACGCCCTTTCTCATTCATTCCACCATGTTTTAAGTCTTCTCCTAAGAAAGATCAAGTTATTACTTACACCGTTGAGCTTATTGACAATCAAAATAACCTTACCCCACTTACGCTTTCCAAAGATGATACTTCCATTAAGGTGATTAAAAATGGTATTGTTACTTCCAATATTAAGCCTATTAAAAATCAAGAGAAAAATTATCCGCTTATGCTATCTAAAGATCCTTGTCAAGATCACAGTCTTCCATCTTCTTGTTCTACCACTCCATGTTCACTTCCACTTTCTACTCTTCCTAAATATTTTCAAGCTTCAAACAATCCTATCAGAGAAGGTGCTCCTATTCAAGATGTTCACGATCCTATTGAAAATCCTAATACTTTCTCTAAATATGTTGATGTCCTTGGTTGTCATATAAATGTCGATGAACTTATCGATTATCCTTTTTCAACTTCCATGTCTATCCTTGGACATCCTCCACCAATACTAAGGGCTTCATGTTTTCCTTCCATATTGGGTCCTTATGTCCCTTCACTTTCCCCTCCTAACCCTCCTAATTCATCATCCATCTTGGGTCCTTACATCCCTCAATCTCCTATCTTTCCTCTAGATCAACATAGATTCATACCCTTGAATCCTTTTCATCCATCCACCCATCTAAACCAGTCATATTATTTTTCCTCCTCCACAAGTCTCAACTCTTTTGGAAGAAACATGAATGTTCAATACAATAAAAAGAAGCAATACAATAATCCATCTAAAAAATAAGATCACCATGTCTCCTCTAATCGACATGGGGGCATAAAGTCAAAAGAGATATCTAAGAAGAAAACCACAAGACAAGTATGGGTTCCAAAATCCGTCATTGAAGATATTCTCTCTAAATCATCAAAAAGAAATAAAAATCCTACAACTATATGGATTCCAAAGTCTCTCTTGAGAGAGTCTCATGTTAAGAAACAAGTGAAGTTGACATTCAAGCTTCCAAAGGCTTCCACTTCATCTTCTTCCAAAAACATGCTTTCATTCCATGCGCCTAAACCACAACCTCTGTTATCCATTCACCATATTCCTTCATGTATTACTTCATTCACATTTTCTCCATCCTCTCGCCACCCTTCAAGTCATGTATTGATATTGATCTTTCCTTCCTTTCCATCTACCCTTTCACAATCCTTCCATTCACTATCTTTCTACTTTCTACTCCTTTTCCTCATTTACCTATTCCTCCTATCTTTCAACCTCACTCGCTTTGCATAAAATATTATCCTCCATTTCCCTTTTTCATCTTCATTTCCCTATCAGCATCTTTGAGTATATTATTTTGGATCATTGGAATATCATGGTTTATCCTTTCAATGAGCATTATCTAAAAAGCTTTCCTTCTTCCAAAAAATTCAAAAAAAAAAATTTAAAGAGAAATAATTTTGTCTTATGGAAAAAACCACACCCTTGTGGCTCCTTGGATAGGTACCATGATGAAAACCTGACAATCAGGCATCATGCATAGTTCTTCTACATCTTTCATCCATTCTATATTCTTTCTTTGATCTTTACAACGTTGATCTATACATGAACATTTCAGATATCTTGTGAGCTATCTTACGATGACCTTGCTTTCATTCCTTTCATGTTTAGCCTTCATGTCTATCTTCCTCCATTCATTTTTGCCTATCGGTATCCTTTTCCCCTTTGGTCTTGATCTCATAAAAAAAAAGAGTAAAACACAGTGTTATGAAACCTCTTGACATGTCTACTCCTTTGGACTACATCCTTTCCTGCTCTTGCATTACGATTTTGTGACTTATCATATGTTGGCCTTTCATTGCTTGTCCAAATGTGCTTTACATGATGTTTTTTCTCCCTAGCTTGGGTACTCTTGAGGAATTTTCCTTTGAGGATTTCTTCCCTTCATTCTCCTATCTTCCATCTCTTCCACCAACTTGCTATTTCCTCTTGTCCTCCACCTTGCTAAAATATTGGGACTGCATGATGTGATCTTTCTTGGGAGTTTGATACCTATTCTGTCTTGGGGCATCCTTTGTACATAATTATTGATCTTAAAAAAATCTAAAAAATGATATATTGTCAAAAATTCAAAAAATCACAAAATGTCATAAAAAAATGATCATCTTAGTGAAAACCTAGCAATAGGCACTTTGATGTATCTCAAAAAAAAAGTTATATATTCCAAAAATACAAAAAAATTCAAAAATTCAAAAAATTTAAAAAAAAATAGAAAAAGTGCCTTGGTGAAAACTTGGAAACAGGTGCCTTGGTAGAAAAAATTTAAAAAAATTATAAAAGTCCTTGAAAAAAAAAAACAAGAAGAAAAAAATGAAAAAAATAGAAAAAATGAAAAAATTGTAATAAAATCCAAGTGGTGAAAACCTGGAAACGAGCGCTACTTAAGGCCTTTGCACCCCTGTTTCTTAGCACGTGTCATCGACACTTACCCTTTCTCCATCATGTCTTGTCCTTGTTGCCTTAGTTTGGAATTGGTCTTTGTCTTTGTCTAGGGGGCATAACTGTGTTAGCTTTGGTCTCTTGGATGCGTTAGTCTTTAGGACATCTCACAAACGATGTTTTTCAACACCACCCCAACTATATTTTTCAATACAACCCTTGACGTCGAGTGTTTTTCAACACTTATCAGTTTGGTCTTGCCTAGTTTCATCATGTGATCTTACCTACTTGCGAGCATTTGATCCTTATCATTGAAACTCAGTATCAGTTAACACACTTAAATTTTTAAATGCAACACTTAATGCTTGAGCTATGTCATGATCTTTTCTTTGTGTGCTGACTGCTATTGATTTTTGTTGAGTGTTCTTGTCTAATAATTATCTTAGAGATGCATAGCTAGAGGACTTGGGGCATGAGACATTTTTCTATTTGCTTCCTACTTTATGTTTCACTGCTTTTGCATAACTGTTTTGCTGGTCATCCTAGCCTCTATGCCTTGATGCGAGCATGGTTTTTCTATATTAAATTGGGTAAGCTAACATCGAAGTCATCTTGACCTTTATGTATTTGATGCTTATGTTAGAATCTTTCCACATTCCAATCTGATATAAATCACATTCATATCTTCATAGTTGCACTTGTGACTAGTGATGATTGTGTGATTTTTCGATGTCCGTTAATAGTGGCCCAATGATGAAAATAAGTTTCTTAACATTCTCTAATGAATGATGAACACAAAGTCCTATGTTACAGTTGCTCTATTGCAAGTACACCTTTGCATTTTCATGTAGCTTACATTGTTAAACTTCATGTTAGTTTGCATTTAGGTTGCATTATGGGTTTGAGAGGGTTTCCTTCATCTTTCCTGTGGACTTTTAATCAACTGTGATCACGTTCTGATCTTCATTGCCTTATCTTCTTTCATGATCTCAATCAAAATTTTCTATCTTAAGTAGTTGATTGATTTTGGGGCATTCTCTTTCTTAAGGAAAAATTATCTTTCTTCTCTCCATTTCTTTCCACCTCTTCCAAACTTCTATCTTCCATTCGCTTTCACCCCACTTCTTCTTCTTCTTCTTCTTTTCTTCTTCTTCTTTTCTTCTAATTCAACCTTGGGGCATAATCTTTCATGCTTGATGATCTACCTTAGTTCTTTGATCCTTATATCTTTCATCTTACATCAATAACCTTATCTTTAGTTCAATTTGATCAAATTTATCAATTTGTTGTTTCTCCCCTATCTCATTTTGATTTTGATCACGAGGGGGCAGTACCTATCAAAATTTAGTCCTTGATTCAGCTTTATCAATCCTATCATTTGTTCCGCTTGGGGAAACCTTTATTGAGATTCTTATCTCGGACATGTCAATTACTTACAAACAACGGTGTTGACCTTGTCTTATTTTGCAATTAGCTTATTTTTTGTTCTGACGTCAATTACTTACAAAAAATGGTGTTGATGTCTGTGTTGTTTTGTGATCCCAAATTGATCTCACACTTCAACTGCATTCTTTGACTACATGTGTTCCCAGAATGATCACACATTAGTCAAAGAGGGGAAAATGTATGCACCCTAAAATGGTCACCTAGACTGTGGGCCCCCATTTATCAATTTATCAAATTCTTGAATCAATGGTTTGGAACATTTTCAATTCAAATCAATTTTCTTGATCAAATTGTAATTAATTCAATTATTTCAATATTTCCTAAGGTTTGATCATTTTTATTTAATTAAAAGATTTAATCACCCTTTTATTTAAATAAAATCCATCTTATTTAATTAAATTAAATTCCTCCCATTTAATTAAATTAAATTCTTCTAATTTATTTAATTAAAAGAAAACCCCTCTTTTAATTAAATAAATAAAAATCTCCACTTAAAGCACTTTATTTGATGAAAAAGGAAATAAATTAAATAAAAATTAAATAAAAATTAAATAAAATCATTTTTTCTTCACATCTTCCTAAGTGGTGGGTTTTTTTGCCTCTTAATCATAGCCTTTGATTTTTCCTCTTAATCTCTACCGTTCACTTTCCTTTAAAAGGAGACCTCTCCTTCTCATTCAATATCATCTTTTTCATAGTATTGTTATGCTGCGGGTTTGGAGAGCAATTTCAGAGGAGGATTTGAGAACTCAAGCTTTGATATTGCAACTCCTCTCTTCTTGTCTTCTTCTTCTTGCATCCATGGCTATTCATGTAGATTAGATTCATGTCAGATTATCTTGCATATTTCCTTTCATAGATTAATCATGCATTGTTATCATTTAGATTAATTTCCTTTCATACATTGCAATCATATAGAATAGATTTCATTTTCATGCATTGAATATCTCATTTCATGGTGTACTTGCATGGGCACAATTAGCTCAATCTGAAGGCCTCCATTACAAACCTTTGCATTCCATGAGTAGAGAGCTATGAGTCGATATTTGAGGCCTCATTCTTGAGTAACCTTGGATGGAATGACTCATAGAAGTGTGTTAGAATTTTAGCACACACGTTGGACCCACTTGTAAGGGTAATGTGATCAAACCCTTGCTTTGTCATTCTCTATCATCATAGGCCTTTATTGTTATTCACTTGTCTACATCCAGGAGGTCCTCAAAAAGACCGATCTTATGAATCATCTTCAATGTGCACAAATTCAGGCTAGATCCACCATCTATAAGAACTCATTTTATTTTTACAGATTGGATTTTTCCTTCTATATGGAGGGACTTATTATGATTCAGGTCAGGACCACAAAATTCCTTATCGGTGAAGACAAGATGTTCTTGTGCGGCTAAGTTCCCTATCATAGCTTGGAATGTTGCAACATTGATGTTTTTATGGATGTGGGATTCATTTAGAGCTTTATCAAGGATTTATCTGTGAATTGGTGAGGTTGTTAGGATCTCTAGAATGGATATCTATGCAGGTGTCCTCCCTAACTAAGCCAATAGGTCATAGCGTGAGGCAGGCTGAGTAGCGGTAGATGGTGCAACTGGTGGATTTGCAGATGTAGAAGGTTTATCAGAAGCTTGAACAGTGACTCTGGGTCTGCGTGTGGTAGCATTACAATCAGAATCTTTGAGGATTATTGTGTTAACATGTGTGTCAGCTTCTTCAATGCGGTCATAAAGAGAAACAAACCCAAAGATATCATTTTCATTTAGACTCACACATGTTCGATCGTGGCCTATGATAGTATTGGTAGAGTAATCATATGGGATCACGTTTGATGCATTGTTTTGATTGTGAGGTGGGAAGGGCTGATTATAGACTTTAAGTTTCACATTTGATGAGGATGCATTCTTCCCTTCAACTTCAATTTTTCCATCCTCAATGAGATGAAAAGTAACCAAAATGCAAAACTTATGTACGTGATGAAAATTAACATGTCCAAGACAATCACTATGATATGCAAACATTAGAGGTTAGTCATTTAAAGCAAGATTCAAAGAGTTAACATGTTCAAATGAATGAAATAAAAAAGACAAGAACTAACACCACAACCTCTAATGAGCCAAACATGGGCACCCAATGCCTTGTTGATTTTCTCTTAGAGATTATTGTGGGTGTGCTCGCCCAACACAATAACTTAATCACACTATGATTTTGATGGATGAAACTATGATGCAAGCTAATGATGGATGAAGAGCTCAAGAACAAGTATGAAGAACTTGTCTCAAACCATTCATCATTGATGAAGATGCAAACTAATCTAGATTGATATGCAAAGACTAACTAAGATTCATTCCATTATAGACCTAAGATGTGATATCAAGCTTCAACAATGAAATAAACATGAAAAATGAAATGAACTAAGATTGCTATGAAATGCTAAATTGCTTAAAGAAATCTAGAGCTAAACTAGCATGATAACAATGCATAAAAGGGAGATGATTTGCTCTTGACAATGGCCTCTATTTATAAAAAATTTGGAGGAGAGAGAGGGCTTGGATGAGGCAGAGCTCATGTGGCATCCACATAGGTGCCACATGAGGGACACATAAGCCATGCAAGAGGCCCACTTTGGTCACACATGTGTGAGCAAATTTTGATGTGATGGGTCAAGGTGTACTTAAAGTACACATGTGAAGGATGTTGTAAGAGGTGTAAGAGTTTTTGTCCAATGAAACACTTTTAGAAAGTGTAAGAAAGTGTCATCAAGGTTTTAAGAAACCTTGTTGGCACCAAATTAGAATAAATTTGAAAAGTCAAATTTAGGAATTTGCTCACTCATGTGTGAGCAAATAATTAGGACTATTATGTGTAGGAATCAAGAAATTAGCCTAATTAACCTTAGTTAATTAGTAAATAGGTCTGTTTGGTGAGAAAGATGTGAGGTAGGGTAGGATCTAGGATTAAATTAGTTTAATCCAAGTTAAATTTAGATTAATTATGGTTTAGTAGAATTAAGTCATGTGTAGAAATAAATAAATTATAAATTTATTTAAAAGAGGTAAATGAAGGAAATGTATATAAATAGGATTTAATACATTAAAAGGGGGAATAATATTTAAACTTAAGATTTAAATATTATGAAGGTGAATCATATTTAATTAAATTAATTAATTAATTAGGTAGAAGAATATAACTAATATAACTAATGAAAATTAACTATAATGTTATGGGTATATTAATTAAATTAATATAAGGAAGATTTTAGACGTCTACACGATGCACGTAAAAAACATAGGCCTAATTAATTTAAAATTTGTCAAATCTATATTCGTTAGAAAGTTCATTCAGAGTACTTGTGTGATCAAAAGGAGCTTTTTCATCTCCTTATTCTTTCATTTGAGCCCTGCGTTTGAGCCCCGAAGCCATGAAAACTTTAGACTTGTGTCAACCTCTATGAATGGCCTCTATTCAGAGACTTTCGATAGAAACTATTTTCGATAGAAATTAGTTTCGATAGAAAGTAGTTTCGATCGAAACTAATTTCTATAAAAAGTAATTTCATGGTTTGACGTGTGTTAACCCATTTTCACAACTACTTTCGATAGAAAGTTATAGATGACTTTTGATAGAAACCTATGTCGGCATATTTGGTTCCATTTCAGGTTCAAAACGATTATATATAAATAAATATATATTTTCCTCATCTTATTAATTTGAAAGTTGCAAAATAATTGCATTTGGGAAAAGGAAGACTTTTGTAATTGATTTTTTTAAAATTTTGTCAAAATTTAGTGGAACAATTTTGCAACTTGTGATGGGAAATAAAAAGAGAAGGCTAAATAAGAGTACATGACATTATTCAGAAGAGACTGGACAAAGAATACGTGAAGAAGCATGGGAAATATATTATCATAGGAAAAAATGTATGTCTCTATCTCTTTATCTCTCTCTGAATATTTTAAGTTGATGGTTACGACTTGTCTTAATGAAACATGTAAGCATGATATTACAATACCTAATTAGACCTAATTTGATAAAGAAGACCTAATTAGACTTGATTAGACCTTTTAGGACATAATTAGACCTAAGATCCTAAACCCTAAACCCTATCTAATTAGACCTAAGACCCTAAAACCTAAACCCTACCTAATTAGACGTAAGACCCTGAACCCTAAACCCTAAACCCTATCTAATTAGACCTATTAGGACATAATTAGACCTAAAACCTAATTAAACCTAATATAGACCTATTATGACCTAATTATCCCTAAGACCTAATTAGAACTATTAGGACCTAATAAGACCTAATATGAGTAATAGTCCTGAACTAATAGGAGCTAAATTATGATGTAATTTGTTATTTAGTAATAAGACTTAAGGTGCCCCTTAAGACCTAATACTTGACTAATTAATGCATATATAATTTAAGACCTAATCAGACCTTTAATAAGACTAATTAACACCTAATATGAGTAATAGACCTACTAGTTCCTAATATGAGCAATAGGATCCCTTCTAGGTGTAATTAGATCTAATTAAACCCTTTAGGACCTAATTAGACACAATTAGACCTAATAGGATGTAATTAGATCCAATTATACCCTTTAGGACCTAATTAGACACAATTAGACCTATTAGGACCTAATTAGAACTAATTATACCTTTTGGGACCTATGATAGGTTAAATATGACCCCTCAACACCCCATTAGACCTAATTAGACCCAATTATACATAATAGGACCTAATTAGACCCAATTATACCTATTTAGACCTAATTAGATCCAATTAGACATATTAGCACCTAATTAGACACAATTATACCTATTGGAATCTAATTAGATACAATTAGACCCCATTAGACCCACTATGAGTAATATGACCCCTTAAGAAATATTAGCACCTAATTATATATCGAGTTGAGCATAAATTAGGACCTAATTATATCCAATTACACCTATTAGGACCTAATTAGATCCAATTAGACCCTTTAGGACCTAATTAGACACAATTAGACCTAATTATGCCTCTCGGGACCTATGATATAGGTTATATGACCCCTTAAGACCCCATTAGACCCACTTAGTTCTAATTAGACCCAATTATACCTATTAGACCCACTTAGACCTAATTATCTACCTATTAAGACCTAATTACATCCAATTAGACCCTTTAGGACCCAATTATATGCAATTAAACCTATTAGGACCTAATTAGATCTAATTAGACCCTTTAGGACCTAATTAGACACAATTAGACCTAATTATACCTATCGGGACCTATGATAGTGTATCGTTAGAAAATGGAAGCACTTCCATTTTAGATTGGTTTAGACCTCCAAGTAATTGGTTTGGGGTCATGTAAATCACATTTAATGGGTATTTAAATTGGATCTACCTTTTCCCCTTGTTCTTCCTCTTTTCCACTTCTCTTCGGCATGTTTCTGGCACCCTGATCTGCATATATGAAGTTCTTGACTTCAGGGTCAAGGTCGACCTTGACCCTGACCTAGGTCAAGGTCAACCTTGACCTTGACCTAGGTCAAGGTTGACCTCAACCCTAACCTAAGTTAGGGTCGACGTTGACCTTGACCCAGGGTCCAAATTTCAAGTTTCTAGGGTTTCTGGATGTCAGGCTTCAAAAATATTTAATTGTCGCTTCTGGGTTGGCTGTTTCGGTCTTTGAGGCAATGAATATTGAAATTATATTTAATATAGGTCCAATTTTAGGGTTATAGGTCTAATGGGAATTTAATTCTCCTACGTAGGCCTCTCTAGAAGATTGTGCCCTAGATTCATATAAAAGGAAGCCTTCTCCTCTCATTTTCTCTAACCATAAAAAATCATCAACCAAGCAAGAATGATCGAAGTGAAATCTAAGTGTGAAGGAAAAGCTAAGAAGCAAGACTTGAAGCAATCTAATTGAAGCAATCATCTAATCTCAAGAATCCAAGCATTAAAGCACCTTCAAGCATTCAATTCATCAAGGAGATCCATTGGTAGCCTTTGAAGGATACAAGCTCTATGGAGCTCTCTTGTTAAAGATTTCTCCATCCACATTCCTCTACGATTATTCCTATTCAAAGGTCCATTCAAGATTGGTGTTGAATATCTAAAACCAATTGGTTTCAGATATCCTACATCTGACATTCTACATTCTACATCCATTTGGTGCATACATACTTGTGGATCCATGAATTCAAATTTGTGACAAAGGTTTCTATACAAGCAAGGTGAATTTATTCATTTACTTTTCTTATCTATGCAATTTAATTTCAATTATAAGGTTAATTTCAAAACTAGGGTTTGACAAAGGAAAACCCCTTCCCCCAACAAACAAACCATTTTTCTTTTAGGGATAGGTTTAGAACAACAAATTGGAGTGCAAATCTAGATACCCTTTTCGAAAAACTATCAGGATTCGGAAATAGATTTTTTGTCGGACTGTGCAAGTCAGAATCGGACTTTTTGGGTTATAATAAGACTTTTTGGGTCAAAGGTGACATTCTTTTTTGGGTCAAAATCATACCAGAGCCAGATTTGGAAAAGATTTTTGGGTTTTCTTCATCTCTGCATTTCTGTTTGAAATCCAGTTGCTGAATTCCCAGAAACTCAATACAGACACCCAAAAATAGCATTCTTCAGATCTGTTGCATTTTGAGGTTACTACTTTTCTTCAATTCATTTCAATTAAAGTTTTAATCTTCCTAAATCTATTACACACTGTTTTCTATAAAACAAAATTTAGGGTTTTTCTCTTTATCTTTATTCATAATAGGTTGATTCACTTATGCATTGATCCTTTCTTTAGGGTTAATCAATTTGGATCTTCCCTTTATAAATTTAGGGTAAAGGGGGGGATCATATCTTCCCACATCCATCACAACACATTCAATTAAGTATTAATCAATCAAACATAATAATAATAATAATAATAATAATAAATTTTATCTTTACATTTTGGTGAACCCGTGATAGAAAACTCTTTCTTTTTGGTGTTAGATTTGCATCTTATGTTAGATCTTACATAAATATAAAAAGTAAATTTTGTTTATGTTCTTGCATTTATATGTCAAAAATAAAAAATAAAAAATTTCTTTAAAAATACAAAAAAAAATTACATTTTTCATGCTTGTAATGTTACTTTGTGTTCAACATGTATGATTTTTGTTTTGAATACTTTGATGAGGCTTTTGTTGCAAAAGAGGATAGATCCCCTAATGAGGTACATGGAAGTGAGGATGAAAATTTTTCATATAAGATCTCCATGGATAATATTCCTATTTTGTCCTCCTCTACAACATCTTTAATTGACCTTTACCATAGGGTGTGTGCATGGTTACCTTCATGTTCCACTATTTATACACCTAGAAAGACTTCATTTAGTGCATCTAATGTTTCTTTGTCCTCTCTTGCATTACCTTCTAAGGATATATTAGAGAAATTAGATGACTTTAATCTTTCTCTTTATGGAGATGAGTTGAGGATTAATGTTAATTCTTCTCCTAATATATGTCTTTTCAATGAACCTACTTTAGAATATAATTTACCTTCTTTCCCCTTTAGGGATCAAGATTTAGTGATATATGGCACTCATACAAGGTGCTTTATTGATAGGGATGATAATCCTCCTATTTGGGCTGAACCTTTGGATTTGGATGTTGATTACTCTTTTCCTCATGAAGCCATTGTGGATGATCCTCCTATTTGGGATGAACCCTTGGATAAAGACATTGATTTATCCCCTCCTCATGAAAAAGATTTGATACAAGATGGTGATTTATTAATGGATGACATATTCATACATTATGGTGACTCTTTTTCTAAAACACACTCCCCTTATGTAGACATTGTAAAGAAAGAAGAAGACATATAGATACTTTACCTCCATTTGGGATTCCTTCTAGTGGTGAGGCATTAGCGAAGAATGATATGAATTTCCTTCATGGTCTCCCTCTTAGTGATTATCTTATGGAGAATCAAGATCCTACCTCATTTCCTCCTAGGATGTCTTCTTTGCATCCTTCTTGTGAATCTATTCATAGTATTGAGACAACTAACATGGTTTATCCAAAACCCTTATTGACTATAAAAGGTTGTCCTCGGATTAATATCAAGGGTAAACCTAGGGATCCTTAGGATTTCTTTGATAACATAGATTCCATTTCACATGCTTATCACACATGGAATAATCCTCAACCTACTGTTCTAGCTTCTTTACCTCCTTTTCAACCTGTGCTTCCTCAAGCAGATAGGTTACCTTCTTACTTCAAGGAGTATGACTTAGTTGAACAATTATGTGCTACTCTCGCTAAGATATCTTTATGGGAATTGCTTCAAAATTCTCCAACATATCATGAGGGATTGCAAAAATATTTATCTACTCTTCCTAATCCACCTCCTAATCAAGAGAACATCAATGCCTTCTTACAGTGCATGCATGCTACCCCAGGTCCTCCTGACATTGTATTTACTCAAAAAGATTTACCTTCTAAAGAAGTACACAATCAATATGATTCTCTTATGGTTGTTGTTTCTATTAATAAGAGTATCATTCATAGGACCTTTATTGATAATAGATTTGGGATTAATATTTGTAGCATGGACATGCTCAAAGTGATTAAAGTTGATCTTTCAACTATTCAACCTAACAATGTTCCTATACATGGCTTTAATAACATTGATAAGAACACTTTGGGCAACATTACCTTACCTATCAAGGTAGGTTTGGTCATCCTAAATACTCCTTTTTATATTATGCCTAGACCTCTTAATTATAATCTCCTTTTTGGTAGACCTTGGGTGCTTGAGATGCATGTCATTCCTTCCACCCTTCACCGTAAAGTCGAGTTTATTCACAACAACATGGTGTATACACATCATGAAAATGATGCGCCAAATCCTTGTTTGAATATTAAAACCCACAATACTCCTATTCCTAATAGTAATCCTTCTTCCTCTAATGCTCTTCCTAAAGATGATTGGGGAACCTTTGATTTTAATCCTACCTTTGTTGGAGAGTATAAAGTTTCTAATCTTGATTTTATGAAGCAACAAAGAGAGTTTGAACAATGAGCTTTTGCATCTAATTCTAATTCCCTTCGTAATAACTTTGTCACACCTTCTACCCACTATGAATCTATCAAACCTACTAGTGATGACATACTGACTACTTTAATTCTAGTGACTCATTCTGATATGGCTTCTCATTATGGTCATGGTTATCATTTACTAGTTAAAAAAGGATTCCATGGTCAAGGATGTGGTAAGCATAAATAGGTAATTCAAATTCCCTTACAGAATGGGGGACATGAGAATTCTTATGGATTGGGATTTAATCCTCAACAACACATCAATGTTAACAACATCTCAAATAATACTTCAAAACATGATGAACCTATGACGGAATTTGACCAAGAAGTTCTTTTTCCTAAACTCCTTCGTGCTAATATGATTACTAGACCTAAACACAAAAAGAAACGTAGTCCACACTTGAAGACTCTTCCTTTTTTTTTTATCATATATTTCATGATCACTATACTAATGAATGTCAAGCTTTACAATATAAGATTAGGCAGCTCATTGATAGTAAAGTTATTTATATATCATGTTGAAATGAGTTGTATTTAAATCCTATTTTCTCTAAATAACATGTAGGCTTCTATTATGGAGCTCCACATTATGTAAACAATGTTATCCTAATCCTTGGGAGATCATTGTCTTGCATAGTGTTTTGAGTGATATAATAGGTCCCCTTTCATCCTTGTTGCTACGCTTGGGGGGCAAGGATTCAATATCCTTATTTTCTGTCTTTCTGGGATCCACTTTTCCCTTGGTTAAGCAGTATCTATCTATTATGTGATATCCAATCATACATGAAAAAAAAAAATTCATTGTGGATCTATGTCCATGATTATAACCTATTTTATTGTTTCGATATTGGGTTTCCATGGTTGATAAATCTCTCACCTTGGAAACTGAATAGTGTGCTATCCCTCACAAGGGTTACTTTTTCACTACTTGCATGATATCTCTTTGCATTCGTCCCTTCCATGGCCTTATAGGAGCTATGACCTTATTTTCTTATACTGGGTGTTGTCTATGGATATTGTCTTGATGTTGAAGAAGGCTTTGTCCTTGTTCTTTTTTTTCCTTAACATGTCAAAATAGTATGTATTTTTCCATCTTAAGGAGGGTCATATATATAGCCTCCCTCATTCTATATTATGAATTTTTGTTCTAACTTTTTGTTTTGAAGCATGCTAAAATCCTCTGAAGGTAACACACATAAGTTTCTAAATCCTAAAGAGATACGCATTCAATTACAATTCAATATGCTAAATCCTCGGAAGGTAACACACATAAGTTGTTAAATCTTGAAGAGATGCGCATTTTACAAATGTATTCCATGGTGATATGAGGATATGGATCCATGGGTACTTCATGAAAGTCATTAGAAGATGCACTACATACATACATAAAGCTTCCAGAAGGTGCACAAATTTATGGGGTGACTATCAAGTACTTGCCTTGTGGGTCATCCTATCCTTTTTGTGGTTCATAGTGAGATACACACATCTTACTAGGCAAGCTAGCCACTCCTTTCTCTCTCTTTCTCTTTGACTAGTGGTGTATCTCTTGTTGTAATCTTGGGGTTGACAAAGAATTGATTCCCTGGGGTCTTGAGGATTCCTTTTTCCCTTTTGATTTCAATAAGATTATCTTTTCCTTAGGATCTCCTTTACCAAGAGTTTGTGTCGAGTCCATACTCTTTCTAAAGTGGGGGCTAAATGTATCATAGGAAAATGGAAGCACTTCCATTTTGGACTACTTTATCCCTCTGAGTAAGTGGTTTGGGGTCATGTCAAGTGCATTGAATGGGTCTTTTACTTGGATCTTCCTTTTCCCCCTATTCTATCCCTTTTCCACTTCTCTATGACCTATTTCTGGCACCCTGATCTGTAGATTTGAAGTTTTTGACTTCAGGGTCAAGGTTGACCTTCTGAGTCAAGGTCAACCTCAACCCTGACCTAGGTCAAGGTTGACCTCAACTTTGACCTAGGTCAAGGTTAACCTAGACCCTGACCTAGGGGGTTGACCTCAACCTTGACCTAGGGTCCAGATTTCAAGTTTCTAGGGTTTCCGTATGTCGGGCTTCAGAAAGATTTAATTCCCACTTCTGAGTCAGTTGTTTTGGTCTTCGAGGAAACAAATCTTTAACTTATATTTAATATAGCTCCACTTCTAGGGGTATAGTTCTAATGGGAATTTAATTCTCTTATGTAGGCCTCTCTAGAAGACTATGCCCTAGATTCATATATAAGGAAGCCTTCTCCTCTCATTTTCTCTAATCATAAAAATCATCAACCAAGAAAGAAAGATCAAAGTGAAATCTAAGTGTGAAGGAAAAGCTAAGAAGAAATAATTGAAGCAAGCTAATTGAATAAATCACATACTCTCAAGCATCTTAGCATTCAATCACCTTCAATCATTCAATTCATTAAGGAGATCCATTGGTATCCTTTGAAGGATTCAAGCTCTATGGAGCCCTCTTGTTGAAGATTTCTCCATCCACATTCCTCCAAGATTCTTCCTATTCCAAGATCCATTAAATATTGGTGTTGAAGATCTACAAGAATTGATTTTAGACATCCTACATCTAACATTTTACATTCTACATCCATTTGGTGCATACATACTTGTGGATCCACGGGTTTGAATTCGCCACAAAGGTTTCTATACAAGCAAGGTGAATTTGTTCGTTTACTTTGTTTATCTATGTAATTTCAATTAAATTATAAGGTTAATTCAAAAACTGGGGTTTGACCAAGGCAAACCCCTTACCCCCAACAAACAAACCATTTTTCTTGCAGGGGTAGGTTCAGAACATCGAATTGGAGTGCAGATCGGGATACCCTTTTCAACAAACTATCCGAATCTAGAAATAGATTTTTTGTCAGACTGTGCAGGTCAGAAATAGAATTTTTGTGTAAAAATCAGACTTTTTGTGTCAAAATCAGACTTTTTGGGTCAAAGGTGACATTCATTTTTGGGTCAAAATTGGACTTGAGCCAGATTCGAAAAAATTTCTGGGTTTTCTCCATCTCTACATTTCTATTCCAGATCTAGTTGCAAAATTCCCAGAAACTCGGTACAGACACCTGAAAATAGCATTTTTTTAGATCTGTTGCATTTTGAGGTTAGTACTTGTCTTAATTTATTTTTAATTAAAGTTTTAATCTTCTTATATATATATATATATATTACACACTCTTTTCTATAAAACAGAGTTTAGGGTTTTTCTCTTTATCTTTATTCTTAATAGGTTAATTCACTTATGCATTGATCCTTTCTTCAGGGTTAATCAATTTGGATCTTCCCTTTATGAATTTAGGGTAAAGGGGGGGGGAATCATATCTTCCCACATCCATAAAAACACATTCAATTAAACATTAATCAACCAAATATAATAATAATTATTATTATTATAATAATAATAAATTTTATCTTTACATTTTGGTGAACCCACGATAGACAACTCTTTCTTTTTGGAGTTAGATTTGCATCTTATGTTAGATCTTACATGAATATAAAAAATTTATTTCTTTTATGCTCTTGCATTTATATGTCAAAAATAAAAAATCACAAATTTCTTTAAAAATACAAAAACATTTACATTTTTCATGCTTGTAATGTTACTTTGTGTTCAACATGTATGATTTTTGTTTTGAATACTTTGATGAGGCTTTTGTTGCGAAAGAGGATAGATCCCCTAATGAGGTACATGGAAGTGAGGATGAAAATTGTTCAAATAAGATCTCCGTGGATCCTATTCCTATTTCATCCTCCTCTACAACATCTTAAATTGACCTTTACCATAGGGTGTGTGCATGGTTACCTTCATGTTCCACTATTGATACACCTAGAAAGACTTCATTTAGTGCATGTGATGTTGCTTTGTCCTCTCTTGTATTACCTTGTAAGGATATATTAGAGCGAGAAGATGAGTTTAATCTTTCTCTTTATGGAGATGAGTTGAGGATTGATATTAATTCTTCTCCTAATACATGTATTTTAAATGAGCCTAATTTATAATATAATTTACCTTCTTTCCCCTTTAGGGATCAAGATTTAGTGATTTATGGCGCTCTTACAAGGTGCTTTATTGATAGGGATGATAATCCTCCTATTTGGGATGAACCTTTGGATTTGGATGTTGATTACTCTCTTCCTCATGAAGCCATTGTGGATGATCCTCCTATTTGGGATGAACCCTTGGATAAAGACATTGATTTATCCCCTCCCCATGAAGAAGCTTTGATACAAGAGGGTGATTTATTAATGGATTACATATTCATACATGATGGTGACTCTTTTTCTAAAAAACACTCCCCTTATGCAAGCATTTTAGAGAAATAAGAATACATTATAGATACTTTACCTCCATTTGGGATTCCTTCTAGTGGTGACCCATTAGTGGAGAATGATATGAATTTACTTCATGGTCTCCCTCTTAGTGATGATCTTATGGAGAATCAAGATCCTACCTCATTTCCTCCTAGGATTTCTTCTTTGCATCCTTCTTGTGAATCTATTCATAGTATTGAGACAACTAACATTGTTTATCCAAAAACCCTTATTGACTATTAAAGGTTGTCCTCGCATTACTATCAAGGGTAAACCTAGGGATCCTTTGGATTTCTTTGATAACAATATTATGTTTCACATGCTTATCGTACACGGAATAATCCTCAACCTACTGTTCTAGTTTCTTTACCTCCTTCTCAACCCATGTTTCCTCAAGCACCTAGGTTACCTTCTTCCTTTAAGGAGTATGACTTAGTTGAAAAATTACGTGCTACTCCCACTAAGATATCTTTATGGGAATCGCTTCAAAAAAATTTGACATATTATGAGGCCTTTCAAAAAGCTTTATCTACTCTTCCTATTCCACCACCTAATCAAGAGAACATCAATACCTTCTTACAGTGCATGCATGCTACCCCGGGTCCTCCTGACATTGTATTTACTCAAAAATATTTACCTTCTAATGAAGTACAGAATCAATATGATGCTCTTATGGTTATTTTTACTATCAATAAGAGTATCATTCATAGGACCTTGATTGATAATGGATATGGGCTTAATATTTGTATCATGGACATGCTCAAAGCAATTAAATTCGATCTTTCAACTATTCAACCTGGAAATGTTCCTATACATGGTTTTGATAACATTGGTAAGAACACTTTGAGAATCATTACCTTACCTATTAAAGTAGGTTTGGTCATCCTAAATACTCCTTTTCATATTATTCCTGGACCTCTTAATTATAACCTCCTTTTTGGTAGACCTTGGGTGCTTGAGATGCATGTCATTCCTTCCACCCTTCACCATAAAGTCAAGTTTATTCACAACAACATGGTGTATACACTTCATGCAAATGATGCATCAAATCCTTGTTTGAATATTAAAACCCACAATACTCCTATTCCTAATAGTAATCCTTCTTCATCTAATGCTCTTCTTGGAGATGATTGGGGAACCTTTGATTTTAATCCTACCTTTGTTGGAGACTATAAAGTTTCTAATCTTGATTTTATGAAGCAACAAAGAGATTTTGAACAATGAGCTTTTGCTTCTTCTTCTAATGCCCTTCATAATAAATTTGTCACTGCTTCTACCCACTATGAATCTATCAAACCTACTAGTGGTGACACACTGACTACTAAAATTCCATTGACACCTTATGATATGGCTTCTCGTTATGGTCATGGTTATCATTTAAGTTATTTAAACAAGGATTCCATGGTCAAGGATGTGGTAAGCATAAACAAAGAATTCAAATGCCCTTACAGAATGGGGGGCATGAGAATTCTTATGGATTGGGATTTAATCCTCAACAACACATCAATGTTAACAAACAGTTCCTTTGTGTTTGTATCATATATTTCATGATCACTATACTAATTAATGTCAAGCTTTACATTATAAGATTAGGCAGCTCATTGATGGTAAAGTCATTATATATCATGTGGCAATGAGTTATATTTCAATCATGTTTTCTCTAAATAACATTTATGCTTGTATTATGGAGCTCCACATTATGTAAAAAATGTTAGCCTAATCCTTGGGAGAATGTTGTCTTGCATAGTGTTGTGAGAAATATAATAGGTCCGCTTTCATCCTTGTTCCTATGCTTAGGGGGCTAGGATTCCATCTCCTTCTTTTCTATGTTTCCGAGATCCACTTTTCCCTTGGTTAACTAGTATCTGTCTATTATGTGATATTCAATCATACATGAAAATTTTTGTTTGTATAGAGGATCTATGTCCATTATTATAACCTATTTCATTGTTTCGACATTAGGTTTCCATGGTTGATAAATCTCTCACATTGGAAACTGAATAGTGTGCTATCCCTCACAAGGGTTACCTTTTCACTTCTTGCATGATATCTCTTTGCATTTGTCCCTTCCATGGCCTAATAGGAGTTGTGACCTTCTTGGATTGGATTGGGTGTTGTCTATGGATATTTTCTTGATGTTGAATAAGGATTTATCCTTGTTCTTTTATTGCCTTAACATGTCAAAATAGTATGTATTTTTCCATCTTAAGGAGGGGACATGTATACGGCCTCCCTCGTTCTATATTATGCATTTTTTTTCTAACCTTTTGTTTTGCAGCATGCTAAATCCTTTGAAGGTAACACACATAAGTTTCTAAATCCTTAAGAGATGCACATTCAATTACAATTCAATATGCTAAATCCTCGGAAGGTAACACACATAAGTTGCTAAATCCAGAAGAGATACACATTTTAAAAATGTATTTCATGGTGATATGAGGATATGGATCCATCCATAATTCATGAAATCCATCATAAGATGTACTACATACATACACAAAGCTTCTAGAAGGTGCACAAAATTATGGGGTTTCTATCAAGTGCTTGATTGGTGGGCCATCCTATCCTTTTTGTGGTTCACAGTGAGATAAACACATCTTACTAGGCGATCTAGCCACTTCTTTCTCTCTCTTTCTCTTTGACTAGTGGTGTCTCTCTCTTTTGTAATCTTGGGGTTGAAAAATACTTGAGTCCATGGGGGCTTGATGATTCCTTTGAACCTTTTGATTTCAATAAGATTATCTTTTATTTATGATCTACTTTACCAAGAGTTTGCATTGAGTCCATACTCTTGCTAAAGTGGGGGCTAAATGTATCATCAAAAAATGGAAGCACTTCCATTTTGGACTATTTTATCCCTTTGAGTAAGTGTTTAGGGTTCATTTAAAGTACCTTGAATGGGTATTTGACTTGGATCTTCCTTTTCCCCCTATTCTGCCCCTTTTCCACTTCTCTCTGGCCTATTTCTGGCACCCTGATCTGCATATTTGAAGTTATTGAATTTAGGGTCAAGTTCAACCTTCTAGTTCAAGGTCAACCTTCTAGGTCAAGGTCTACCTTGATCCTAACCCAGGTCAAGGTCAACCTTGACCTTGACCTAGGTCAGGGTCGAGGGTCCAGATTTAAAGTTTCTAAGGTTTTTGGATGTTGACCTTGACCTCAACCTAGGTTAGGATTGACCTGGACTCTAACCTAAGTCAGGGTCAACCTTGACCCTGACCCAGTTCTATATTTCAAGTTTATGGGGTTTCCAGATGTCGGGCTTCAGAAAGATTTAATTCTGACTTCCGTGTCGGCTGTTTCGGTCTTCGAGGAAATGAATCTTGAAATTATATTTAATATAGGTCCACTTATAGGGGTATAGGTATAATTGGAATTTAATTCTCCTATGTAGGCCTCTCTAGAATATTGTTCCCTAGATTCATATATAAGGAAGCCTTCTCCTCAAATGCAGAGGGTCTAGAGTTTTAGTGTTTCCTTCACGCTAAGTTGTTATCACTTCTCCAAACCATCCAATGGTCCACTCATCTATATTATCTTCACCAATATTTTCCTCTTAGACCCTCCTAATCAAATTTCCTCCTAGGTATATTTGAGTTGGTGAAGCAACAAAACTCAGACAATTCCAACTAGTCCAACTAGTTCACCAATCACCTTGATTCTTCACTAGATCTTCCTCTAGAACCCTAAACCCTTGCTTAGGATCTTCCCAAACACCTCTTAGGCTCTATTCTATGTTAATAGGACCTTAAAATTCCATTATAGGTGTTCAAAACCCTTCTGGTCACTCTATTCACCTATATTTTGCCACAAATCCAAGATAGGCCTAATTAGGCCTATTTCTAGTAGGTCTATTTTCACTATTTTTAGGCCAATGCTCCAAATTATCCCAAACAAAATTATAGGAGACCTTATGAATCTTTAATATATCAATTATCACTTCAATAATCCAAAGGTATAGTCCCTCAAGACACCCATAACCCTAATTACTTCTAGGCCCTAGTTTTCAGCCTATCTTTTAGGCCTCTGGACCAGTCAGTGCAATTTGTCTCCAATTTGTTCTTCAAACTCCACTCCACCTTCTGTAAAAATTTTACCCTTCAATGGGACACATTAGGGCTTCTACACATTCCACTAATTTTTCTATCCAAGATCATGGGTGTATTGATTCAAACCCATCTTCACCCTGTCCTGGCTCACCTACTCCAAGCAGTCAGTCTAGGGAATCACTCCAAGTCTAGGAGTTCAATTGCAAGAAAAAAAAAGGAAAAAAAATCACTATTTACAGACCCTAAACTATCATCCCACTAGGTTTCATCCCTTTTCAACTATGGATGCTTAGGTTAGAGCCATTTTTGTTCCTGCAACTTTGCAATTGAAATTGTAGACACAGTCACCTAAATCTTAATGTAACTTTACACCTAATAAACTTGAAAAAAAACTAGATTATGGAAAACAAAGCTAATACAAATATCTACTCTCCCATGGAGTCATATTTCTCAATTCAATCCGTACACAGTCGTACAAAGATGCAAAAACATTGTAAATTTCAAGAAACCTCATAAAACCATCAGTACAGATTAGTCTCACGTGTGATCAGACACTAAAACTCCATTAACCTTTCAAAAATCATCAATCCATGCTCAAATACCCAAGAATGGGTGGTTACAACCATCCAAATTCCCATTTGCAACTTTTTGCAAAAAGTTGCAAAAGTTGCTAGCAACTTTTGAGCATTTCTTGCTCTTTGACCAAATCGGTCAACTCAATGTATGTTGACCCATCCTAGGACTCTATTTAGGACACTTATGATCCTAGAGAAGACCAAAACCCTTAGTTTCCCAAAAAATAGAAACTTTTACACTTTAGACCATGTGACCACATTGTGAAAACAATGAGCAAATTTTTCTCTTACAACCAAAGATGATTCAACTTGGATCCAACACTCATGGATATTATTAAAAAAACACACAAAAGACCCCTAAAAAACCCTAAACACCATCTAACCTATCTTCAAGCTAAAATGGGAGGTGCTCTACACCATACTCCCCTAAGACAGAAACTCAAGTCCCTTGAATTAGGAGGTCTTCAATGGTGACTCCATACTTCAAAATGTTTTCTTTAGCCATCCAAGTGGCCTAAGATTCAGGTAGTCCCTGCCACTTCACAAGATACTCTTTGTAGGTACCCTTCCTAGTCTTCTTAATCACCTTGGAGTCCAGTATACTATTCAATTGCAGAGGGTGAGGGGTTGGAAAATCTCTAACCCAATCTTCTTCCCCAAATCTGAAAGAGTGTGTTGACCAGTGTCTGAGGGTAGTCCCTTATAGAGATAGAGATCACACACATTTAAAATGGGTTAGATTCCCAAATCATGAGGCAACTCCACCTCATATGCATTCTTACCATACTTGTACAATATCTTTAATGGCCCTATCTTCTTCATCAGTAGTTTGGTTGTCTTACCTTTAGGAAATCTTTCCTTCCTAAGGTAGGCAAGTACTAGATCTCCCACCATAAATTTCAAATCCCTCCTTGTCTTATCTACCTTGGCCTTATACTTGTCAACTTGTTGTTGTAATGTCTTTCTTACTTGGTCATGTAGCTCTTTCATCTTCTCTGCAAAGGATTCTCCTTGTGCACTCCTTTTTTCCTATAGACTAAGATCCCTCAACTCTAATATCCCTCTAGGATTATCCCCATAAACTATCTCAAACAGGATTCTACCAGTGCTCCTATTAATGGATTTATTATAGGCATATTCTGCCTGTCCAATAATATGATGCCATGACTATCTGTTGGTGCTCAAATCAACAGATTGGATTTACTATGGATTTTGCCTATCCAATGATGAGAAACCCAAGTGATTTGGCCACCTAACAAGTCACAACCAAGGCAAGGTTGGAACTTCTGCAATTTTGGCTCTACAAGACCAAGGCTAGTAGGCCTATACCTTGACTTATCATTCAAGTTACAAGGATTTTTATAGCAAATAAGTAACACTTCAACATTCTCTCTCAAGTATGGCAAGGCACTTGAAATAAATCTAACTAAAAGAAATATATCATGAACTATAAATTGAAATACTTTAAGTAATTGAAAGAATGTTTGGTAAATGTGTATGTAATTTGAAATGAACATATAAATAAGACATCACAAAACTATAAACAATGAACTAAATAATTATAATCCAAATAAGCAAGAAAGACGAGTGCCTTAATCAACCATGGGCAATAGAGTCACTATCATTCCAATCTTATGTTCAACCTTAGAGACAGTTTTACAAGAAAAATTATCACTTAAATGGTGTTATGGAATGTACATGCAACCTAAAACAAATTTAAAGATATTTGAAAAGGGTAATACTTCTCAGATGACAGCCTAATTGACTAAGGCCTCAATCAACAAAATTTAACCATGCAAAATGAGAAAACCAATTGCAAATATAGACTATGAATCAAATCAAGAAGCATTCACATCAAACTATCACTTTAAATAATTTCTCTTGGTTTATCTGAGGGACTAATTGTAAAATGATTAATGAAACAATTGCATATATGAAGAAAAAATACTTATCTTTATTGATTTTTTTTAAAATAGTACATCCAGGTCCATGTTATAGTTGTTGGTCCAAAACTATCCAAATATGCAAAATTGTATTATATTGTATTGTCTTCTCTTTACATTTTACATTATGTATATATATGTGTTTGAGTAGCTTTCACACCTCTTTAGGGTGAAAAGACACAACCCTTATTACAAATTATTTTGAAAAAACAATAAATTAACTAAAAAGTAACTACCTAACTTTTGGATTTGGCTTTGGCCAAAAATCCAAAACACCTTGTTAAAATCTAATATTTATGCTTTAGATAGGAAATTGGATTTCCTGAACTGGGTCATTTTTATATTTTTAAAATTTGACCATCTTTAGCCTCTATCAGTATCATCTTTGTAGGAGGTCTGAATTCTAGCATTTTCTGAAGGCTTCGATTAGTTAGTTCTAATTATTTGTGTTATATAACTTCTTCCTTTGATTTTTTTTTATTATGGAGAAACATGTTTCTTGATAATGGATTGGGACTTCTAAATTCTCAAAATTTAGGGTACCACCATTGTCCATGTTGCTTAGTCAAGCATCTCAATAGGTTGCCTAAAGACCTATTAACTACCTTAGTTTTCCCATCTGACTGAAGGTGATAGGCTAAAGAAAAAGACAAAATTGTCCCTAACATCTTCCAAAGATTCCTCCAAAAGTGACCTACAAATTTTACTATCCCTATCACTTACTATGTTTAATGGCAATCCATGGATTCTCACTATGTCTCTGAAGAATAGACCTGCAATATGTGAAGCATCATTTGTTTGTCTGCATGGAATGAAGTGTTCCATCTTTCTAAACCTATCCACCACTACAAACACACTTTCATGTCCCTTTGGTATCTTAGAAAAACCTAAAACAAAGTCCATACTCAAGCACTCCCAAGGTCTCTGAGGTATGGATAGAGGTTGGTACAATCAAGTGTTTCTACTTTATCCTTTGGCTCTCTAACATATCTGACATTGCTCCACAAATTTCCTAACATTTGACTGTAACTTAGGCCAATAGTAGTGCCTAGTCACTTTCTCAAGTGTCTTGTCCACTCCAAAGTGGCCTCCCAAACTTCCTTGGTGTTTCTCCTTGACTATGTTCTCCCTCATTGAGCATTAAGGTATAAACATTAAGTGTCCCTTGAAAACAATTCCTTCTTGCAACATGTAATCAGTAAAATCTACTTGGAAACCCTATTGGAACTTCTCACATTCTTCATAAGCTTCCTTGAAATCTCTATCCTCCTTTTAGAGATCTTTAAGATCACTTATTCCTACACTCTACAATTGTATCTCCTAAATAGTCAACACCCTTCTACTCAACGCATCTGCAACCTTGTTGCTAACACCTTTATTGTGCTTGATGACAAATGTATATGCTTGCAAGGATTCTACCCATTTTAGGTGCCTTTGATTTAACTTCTCTTGCCCATTCAAGAAACTAAGGGCATGGTTATTTGTGTAAACCACAAATTCCCTTGGTAGGAGGTAATGTCTCCACTTTTTGAGTGCTTGCACCATGGCATACAACTCCAAATCATAGGTGGAGTACTTTTTTTTTGCCTCATTAAACTTCTCTAATAAGAATGCCATTGGATGTCCCTCTTGACTTAACACTACTCCAATGGCTAGCTTACTAGAATCACATTCCACCACAAATAACTGATTGAAATTGGGGAACCTAAGAGTAGGAAGTTCAGCTATCTTTTTCTTCAACATTTCAAAACCTTGATCTATTGTTGTTGTCCACTTGAACTGACATTTGACTCCTCCCTTAATAGTGTTTAGGATAGGTGCACATATATGACTAAAGTTTCTCACAAACTTCCTATAGTAGGAGGCTAATCCATGAAAAATTCTAACATCTCATATGGATCTAGGGGTTGGCCACTCCGATATAGACTTGACCTTATCAAGATCCATCTTCATACACCCCTTAGCAACAACAAAACCAGGATACACTAATTCAATTTTCAAGAACTCACATTTTTTCTGATTGATCATCAACTTCTCTTAGTGTAGCGTCCTCAATACCAGTTCCAAGTGTTTCATGTGCTCCTCCTTAGACCTGCTAAAGATCAAAATGTCATCAATATAAACAATTACAAACTTACCTATAAAGTCTCCTAGCACTTCATTCATGAGCCTCATGAATGTGCTAGGTGCATTTGTTAGGCCAAAGGGAATTACAAGACACTTATACAGCCCTTCATTTGTCTTGAAGACTATCTTCCACTCATCACTAGGCCTAACCCTGATTTGATGATATCCTGACTTCAAATCCACCTTGGAGAAATAACAAGAACCTCCCAAGTTGTCTAGAAAATCCTCAATCTAGGGCATGGTAAATCTATATTTGATTGTGATCTTGTTAATGGACCTGGAGTCAGTACACATCCTCCATTTTCCATCATTCTTAGGTGCAAGGACAATGGGAACAGCACAAGGACTCAAACGCTTTCTTATTAGCCCTTTCTCCAACAAATCTTGAATTTTTTTTGCAATATCTGCATTCTGACTTGGTGTCATTTTATATGATGCCTTGTTAGGTAGATTAGCTCTAGGTATGAGGTCTATATAATGGCTCACATACCTCATGGGTGGCAATGCACTAGGAAATCCATTATCCACTATTTCATGGTACTTTTCCAACAGTGCTTGTACTTTTTTGTGGCATATTGACTTTCTCCTTAGTCTCCTCCTTTGGTTTCACTATCACTACACAATAGACCCCTCTTTCCTTCTTCATAACCTTTAGGAACTCCTTTCCACTCAAAAGCATCACACTGGTTCCCACATGATTCTCTTCATTAGGTTCTTGTAAGGGATCCATTTAAAACTTCTTCCCTTGTTTGGTAATCACATAGTTATTCTTTTCACCATCATGAATGGCCTTCACATCATATTTCCATGGATATCCTAGAAGGAGATGGCATGAATCCATTGGAAATATGTCACATAGAACCTTGTCCTTATGCTCTCCTATTTCAAACTCCACCATAGTTTGTTCATCCACCACTATCTATTGTCCTTTGTTTAGCCATGACACTTTGTAGGGAGTAGTGTGGTGTATCCTTCTAAGTTTAGTTTGTCCACCATCTCTGTTGACATTATGTTCTCTGTGGAACTAGAGTCCATTATCACCTTGCAGATATTCCCATGTGACCTACAAGTAGTTTTAAATAGATTCTTTCTTTGAGGTGGTTCTGTAGTACTAGGAACTTTCAACAAAGTCCTTATCAACAGAAGGTTTTCTCCATCAAATACTAGCCCTGCCTTGGAGATGGGAGAAGTGATACTTTGTGTGTCATCTTCTTGCACTAATTGATTCCTTCTTTCTCCCATGGATGATGTGTAAATTTTGTCAGGAAATCTACCCATTATATGACCCACTTGATTACAATTGTAAGATATGCCAGTGAAGACAGAATTGGTTCTTCCTTGTGACTGGAATCTACCCCTTGGAGGCCCTCTTCCTCTATATCCTCCTCTTTTAAATGAACCTCTATACTGATTGCCTCCATTGTTGTCTATGGACTTTGTTTCTTCTGGCCTATTTGGACTTTTTCCTCTTCCAAATTTACCCCTACCTATGAATCCTCTATTATTATGTCTACCTCTTTGTTGGAAATCATTCCTCCATCTAGCCTTCTCCTCTTCTCTCAAGGCTAACTGAAAACATTTGTGCATATTGTTAGGATCCATTATACTAATTTCATCTTGGATTCCTTGTCTCAATCCATTGAGGTACCTTGCTACCTTTTCTACCTATTCTTCTTGTTTTCTTTCCCTTAGGCTCAATTTGTGGAACTCCTCAGTGTAGACACTTACTGACAACTCTTTTTGTCTCAAATTCTGCAACTTCTGATATATTTGAATCTCATAATCAGTGGGCAAGAATTGTGCCCTCAACCTAATCTTCATTCTATCCCAAGAAATTATCTTCTTCTTACCAGTGGTTAATCTGTCATCCTACATCATGCTCCACCACACCAATGCAGATCCCTTGAGTCTAGCATTTGCATAACTGACTCTCTTCTCCTCTGACACTTCTTTGTAGTCAAACTGATTGTCTATGGCCTCTAGCCAATCCAATAACTCTTCACCATTCAAGCTGACACAATATTAAGGAATGTGTTCCATAATATCTTTGTTAATGGACTTAAAGGAATCCAATAAAACCCTCTGATCTTTATCCATCTCCACTTCTTTTCCTTTTCTAGTTGTCTCTCCTTTTTGGCTTTCATCCTCTTCATCACTTTCATCTCCCCATTCAATGACTCTACTCTTACCCTTTGTCTCTGTCAAATTGGCCTTTGCCAATAGCTTTTGGACCAATTCCACTATGGCATCTTTTCTCATTTCCTTGGGTGGCATTCTTTCAACCTTGTGGCTCTCCTCCCCTTCAGACATACACCAAACTTAAAGAAATTTTGGCTCTGATACCACTCTGATGCAGAGGGTCTAGAGTTCTAGTGTTTCCTTCACCCTAAGTTTTTATCACTTCTCCAAACCATCAGATGGTCCACCCATCTATATTCTCTTCACAAATATTGGCCTCTTAGACCCTCCTAATCAACTTGCCTCTGAGGTATAGTTGAGTTGGTGAGGCAACAAAACTCACATAATTTCAACAAGTCAAACTAGTTAACCAATCACCCTGATTCTTCACTAGATCTTCCTCTAGAGCCCTAAACCATTGCTTAGGATCTTCCCACACACCTCTTTGGCTCTAACCTATGTTCATAGGACCTTACAAGTATATTCTAGGTGTTCAAAACCCTTCTGGTCACTCTATTCACCTTTATTTTGCCACAAATCCAAGATAGGCCTAACTAGGCCTATTTCTAATAGGTCTATTTTCACTATTTTTAGGCCAATGATCCAAATAATCCAAAATAACCTTATAGGAGACCTTATGAATCTGAAATATATCAACCACCACTTCAATAATCCAAAGGTATAGTCCCTCAAGACACCCACAACCCTTATTACTTCCAGACCCTAGTTTTCAGCCTATCTTTTAGGCCTCTGGACCAGTTAGTGTAAATTGTCTCCAATTTGTTCTTCAAACTCCACTCCACCTTCCATAACATTTTTATCCTTCAAGGGGACACATTATGTCTTATACACATGCCACTATGTCATCCATCCAAGATCATGGGTGTATTGATTCAATCCCATCTTCACCCTATCATGGCTCACCTACTCCAAACAGTCAGCCTAGGGCATCACTCCAAGTCTAGGAGTTCAATTGAAAGAAAAAAAAGGAAAAAAAATTACTATGTACAGACCCTAACCTATCATCCCACTTGGTTTCTATTGACGGGGTTTTGTGGACCGGGTCCGCCAACAGTCATAAGTTGTCACCGGACTCCGGAGAGATCGGCCAACTCCGCCTGAAAAGGTTGTCCGAGGGAAATAAATCCTCTGGGCCTTCAAGCACCTGGATGTCGGGTCACGACGGTGCGGGGCTCGGTTGGGAGAGGTGACTATTTTCAAGGGGGATAGCTGGTTACTTTAGCTCACTTCTCCTGGAGATTCAGAATAATAAAAGGTTTCCCAGAGTATTCCACTTAGCAAAGAAAAACAAAAAAAGATCCTGCAGGGTTAGGAGCATTTATCTAACTATAGTCATGCTGAAAAGTCCGGGAC
>MU227733.1:531842-550897 GCA_018584345.1 Thuja plicata
AGGAGATAAGAAAGCTGGTACAAGAACAAGAAGTAAGTCTTTAAACTCAAATTGTTTAATTTGTGAGTTTGAGCCAAAATCTGTCAATGTTGCACTAGATAATGAGGAATGGATAAGTTCTATGAATGATGAGATTGAACATATTGAGAAGAACAAGACATGGTCACTTGTGCCAAGACTAGATGACAAGAATGTCATTGGTACAAATTGGATATTCAGGAATAAGTTGAATGAGAATGGAAAAGTCACAAGAAATAAAGCAAGACTAGTATGCAAGGGATATGCACAAGAAGAAGGTATAGACTATGGAGAGACCTTTGCACCCATTTCTAGGCTAGAAGGAGTAATAATATTGCTTTCTTATGTTGCATTCAAAAGATTCAAAGTATATCAAATGGATGTCAAGTCAGCATTCCTAAATGGAATACCTAAAGAAGAGGTATACATTTAGCAACCAGAAGGGTTTGTCAATCTAGACAAGAGAAACATGGTATATAGACTTCTCAAAGCCTTGTATGGATTGAAACAAGCTCCTAGAGCCTGGTATGAATGACTTCATTCCTATCTAACAAGTATTGTATTTGTAAGGACTAGTGAAAATAGTAATCTCTATTTGAAGGAAGATACTAATGCTAACACTTTGATTGCTAAAATATTTGTTGATGACATCATATTTGGAGGCAATGGTATGCTATGGAAATCATTTTCTAATGAGATGAGCAAAGAGTTTGAGATGTCTATGTTTGGAGAGATCAAGTTATTTCTTGGTCTACAGATCATTCAACAAAGTGAAGGTATTTTCATTACACAGTCCAAATACATCAAAGAGGTCCTAAAAATATTCAAGATGGAAGATTCCAAACTAGTTGGAACACTGATGGCTACTAGATGTAGGTTAACAAAGGAGGACAAGACAACAAAGGTAAATCAAACTTTGTACAGATCAATGATTGGAAAAATTATGTATGTTGTACACACTAGACCAGATATTGCACATGCAGTAGGAATTGTTGCTAGATTTTATACTAACCCCAGGGAATCACATATGACTGTTGTGAAAAGAATTCTAAGATATCTGAAGAATACTGAGGAATCTGGCTTATGGTATAGAAGAGAAGTAAAATTTGAACTTAAGGTGTTTACCGACGCTGATTGGGTTGGAAATCTTGATGACCGGAAGAGCACAACTGGAGGAGCATTCTTTATGGGTGATAGAATTGTCACATGGATTAGTAAGAAGAAAGTATGCATCTCTCAGTCCATTGTAGAAGCATAATATGTTTCTGCTGCTGCAAATTGCTCAAATATTGCATAGATCAAATAGTTATTGGAAGGTATGAATATGAAGATCTTAGAATTAGTAATTATTTATTGTGATTACACTAGTGCAATAAATATTTCCAAGAATCCAATCATGCATTCCAAGACTAAACACATTGCCATCAAATATCATTATTTGAGAGAACAAGTTCAAGAAAAGGAGGTGATAATTGAGTATGTGCAATCAAAAGAATAATTGGCTGATATCTTCACCAAGCCACTACCCAAGGATACATTTGAGTACTTGAGAAAGAGAATAGGGGTCAAACCTTTGTCTGCCAGTCAGTAATATGACTGAAGACTGCATCAACCTACATATTATCAGAATATCAATCAAGTTGATGCAAGCAAAGAGATGAACTTCAAAAGATACATCTATATACAGACAAGCATATATCAAAATCGAGCACTAGAACATATTGTTGTATTGCTGATGGATAAGGGAAATTCAAGGAATATATTATGGATAGGAGAAAAATGATTGCTTGACATGAATGTCAGATATTTGGAAAATATTTGTTTGGCACTGCTGTCAAAGGGAGAGAGGTTATCCATATTATCAAATTATTCTCGAAAAGGGAGAAAGATTATCCATTATCATATTATTCCAACAGGGAGAGATTATATTCTAAGGGAGAGCAAATTTTATGAAAGATGATTATACAAAGGGAGAGTTGCTAACAAGAGAAAAAGACATCAAAGAAAGAGAACAACCACAAGAGAGAAATTGATACAAGAAGAGGACTCAACACATCAAAAAGAAAAGAGCTGCAAGAATCAAATCTAAGCTAAAACAGAGCATACCAGAGTTCAAACATTTATCAGTTATCAAACAAAAGGATTGATAGATTGATGAATCTCAACTGTTGTATTTCATATTGTATTAGAAATAGTATAGTGTGATAATATAGTATGTTGCCATCAATGGCAAAGGGAGAGATTGATGACATGTAACTGATTAAATGTTTGATAATTTTAAGTTGAAGATAATGCAAAGCATTAAATGAGTTAATGGTTTATATTGTCATTAATTTCAACTTGATATCATATGTACGGTCATGTACATAATGCCAAAAAGATTTTAGAGAATCAATAGAACAAAGGTTATGCTTTCATTAATGCATAAAATTCAAGTATTCACTAAGTGACAGACAACACTAACGGAGTGCACACCATCAGTAAAGGCAAAGAAGAAAAGTCACAGATATACCTGACAAGCAGAAGATAGTGTTGCCCAAAAAAGCAAAACCATAGGATGCTCGACGAGCTGAAAACAGAGTTGCCCGACGAGTAAAAATATAATGATGCCCAATGGACAGAGATCCCAACGCTAACTAGAGTCATGCTGACAGAACTATCAATTTTCACTGATAACTAAGTGAAGAATTGACCAATGGAATAGAGAGTTCAGAAAATGACAAAATATCTAGTTGGAAAGAGCTAAAAGATAGACTTAACTGGTTGTTTTCTTTGTTTTATTCGACCAGAGTTAAGTAATTGATTTAAAGAAGATTTGTACAGTTGGCAAGAAGATAACTATGAGATAAAATAGGAGTTATGCTTTAAATCAAATTGGCTGGATTATTTTTCACGCCAAGAATCAAGAATCAAGAAACAGTGAATATCATGTCTATATAAGAGACAAGCTTAATTCATTTTAGTAACAACACATTCATGAAAAGGGGATTAAGGGGAGTGAATGAAAAGAGGATGTTGAAGAGAAACTGATGAAGAAGAACTTCATACAGTCCTGATCAATCAAGCTAAAGGAGAGCTAAAGAATTATGTAGACACCAACGAACAATGAAGCACAACATCACATAGAAGAAAGTGTGGAGCACAAAGAATTGAATTGATACATTGATCAGAGAGGTAATGTACTTAAATAGATATGAAAATCTACAATTCAAAGTTACATTAGAAACAGGTCATAATGTTTCAGTTTAACCATTGAAGCATCAAGTCTCTTAATAGAGCCGGACTTAAGAGTCTTCTATATATTGAGGTACATCCCAAGGAGTGCCAAAAAGGTTGATTCATGAAAGTAGCATTGGATTTGCCTAATACCTATTGAAAATCTAAGAAGGAGGCTGATTCAAGGATGGTAGCAATAGATGCCCGATACTAAGTGACAACCTTTATGTATAAAATCCTCTAACAAGGTTGCACTTAATAGTGTGTTTGTAACCTTTAACAGGGTTGGCTCCTAATAGGGATCACTTTAGAAGAGTAAAAATTTGGGGTACCGGTCCTAGTGGTTTTTCCCTTAACAGTGTTTCCACATTAAAAATTCATGTGTTATGTGTGTATGATTCATTTCTTTATTGTTTTGTATCTGACATAGTTAACACTGGATTGATCAGTATACTCTACTTATTTACTGAGTTTCGGTAAATAGTTATACTACTTATCAGTAATCAAGGAGAATAAGGATAGACAAGGAAAACCAACAGAAAATTATTCATTATAAGTATTTCATGGAATGCATCTTGTAGGGACTTAATATTCTGAGGTTTATTTGATTGGTGGTTAATGTTTGAAGGATAAATTTTTGAGACCATTGATTCACCCCCCCCCCCCTCTCAGTTATTACTAACAATATTTACAAGACCTTTGCCAAAAGATGCCTTTGAGTANGATTCCCCCCCCCCCCCCTCTCAGTTATTACTAACAATATTTACAAGACCTTTGCCAAAAGATGCCTTTGAGTATCCCAGAGGTATGCTTGGGGTGTGATCCCCTCCTTACAAGAACTAAATTGATGCAGGAATGCATTAGTCCAGTGGCTTTCAGAGCTATATCATTTTCTGGACTTGATGTATGGATCTACTCCTCAAGCGGAGTGATCACAGGAACATTATAAAAAATATTTGGGTGATTTTGCACCTGGTTATTACAGACATGAAGATTTGAAAAAGCTACACCTTGTAGAAGAAAGAAGTTATGACACCCTTTTCCATTATTATCAAAGGGGGAGATATTCTATATAAAAATACTATTGTTTAGGGAGAGATGTGTTGAGGATATTGAGAAGATTGTAATGAAAGTTGTGTTGAGGATATTGAGAAGATTGTATTATGAAAGTACTTTTGGGTTGATAGATTTTCCCATATGTTTCCATCAATGCCAAAGGGGGAGATTTTTGGAATTGGTTGTTGTTTTTGCAATTGGCATTCATGTTTTTTTACTGATGTCAACATATTTTTCTATGGAGATAGAACAGACTGGCTATTACTATTGCTTTATGACTGACAAAGGTGTACAGGTACTGTACAATTGATTCAGTACAAGAAAAGATAGTGCTTTGTACAGAGATGTGTTTTGATCTTATTACTATGGTTGCATGGCTTAATAGTTTGTATTAGATGAGTTACAGATGTTTTAATGAATATTAGATACTGGATGGTGACAATGATCTTTGACAGAGTTAGTCTCTATGTTTTGCGTATCATTTACGAGTGATGAGGATTCAGGTTATGCGAGCTTAAGGGATGGAAAAAGACATGTTAAGGAATGTTTTTTATGGTTTTCTAGTCGTATGACTATTGGTGATGTCAGTTGTGGTGTGTTTTCTTGAGGAGACCTATTTGGGGCTGACTTCAGAGATGTAGCGTGTATTATGGATTGTGAGCATGGATTACAGATCTTGGATTATATTTGATGAGTTGTAATTGGTTTTTACTTGTTATAGGTACTATGTGTATCTTAGCAAGGGGTTAAATAATTATTTTTATATTGGGAAAGCTTAATTGGCCGACCTAATCAATTACTGTAATAGGGTATATATGAGAGATATTTTCTTTTAAAAAGATGTATGAAAGAGGTGAATATAGAGACAACAAAGTGTGGAAACTGCAAGCTTGTTTATTTTCTGGATGTAGAGAAGAGGTTGTGATTATGTTATACACTTGTATTTCAAACTGTAAGTCTTGAGGGTGGCTTTAACCTTCTTTAGGAAGTGAGCCCATTGTTACTCTTGACTCCTAATAGGGCCTATCCTTTAACATGGATTGTTTACTGCAATGTATTAATAAGATCCTAATAGGGATAAATATTTTAACAGGGATACTATTCTCTTAGTACATTATTTGTGGGTGCTAATTCCCACTGAGGTTTTAGCTTTAACAAGATTTCCTCGACAAAAAAGGACTATTTTATTGTGTTGGCATTTACTATGTTATCAGTTGGATGAAATTTTTGTTTATAAAGTTTAATGTTTAATAATCTATCTCACAAATGATTCACCTCCTCTCAATTATGTTGTGGAATGTTATTCCTAAAAAGAAGATCAACAAGGGCACCATCAAGATCATTCTTAAGGATGGTGTCAACATGTTTATCAAGAATTGGAGTCCTTTAATGCTCCTAAATGTATCATACGAAATTCCAACCAAACTCATTTCCAAGAGAGTTGAGGACATGCTCCCCAAATTCATCAATAGTATTCAAACTAGATTTACTAAGGGGAGAGACATTCTTGAGAATATCATCATAAGGTTGGAAGCTATAGATTGGGCCAAGAGTACATGATAGAATATTGCTATGTTGTTGCTTGATTTTCAAAAGGCTTATGATAGTATTGAATGGTATTTTGATCTTATGATGATGCTAGAGGCATTTGGATTCCATCAATTATTTTTTAACATGGTCAAAACCCTCCTTCAAGATGCTTCTTCTCAAGTGGAAATTAATGGTAACCTCTCCCAATAATTACCCTTAGAGAGATCCATCAAGAAAGGATGCTCCCTTATCCTTGCTCTCTTTTTTTATTTTTGTCAATGCCCTACATTACCTTCTTAGAGATAACAATTTTTCTCCTACAATTAAAGGAATTGAACTCCCCAATGGTGACGAATTGATTAATATACAATTCACTAATGATACTTTTATGTTTACATTGCTAGATAAAGACAAGATCAATGCCTTAATGCAAAAGATAATCTCTTTTGTTTGACCTCCAGAGCTAAAATATCTAAGTACAAATCTAATATGCTAGGTAGGAATAACAACCCTCCCTGATGGTGGAATAATATTGAATTTCAGTGGGGTGTCCCTTCAAAACATGTGAGATACCTCATTATCTATTTTGGTATAAGTCCTAATCTAAAAGAGACGTGTCTTTGGATTAAGTCTAAGATTTAGAACAAACTGGTGAAATGGGATAAGCAGTACCTTGCTCTTGGAGGCAGATTCCAAGTTTGTCAAAATATTCTCTCCTCTTACAGTCTATACTATGCTTCTATCTATCTATTCAATGGATATCAAGTCAATTAATTTCAAAATAGAATCATGTCCATTATGTGATCTGATGCGAAAGGAAAGAGGAAAATGCACTTAGTCATATGAGACTGGTGTTGTATGGACAAGATTTGGGGTGGCCTAGGTTTGAAGGACTTAAGGTTACATGGAATCACTGTAGCTGCTAAATGGATTGCTAAAGCTCTAGAGGGTAACGAACCCTAGAAGATCCTTGTCAGAAATAAAATTTCTCTCCTCACTACCTTGAATGCAAAGTTATGGAAGAACCTCCCCCTCAGTGATATTCTCACTAGTAAAATTTTACATTACCCTAGCGGACTCTTGTTGGATTAATCTATGGAAAGGTAAGTGTTCAGAGGAGAGGGGTGAATTAGTACTTTAAAACTTTTAACTACAATTCATTCCTTTTCACCGAACTGAAAATCATTCATAAAAAACATGAAAAACATAAAACATTAATTAGAAAATCATGACACATAACACCATGATTTTTGGTCATGCAGAAATCCTTGGTTAGAGGAAAAAAATGTGGTGCGGATGGCACCCACAATCCTTCACTTCTACAGAATAAAGGTTTCTTAGTTAGAGATACAATGTTAGCTACTTTTGGTAGCTTACCCTATTAGGAGTATTATACTCAGTTAAGAGTACAAAAGACTTATTCAGTCTACCTAGTTAAAGGATTTTACAATCTCTTATCAAAAAGATGTACATGGTTAAAGGATTTACAAAATAAGACCTATTAGGGCCTACCCACTGAATGGGATTTCTACCATCATAACTATTACAAAAATTAGTACAAAAATGTCTGCAAGTATGCATCAACCATAATTTTGTTCAAACTCTTTATGCTCTACAAGTTCATTACCTCTTTTTGAACTCGGTAACTTATCTGTTCTGTACCCTATATCTTCTTCATTTTGTCTTTAGCTCCATTGTTGTAACTGCTTCTCTCTCTGTGTAATATTTTCCCTCTCTCTCTGTCATCTTTTTTTTAATTCATTTTATATGATCTTAAGGCGGTTAACCTAATTAGATCCTTCTCCTTCTGCAGTAGAGGTGAGGCAGTGCAAGGTTGGTTTCATTCCCAACACATTTATTATTCTTGAATATCATTGTTTGAACTTCCTCATGATCATGTGCAATCATATTAGTGCAATTCCAATGTTCTACCCAACTTCTGTATTGAATATAGTGAAATCTTTTCCTACCCGACATCCAGGTTCAGTGTATTCAAATTTGAATTGTTATGTCGACTCTGGTGTGTTTGGTGATATGATTTGATCTTTCTCGATGACATAATGTCTTCTCGGTGATTAACACTACTATGTGACTTGGTGACTAACACTTCTCGGTAACCTTTCTCTTCTTAAATCGATAACTTGTTGCATCTCCATTAGGTGTTTCAACCTCGAGTAATAGACTTGTAAAGAACCAAGCTTGATAGAATCATTTTTCAGCTTCTCGGTCAGCTCGGTCTCAATAGACTCATCTTTCTTCTTGATATCCTTCATAAAGTTGGAAATACAAATAACCTACTAAAATATTGAAAGTATATGAGACAACTTAGTCTCAATCTCGATAGATGCCTCAGAAAGTGATACCTTATCAACCACAATTTTGTCTAGAATGGATTCAAACATTTTCAGTTCCATCTTCCTCGAATGAATCTTCATCATGTAGTCAGTAGTGTCTTGATTTGGATTTTAGACATGCTCCACTAGTCCTACCTGATGAATGATATCTTTTGTTTCATCAACAGTGGCATATGGGATAATGTCATGTAAGACATCCTTGATCATTTCCAATACATCGGTCTTCTTCCTCTTCTAAAGTAATTTTTTTTGCATTGCCTTAGGTTTCACTAGCTTTTCATACTCGATCATTTCATCATAGTCCATAGTAGATAGGTTGACATTTGATAAAATGACCAGTTGACTCATATCTACATGTTTCCTCTTCTTTGATTTTTTCTTCTTTGCTATCTTCTTTGGTTAATGTGATGCCTTCAGTGCATCGGATGTTGTCTCAGTTGTATTTTTTCTATCTCTTCAGTCTTCATGTTTGTTTTCTTCCTTTTTCTCTTCCTGTTTCCCTTCTGCTTTCTTTTCTCCTAGTGTGTCTTGTTTCTGCTCATTTGTGTGTTTCTCATCTTCCTTATGTTCCTTTTTTTTTTCCTTTGGTTCATCTTTTTTGGGCTCTTGTTGATGTGTAATAGACTCAGTTGGGGGAATCAATTTGGTGTTCAGTGCTACTACTTTCTCAGTAGCTGTATCCTTCTTGGTGTTTTTATCTTTCTCAACTTCCTTTTCTTTTCCCTTCTCTTTTTCCTTTTGTTGGTTGGTTTCTACGTGATCTGTATCCATAGAAAATAGTTCATTATCACCTTGAGTTGTTTTATAATTTAGTACTTTTTCCAATACATGCTACAAAGTAGGATCAGTAGTAGATTTATCATTGATGTTCATTTCTTTTGTATTGATGTCCCCAATTTCCATAACATTATCATCTTGTGATGTATCATCTCTGGGATCTTTGTCCGTAATATACTCAATAACAACTTCATCGGTGTTAATTGTCAAATCAATAGGATTATTCTTACATTGATAATCTTTAGAAACCGCATCGGTTATGTTCTACTTTTCTTGCTGAGCTTGACATTCAAGCTCTTTGATGTTGAATATCTCTCTCCATTTTGCATCAGTTTCCAACTATAATTGCTCCAAGTCCCCTGTCATAATCCTTAAAGATCTTCCTTTAATAAGGAATTGTTTAGAGTTTTATTTCAAGGTCTCTTCAATTTCTTCAATAGATAGATTTGGTACAGTTAGCACAAGAGATCTCTTTCTCATTTGTTTTTCAGCATTCATAGAATATTTCCATCTTGCATCTATATTGTTGTATAAATCAATAGGCAAAATTGTAATAACTTCAAGTGGTGTGTATCTAAATTTGTGTAAAGAGTAAACAATTTCATCTTTAATTTTTACCTTGTTCTCTTTACATTGAGTATTGTACTTTGTTTTCTTTATTCCTCTGAATGTTCCATACTTTTTCATTGTGTCTAACATTTTATCTAGACTTCCTGGTGGTGGAAGCTTGTTCTTCACAACTTTGGGTTTGCTCAAATCTTCAGTCTTTGAGTCACTGTCTGGTGGTAGCTTGAATTTTATCCTTGGTCTAGTGTTTGCCTTCTTGCTTCTTACATATGTCTTCTCTTTTGGTTCAGCATAATTCATCTTTTCTTTCGGTGATGTTGTAGACCTTATTGATGATCTAGTAGATTAGGGGCTCGTGAAGGCTTCAATACTTGTGGTTTCCTACCTTCCACTTTAGAGGTTTCTGCCTCATCTTCTTCATCATCAGTTCCTGAATCCATATTCAGATTTGCACTCATCTTGATAGATTTTATTTGAAATTTAGGTTCTAAGATACCTTGCTTAATGATGAAGGGTTCTCCCCTTATTAACACAAACACACAACAAAATTGAGAATAACAAGATTTGCAAAGATAGGAAATGAGCTTTCTATTATCCACCATGAAATGAAATTACAATATTCTAAAATATAACATGCACCTTCAGAAATGCAACATGCACAACCACATGGTAATTTTATTACAATAATCTGCAAGCGAGAGCCACCAGCTACATAACCCAAAATTGCCCTAGACAACCCTACGAGCCTTCAATATATAGGCAATTTTAACTGCCCAAGAAGATTCTAGTAATCAAACCCTAAAGTTTGAGGTCGACCATCCCTAAGATATTATTATTCATTTTTATTACATTAGAGTATTCCCAAACAACTTCAAAACCCAAAAAGAAATTTTAAACTTTAATTTTTTCAAGTTTAGGTAGCGCAACTTCTAGAGACCATAACCCATCAACCGTTGACCTGATGGGCCATCGTAACCCCATTTCAGAAATGCCACAAATTTATCTACAATGATTGACTCATGTGATCTCTAGTCAACCAAGATTTTGACATTTGAAGCCTCTAAAGCCTTCAAAAATAAGTTTGAAGTTTCTCTACCCTGTTGCCAATACCAAAAATATTCAACATCTACAAAACTAGACTTGATCTGGCAATGAAACTTTACTAGCAGGCTGATACAATCAAAGTGAGCCTCCAGGGAAGAAAATAGAACATTCTGAGCTCAAACGAAAAACTTACTAAAAATAGTAACTTTCCAGAAATAGAAACTCTGCACAAAATAGCCCTTATTGAAAACAAACCAGAAAATATTTTTGGGTGATGCAAGATTTCTCTCACACCCAAGATGCTCCTGCATCACTTAATCTTAGCCTTAACTTCTTCATATGTTCCATACCTCTTGTCTCTTTTATTAGCAGGATTATCTAAGAGAGTTTTATTTGTTGAGATGCAATGTCTATGTCCATCTCATATCCTATAGGATCTAGACATATGATCCTAGGCTGGATTGCGTTGATAATAAATGAGTCAGTGCCTACTTGAAAACAGATAGAATCATGATATTTTTCAACTAATTAAGGTGGAACTCTAAATCTCTGATGCATCCTAGCTTGGAATTTTGAGAAGTAATAATTCATAATAATATCAAGTTTCTCTCCTAGACTCTTTATGTATTCACTGACTTGATAAACAACTGGTTTATCAACACTCCATTTCACACTTCCAATAGATGGAAAGAAGTTCTCAAAGTAAAAGTATATGCATACCAGTAGTGAGCCGAACTTCAATGTATTTGTCTTGGATTTCCTTATAGTGTTCATGTTGTCTTAAAGTTGTTTCAAAAATATCTCACATGGATTTATCTGCATATATTTATTTACAATCTTGTAAGCCAAATCAACAACTCCACAAGGTACGTTGTTCACTCAGGATGATTGGAATACTCGGTAGGAGAAGATGTTGCATGTGAATTTAAACTTGAGGTCTTCAATGGTACAAAAATATTTAGACCTCTCCCATCCCATTTGGCTTTGGTTAGCTCACTTAGCTTGATCTTCTCAATCTGTCTGATAGCTTTAGGGTTGTCTCCAATCGAGTAACCAGTCACAATGTGTAACACATCCTTTTTGATCTTCACAGGTTGATCTAGCCACATACATTGGTCACGTACTCAGATAAGTACCATCCTTATCCACTCAGTCTTGAATACCTTCGAGATATGAAAGGCATGTGTCAAACCTTTTGATTCTAGATGAATATGATCACTCTTTAGTTTCCCGTCTACACATAAATTTTAGTAAGATGAATCAATCTCCGCTTCACAAATCTCCTCAACCTTACAATGGGTAAAAGTTCACAGCTCTTCGATCAATAAGACTTTGCCCATAATGGACAAAAGTGATCCCATAATGTCTGGTTCAGCTTCCTTTGCATGAGGTATCTTGTACTTAGAATTCACATACTCAACATTCTCAACCACAACTGGGTTTTGAGCTTTCAGGTCCATATCCTCTTGCCAAATACAAAATTTTTGAACTAGGGTTTGCATCTATGACTCGGTTGGACTAAAACAACTATGGTAATACCATAAATACCTTCAATAGATTCAAATGTTCTCAAAGTGGTATAGGATTACCTTGACAATCGCTCAAATCCACTTGAGGACTCAGTTCTCCAACTCTGTTCTTACTTTTCTAGAGAATGTTAAGTAACAATGATAGATGATGCAGTTTATATATGGATTTTTCTAGGTTTAGGGTTTCCAACGGTCTTAAAGTAGAAATTAATGCTCCACCAACTTACTTTACCAAATACCTACCTTTACTTTCCTTTTATCGAATAAATACGAAACATAAACTCAATAGTATGTATCCAAATACATCTAAGTATGCTCATAAGGATCTCTACACGTATACTAGGAATCGATTTAAGATTTGAATTTTAACTTGCAGTTCCTACTCATACCTCTTACCTGATTAGATAGATTTAGTTGTACCCCATCCAAAGGATGAGGTGCCTTCAAATTTTCTGAATGATTTCCCATCATCCATGGTCTTTCTTCTCCATGTCTTATTTATCTGAACTCTCATTTCTTCAACATTCACTTTGGGTTTCTCAGATGTTTCTTCCTCAATAGGAGCTTTGCCTCGGTACCTAGAGTCTTTGGCAAGGTGACCTAGCTTGTGATAATGAAAGCATGCCATGCCAGGGTTTCTCCAAGATCTTCTATTGTTCTTGTCATGTAGCAACATGTAGTTTGCAACAATATGCACATATCTTCCACAGACTAAACAAGACATCCTTGTGTTATAGTCCCATGGTATGGATGTACCCTATCGGATGCTTGGCATATTCTATTGATTCCATACCCACTTTTCATTTCTCTTTTTTGATATGCATTCTTCATATTTGTGATCATACTTGTTACAATTATTGCAGTAGCCATCGAACTTTGGCTTTCTTGTGTTGTTTTTAGTCTTTTATCTGCATTCATGTGATCGGTGCCCATACTTTCTACAGTTATAGAAATCTCCATCAAACTTGGGTGAACTCGACGACTTTCCCATTTTGCTTTTGCATATGTTTACAGTATGTCCAAGTTTCCCATAGTAGCGTAAACTAGGCATGTTTGACTTTGGTGGGGTAGAAGTTCCAGGACTGTCAGCTTGATTAGAGGACTCTCCTTTTTCAGTAGTGCACTTACTATTGAATCCTAGTCCAGTCTTTTCTATCGGTTGTCTTTGACCTTTAAGCTGTGCATCCAATGATCTTAGTGTTTCTTCATTTCTCTTTAGTATCTCATTTTCTTCTTTTTTCAGATTTAAGCTCCCTAGTCAATCTATCAGATTCAGTGCTTGATTCTCAAATTGTTTCCTAGCTGACTCTATATTAGCACCACTAGTTGATCAGTCATATTATAGTGTACTTGCATCATCCTCGTGATCTCAATGTCTTTCTTAGCTATTATTGTTTCAAACTGTCTTTTGTCTTCATTAGCTAATCTCTGTGCATTTTCAACTGCTCCCTTAGAGTCAAGTATCTCACTCATTCTCAATGCTTTTGTTTCTTGAGCTATATTTGCCAAGTTGAATTGCTCGGTGAGTTTCTTGTTCTTTTCCATGAATTCTACAATGGCGGAATCAACTTCACCATTCACACTACCTTCAGATGTCTCAAGAGTATCAACATGCTCTTGTGTGGATTTTAGTTCACTGCATAATTGCTTCCTCACTTTTAAGGAATTTTCTAACTTGATTTTCATATTTTCAATCACTTCTTGTGCACTCTCCAACTCAAACTGAAGACTATCAATCTTATTAGATTGCTTATAACTTTCCATGGTCATGACCTTTTCTCTCAGGTGATTAAACCTTTATCTCAAGAGACTAGCTTTGATACCAATTGTTAAATTAATCTATGGAAAGATAAGTGTTGAGAGCGAAGGGGTGAATGAGTACTTTAAAAAATTTAACTACTATTCATTCCTTTTCACTGAACTGAATATCATTCAAAAAAACATTGAAAATCATATAACATAATTTAGGAAATCATGACACATAACACCATGATTTTTGATCACGCGAAAATCCTTGGTTAGAGGAAAAAACTGTGGTGGGGATGGCACCCACAATCCTTCACTTCTGCAAAATAAAGGTTGATTAGTTAGAGCTACAATGTTATCTACTTCTGGTAGCTTACCCTACTAGGAGTACTATACTCGGTCAAGAGTACAAAAGACTTATTCAATCTACCTGGTTAAAGGATTCTGCAATCTCACATCTAAAAGATGTACCTGGTTAAAGGATTTACAAAATAAGACTTGTTAAGGCCTACCCACTGAATGAGATTTCTACTCTCCTAACTATTACAAAAACTACTACAAAAATGTCTGCAAGTATGCATCAACCATAATGTTGTTCAGACTCTTTATGCTCTACAAGTGCATTACCTCTTTTTGCATTGGGTAACTTATCTATTATGCACCCTATATTTCTTTATTCTATCTTTAGCTCTATCGATGTAACTACTTCTCTCTCTGTGTAATATTTTCCCTTTCTCTGTCATCTTTTTATTTTTGTTCATTTTATATGATCTTAAGGTGGTTAACCTAATTAGATCCTTCTCCTTCTGCGGTGGAGGTGAGGCGGTGCAAGGTTGGTTTCATTCTGAACGCATTTATTATTCTTGAATATCATTTGTTAAATTGCCTCATGGTCATGTGCAATCATATTAGTGCAATCCCAATGTTCTGCCTAACTTTTATCTTGAATACGGTGAAAGCTTTTCCCACTCTGCGTCTAGGTTCAGTGTATTAAAATTTGAGTTGTTATGTCGGCTCAGGTGTGTTCGGTGATGTGCTTTGATCTTGCTCGGTGACATAACATCTGCTCGGTGACTAAAGCTGCTATGTGACTCAGTGACTAACTCTACTCAGTAACTATTCTCTGCTTAACTTGGTAACTTGCTACTGTTCGGTGCTTAATGTCATTGATCCTCTTTTTACCGACTGTCTACCTTAGTGTATTCTCCCTCTTTACCAATTGTCTTCATTGACTATTATGACTTTGGCAAAGCTAATTACAACAAACTATCTCATAGGAGTATCAGACTCTAAGGTCTTTCATAGCCTTTGGAAAGTTTGGGGTCTCATCAAAGGCAATATATAAAATTGAAGTTGTTGTAAGGGGAAGTCTAAGGTCTTTGGTCATAGATCTATTTGGTAGAATCTTGAACACAAAGGGAGGCCTCTTGCACTCATCCAAGGTTTCTCAACTAAGAAATGGGCAGATAAAGGCATAATATATTTTAGTGATATTTTCTCCAAAGACAATCTCATTGATTGGTCTACTTTGAGCAATAATTTTGGCATCCCCCAATTCAATTGGAGAGCCTGCTATGTTCTTAGAGAAGTTTGTTATATATTTAATACCCTTGTCTTTAGGATAGGAGAGGTCAAGAAATACTCTTTCTTTGAATGGTGTGATGGTACTCTTTTGAGTAAGATCAAGGCTAAATACATTTATAAAGTTTTGGCTAATAATTCTTGTATTTTATCTCATATTATTACTTGCTAGAATCTTACTACTTCTAAAGATATTCTGCAGAAACAATTACTTTATTTTCGGTCACTCACTTCACATTATAAGAAGGCCTATTTTAGATGGTTACTCTTTCTCGACAAGCTCCCATTCAAACAACATTCATCTTATACTAATAAGTGCATTTTGTGCAGGAAACTAGATTCTACTAGACATATATTCTTTGGTTGTTTATATGCTAAAGAGATATGGCACATGTTTTGCAATGGTTTTATGAATTGGAATATGAATGACCCCAATGTTATATCATGCATTATTTTTGGCTCCTTTTCGAACATGGATAAAGTGCATAGTATTTTTTGGTTGTACCTAGCCACTGAGATTCTTTGGCATTTATGGAAGGCTAGAAATAATGAGATGTTTAATGGGTAAAGAAGGATGCTTACTAAGTTTAATAAGAAACTCACATTTTCCAAAATTGTATTGTAGGTTACTATTTCTATGGAGATTTCTAAGGCAAAGTTCCATAAATTACTTGGTGATGGGATCACCACTGTCAATAGACAAGAAATGAGGTATGGACACACATGGGCATACAACTCGGAGACGAACCCCACCTTCCACAAGCATCTCTTAGAACTACAAAATAGGGTTAATGAATTAGAAGCTGAATTCATTACTAAGAAGAAGGTGAAGAAGACTAGACTGAGAATCTTTTTCAACAGTGATTGTAACTCGGATATAGAAGTGGTGAGCTCAAATAATGATACCTCTGTTATCTCTCCCCCTCTTGGTCATCTCAAAGGGGATAAGAATGATAAAAGTAAGAACTAGTGATGATAGTAGTATATGGATCAATGTTTTACATTTCATATGTTCAGTACTTTATGAAATTATTCCTTTGATATGAACAGGCTTGGAGGACTGGATGACTTTCCTATGATATGAATAGACATTGAGACTCTTTTGATTTTTGATGAATAGTGCCTTTCGTATTAAGTTAATATAAAAGTTACATATTCACAAAAAAGGGGTCGGTGGACATAAAAATCACCCCGCGAGAGTTTCACACGGCACACAGCCGGACACATAAACTAGAAACTATTCATAAAAAAAACATAAAGCCTTCAGGCTGCAAGAGCAGTGCCAGCCGAAGGAGGATCTCTGTCATCATAACCCCATGCATCGCTGGGATTGACTGGAGGGTCGGGAACCAACCAACCATCAGCAGCATCGTCTTTTTCTTTTTCTTTCTCCTCCGCCCGAGGCAGGGAAATAGCCAAAGCCAGGTGGGGGAAGGACCACTTGGAGGAAGGGCCACCGCGAACATCAGGAGCATCAAGAGGGGTAGACAAAACCAGAGCCAGAGACCATCCAGAGGCGCCGCGAGGCAGAGAAGCCGAGCGGCGGTGCCACCCATCATCCCTATAATTAATACAAAAAAAAAAAAAAAAAAATTATATTTAATTGTATCTTCTAAGAACAAGCTTAACACTATATTATTTTCCTTTTACAATAATATAAAATACCTAATCCATCACTTAATAGTTTAAAAAAAATTAATAAATTAACAATTTTTTTTTTTAAATAATGGTAATGAGAGACGTCTTTTTGAAAGTTATTAGTCAACCCTAAGTGAAATTCCAATTAAGGTGACGCTTAATAGTCATAAAATCTAATCTATAACGGAAATTTTACCACTATTGATGCCCCAACTTCATCCAGCAATAATTTAAGTAGTTGTAAGTGTCCTACATTGAAGACAAAAATTTAGAGTAAGTTAAACTAAGGCAGCAACATCGAAGATAAAATTTAATTTTAGGATGATGAAGTTTACAAAGCATTTAAATTCGAGAATGTCAACTTGCTTAAAAGAAATATTCGTCTCCATTTCCACCCACGTTAATCATTTCCAACTTGCTTAGCAAACAATGCATCGATCAAGTTCTCATTTTAATGGAATAATGATAATGATGGTCAACCCCTCGGCTAAGCTTGTCTAAACATTTTATTATTATATGACCAAATATATATTTAAAAAAATTTAATACAAGAGATTATGTCTATAATTTATGATAATATTTTTGAGTGTTTCTAGATCTAGTTGTGTGATGATTTAGTTGGATCTACTTTGCAATTTATTATCATGATGAGAGTTATTTCTCATTTTGATGATGGATCATGATGGTGAGAATTTATCCATCATTAGCATAATAAATTTATTTTTATAATCTATCATGATATTTGTGAGTGCTTTTATATAATTGTGTAAATTTATTTGCATCAATATTAGATCACATTCTTTGTGATCTATCATCAAAAGAATAGTTATTCCTCGTCTTAATGATGAGATGGACGATAGTGATCAATGACCAATATTAGGATAAGACAATTATCTCTCTAGTCTATAATACAAAGTATAATCCAATTGTTAATACAAAAAACAATTAAAAGGTTGGATCCCAAATTAATAAACCACAAGTTAGCTCATTTATATTCATGATGTTATATAATAAATAACCTAATAACTATTATAAATTTAACAGTTTTTTAAATTCTTTTAAATTCCTAGTTTAAATTTTTTGTTTAACTAATTCCAAACAGTTTCTAAGCTCTTTTTTTTTTAATATTGTAATGGTTAAAACTATATCTCTATGTATTTTTTGTTTATGATTTAGATCCATGATGACTAAACTATAATTTATGCATTAATTAGTGTCTATGATATAGTTATGACTCTACATCTATTCATTTATTGCTTATAATAATAGATTCTATTAATCATCAACTTCCCTTGTACACATTTGTGTCCATTTTAAACCCCTAGTCTATGTGCGTGTCTTTTGTTATTTTTTTAGAATCACCAAGAAACTCACAAGCTCCCTAGAAAACATAATAATCCTTATATGAAGAGAGTAAGTAAAAACAAGTTACAATGTCAATACACATACAATATAAATGAAATGCATTATGTTTAACCCTTTTATATAAAGGAAAGAACAAGGAAGGAATGTAGTTGAGGCAAGTGACTACCTACATGCATAAATGACGAGTGTGGAAATATGTACCATATATACATGCATGAGGTAGAAAGGAAAGTTTTCGAATATTAAATAAGGTGTGAATATGACTCACTGGCTAGTTGATTAAAATATAATTAGATGTAAAAATACTCTTTTCACACCAATGCACCTCTTAATTGAATATTAGAGTAGGAAAAAGACTCATGATAGGTCCCAAACATGTTAGAGTAATCATTAGTTTGCTTACTAATTAAATCATGTTGATTTAATTAATTAAGTTATTACTCTTTAGTGCTTAAGCTTTCTCTTAGGTGCATTAATAATTAATTCTTTTATTAATTATTAATGTGCAACCTAGCTTTTTTAGGCTTTAGGGTTTTGTTCACCTTTATAGGTTGAACCTTGTAATTCTTTTTTAATTAATTCAGATGATAATTTTGCTCTCACATTTTGAGTAACTTCTGAGTTCTGCTTTTTC
>MU227733.1:552679-589997 GCA_018584345.1 Thuja plicata
GGTCTTGAGAGAGTCTCTTGAGCCATTTCTTTTCTGCATTTTTCTATCTCTTTTTGGAGAGGGGTTTTTCCCACTGGGTTTTCTTCTTTTTCTCCGGTTTACAGAGATTTCCTTGTATTGGGTACCTGATCAGGCCTTGTTGCCGGGACCCTTTTTTCTTGCTTTCATAGCTGTGCTAGGTTAGCTTACCCCTTACGCTTAGCTTGAGGGGGGGTGTTAGAGTAATCATTAGTTTGCTTATTAATTAAATCATGTTGATTTAATTAATTAAGTTATTACTCTTTAGTGCTTAATCTTTCTCTTAGGTGCATTAATAATTAATTCTTTTATTAATTATTAATGTGCAACCTAGCTTTTTTAGGCTTTAGGGTTTTGTTCACCTTTATAGGTTGAACCTTGTAATTCTTTTTTAATTAATTCAGATGATAATTTTGCTCTCACATTTTGAGTAACTTCTGAGTTATGCTTTTTCCTCCTTCTGCTTCTCTCTTGTAACAGGTTATTTGCATGCAGGTATTCTTGGCATTCTGTGGATTTGTATTTCTCAAATCCTACAAAACATACCCATACATAATAATAATCTCCCACAAATGTAGAAAAGGAGAAAACCTTGTGAAAGAAATCCTAAAAGAATAGATAACAACGAAGAAAATGAGACCTCAACCAAAACAAATTTATTTACCTTAAGCATCAATCACGATTAAAAATATTGAGGTGATTCCAAAGGCTTAATGAAGATTTGTCACATGTTCCAAGTAGTAGTCAAGTAATCTAAGTAGAGAACACCTTTCAAGACGAGGTGTTTAATGAAATGTATGTTGATCTCACTATGTTTAGTACATTGTTGGGCTATTGAGTTACAAGAAATATGAATGACAGTTTAGTTATCACACCAAAGAGTAGACAAATGATTATGGAACAAGAGCAAACTCTATCATTAATTATTGAATCTAAAAGACCCTCTTGATTAGATACGACTAAACCTCAATTATCACACCCTTTTGATAATAATATAGTATTAGAGTTCTTCTTGTTAAATAATAAATTAGACTAGAATTGAGGAAAAGAAAAAACTATAGGTACTCTTCAAATTTTCAACATTATCATCCTAATATACATTGGTGAAGACCACTATCTAAGAAGATTATATGTGCAATGAATATCAAAATTGAAAGTTCCCTAAATTTACCTGTAGATGCACATGAATTCTTTCTAATGATTCTCATGAGGATAATGGGAGAATCAACATACAAGACCAATAATAAAATAAATATCAAGATGGGTGTGGTTCAATATTAAAAAATGTCTAGCAATTGTTGATACTATGTACCATAAATAATTAGTGTAGAGACAAAGGTAGATAACATAATTGTAGTTTTTTAAATTGCATTCCTATGCATTTTCTTAATCACGTAGGCCCTATTTTAGCATTTATGGCCTCTCGTGCCCTATTTTGACATCTTGCTTAATTCCAAATTAAATTCTAGGGTCTCCTAAGAATTTTGGACCCTAGGTTGTAATATGCTCTCACATTGGAAGTAGCAGTGTCACCTTGGACCACTCACCCCCCAATGTTCAAACCTAAATTTAAATTAGTTAATGGTTAGCTTTCAAGAGTAATAATTTTAAGCCCATGTTGGCTTGCTCTAAAATTAGCACCCCAAAATTATAGGGAGAGGTATAAAAGAAATCTTCCCTCCCTCATTTTGACATCCACTCTCAACCTATCAATCCAATTGACTACTTAAGCATTAAAGGAGTCAAGCATCAAGTATTCAGTGCATTTTGTCCCACCATGTTCTTGAGATAAAATTTTGTGGAAACCTTCAACATCCTTCATGCAAGCATGCACTAATAATTTTACTTTTAGATTTTGTGGAATCATGTTATTGTAACAACACTTTTGATCACATTTAAAGAGAATTGCATCAACAAGGTATAAGACATCTTATTTCCATAGACCTATCCTTGTATAAATATCAACATACTTCCAATTAAATTTCAATGTATTTCAATTTCATGGTTAGTTCTAAAACTAGGGTTTGACTTAGGAAACCCACTTTCTACGCAACATTTTCCCTCTTTTTGTGTGCAAGAATAAGTGGAAAATGCATGGGAAAATTTATACGTCAAGAAGTTAGAGATGTACAGTCTAAATTTTTTTTATTAGAAAGTACAAGGCTGAGAAGGTCACCCTAGCCAAATCGGTCCTTGGAGTGGGTCACCCCAACTGACCGATTCCCTCCAATTTTTCTCAAAATTTAGATCGCAAGTCAGTTATAGTTTGTATTTCTATATTTTTTGCCATAATTTGTCTATTAGTTTTTCTTTGCCTGTACATGCAAAAAATCATCTTTTTTCCTTATTTTGACCTAGCTTCTTCATTCATCTTCCAAAATTGCATAGTCATTTTACACTCCCCCAGAAAGGATTATTGAATTCACCTTGTGCCCAAGGATCCTTAAGCCAAGAGGATTGAATTCCTTTCGAAGGTAATTAAAGTGGAAATATGCCTAAGCTCCCTAGTTTGCACATACAAGCTAGTGAACCCTATTTCCCCACATTACAATATTCCTACTAAACTGAGTGGGTGTAGGCTTGCAATGATCCATGCAAAAATAATAAATAAATTCATGAGAACAATTCTATTAAGACTTAGATATCTCAATGCTAGAATGGAGGACCTATAGGACAAGTAAATAGTTTAGAAGCTTGTGAAAATCATTTCAAATTGATACATAATGCATGCCAAATTAGTTTTGTCATAGACGAGGTATCATTAGTGAGTATTAAATCATCTACATAAAGAACTAGTTATTGGGATAAGGTGTTGTACACCTTGCATAATGTTTATAATATTTATTTATTATTATGTGTTGTGCACCTAGGTGAACATGTATCACTAGGAATTAATGTTCTTTCGACCACTTTATGTGTTGTATGCAATATTAGAATATGTATTTAATGTGAGTCTGACATTGGGAAAGTTTATTTAATTTAATATTGGGGAAATTTTAATAAATTGAACACTTAATACCCAATATTAAATGTGGGGTCAATGGTTTTTTGAACCCATGGTTTTACTATACATTTTGGTTCTATTTGTGTGAGCGTGATTCTATATAAGCAAGCACATATTTAGTGGTTAATATTGGTTGGTCAAGAGTGGTATATCATTATTGAGTCTTTTGAGGAGTGCATATGAGAAACATGGAATGAGATGTGCCAGATTCATTAGTGGACACGTGGAGGATGCATGGGAGAGGCTTCATGTGTCAAAAGTGTTCATTGTAACTCTTTAAGTGCGTGTGTTGTTTATTTTCTAAATAATAGATGGAGTCTAGAGGCTTTTGGAGGCTAGGTTTTTCCCTCATGAGGATTTTTCTAGGGTATAACTTGTGTTATCTTGTGGCTTGTCTATTTGATCATGCAATAATAGTTATTATATTAGCTTGTATGGATGTGTTTTTTCCTAGGTTATGTATGAAATGGATTAAATAAACTATACATTGGTGCATTATTTTCTAACATGTGGTGCAAGATCTTTCATGGTTGGGTTTTGAGTTATAACCCTAACTTGAGCGGATGAGATGCAAAGTTGAATCTATGACTATGCATGAAAGATTTGAAATATTACAAGGTACAAAACACATTTGTAGGTTGTTTTATTATAGATATGAAGGTTTTGGATTTTCTATCATGATGGGTTGTTTTTAGAGTTGGGGTGGTGGTATAAAATACATGATAGTCTTTTAAAACTTAAAGAATTTTTTTAACTTTAGTCTTATATATTTTAATTTAATTTTTTTTAAACCAAACTTTATTGAAGGGGGAAAATTTGAGCTCAGTTTTAATTTTTAAAACATATTTCACAAGGCTATGTTCATGAGCTTATAAGAGTTGACACTAGGGTACAATCGATTCCTACAAGCTGCAAGGATTTGGAGACCCACACACTATAAATTTTTAAATTGATTTTGTAAAATTGCAAGAATTTTAAATGACAAGTTTTAAAAAAAATAAAAATTTGGGGGACCTAAATCAATAAGGGCAACTATTTTACATTCTAAACATGGTCTAGGCCATATGACTATATTTCCTGGTCTAGGACTAATGTTTTCCTCTTTTTATTTATTCTCTCATCAAGATGATGCATCATAGAGTGTGATCTGAAGTATTGATGAAAAAAATCTTACACAGTCAAATCTAGAAGCAACAAAATATCAGTCTAATGGATTCTAGAAATATAATGTCATTAATTAAATAAAATCCACTTGAAATTTGTAATGGGGTCCACCTTCTATTTGCATATATAGTGACATTTGTTGTATTTTTCTAATGGGCATAACCTTCACCTAAGGAGTTGGTTTTTTGACTTTGTACACTTGTTGGAAAGTTTTTTTTGAGCACTACATAATGGTGCATGTTTGATTCCTTTATTTTTAAGTTTTTTCTAGTTTTGGGGGTGTAGAAGATAAATTTTCTCTATTTCATGGTTTTTAACATAAATTTAGCATATGGAATCACATTTTTTTATTATTTCAAATAGGCATTGGAGAGAATGTTTAGTGTACTACATAGTGATACTATTAGTTTTTTAGTTTGAAGAGTATGGAGAGTTTTGCACTTATTTGATCACTTGTATGTGCTTGAGATTCAAGGTGTAAGAGCATCCAGATGATTAAAGAGGTGAAGCCTTAAGGGAGTACATAATTTTATGTAATATTTATGATGCTATAGTTGATTATATAATTTTGTGCCTCTTGTTATAGGTTTCTAGGTATTTTTAGTGTTGGACTTTGATGGTGATAAGTACAAAGGTTTCTTCAATTATGAGGACATGGTTGGACACAATTTGAGACTTGGAGTCTCATGTAGGTGATATTTTAGGATGCCTATAAAACATTGTTGTTGATTATGGTGTCATGATTATGAAATTACACTCTTACATTGACACACCATATTTAAGTTTATGGTAGTTTGGTGAAGATTTAGTTTGACTTTAGGAGGTTGTTTCTTATCTCCTAGATGTATGATTGGTTCCTTGACTATGGGACTCATTTGTGTAACATATTTGACAAATCAAATTTGTGGTTGATTTTATGTTTGAGTCATGTTCTCTGCATGATTATTCTATTTCGTATCTCAATTTGTAGGTTATTAATGTGATAATGAATTTGCATGTTTTGGTGTGTGTGATCTTGTTAGGAAGTAATGCTCATACCTAGTTACATTAAATCCATTTTTTGCATAACCCTCAAGAGACAAGCATTCTTACAAGCTTATAGAATCACCATTATGAAAAGATCAAATAGAAAAGTCACAAGATAATATAAAATATACCCTAGGAGAACCTTCACGAGAGAAAAAACTAGCCCCCAAAAGTATCCATACTCTATTTTATTATTCACCCATAAAGAAATGCATCAATCCTTCCAATGCATTCACATGTGTCCAAGAATGTGTCCAAACATCCCATGCCATGCTTCACAAATGTAACCTTCAAAAAGACTCAATAATGATAGTCAACTCAATCAACCAACCCAAACCACTAACATGTGTTTTCTTTTATAGACACAAGCCCATACAAAATATAACTAGTGGTAAATTAAAACCATGTGAACACAATACCATTGACCCCTTATTTAATATTGGGTACTAAGTTTTCACTTTATTAAAATATTTTCCTAATATCAAATAATTACTATTTATCATATCGTAATGTGGTGCTCACATTAAATATAAACTCAATATTATGTAGACAAAAAATAAAAGTGGCCCCAATAATAGTATCTCTCTGGAATCTCCATAGAATATCTACTTGATGCATGGCCATCTAGGTGCTACTACGTCCAGCACACAATAATAAGATAAAATATTAAAAACATTAGGCAAGATGTACATCACCTTTTCCCAATATTCTCTTAGTTTTTGTATAAATTGCATAAGTGGCGGTCAATGATATACATCTCATTGACCAGCATCTCAAGTAATAACTCCTCTCATGCTCCAACATGCCACATATTGAAGAAAAATAACAAAACACGGTGACGATGCACCAACCCATGAACACATGCATCAAAATATAATGTGATTATAAAGGCTCCAAGTTGTTATCATTATTAATATTATGGAAATGAACAACTAAAAGGGGGGGCTCAATTAGTTGTTCCCAAAATCATAAACCTCAAACTCTTAAAACTCAAAACACTCTAACTTGTGTATCCTTAGATCTTATCTGAATAAATAGAGTATGAAACATCCATGCATATAAAAATTAGAAACACATCCACTCAAGTTGACACAAGATTTTTATCATGGAAAGCATGTTAGGGGAAAAACCATGGTGGGGTTGATTACCCACAATAAGAAAATACCTTGTTAGAAGTATAAGCTTATTACAATCTATGAGGAATGCCCATGCATTCAAGCTCACTTCCTAGAGCTCACTGTTCAAATAAAAAACCTTGGGATAAAACCTTGAGGAAGGATCACTGCCTTACAATCTAATCACTACAATGATCCATACAAAGTTTCTGTGAACTATGCGTGACATCTACCTCATGTATGATACAACTCCAATGTAGCAAAATGCAAATCTTTGTTCAACCCCTTGTTGAAAAATTTTTGATTCCCACTTAATTAGGCTCTCCCTTCTTTAGCCACCTCTAGCATCCACATTCATGATTCACAGCTTGAATTTTCCCTAATTCATCATTTTATACCAAGAACTAGGTCAGAAAAACCTAATTCACTATTTCTTCAATCAACACAACAGATTTCTTGAGTAAAATTGATCTCTAAATTTTAAATCATAGCCACTACCTATAAGTATCACCTTGAGATCATGAATATCTAATGTTCACATTTTAGCACTTGCACAACATGATTTACCAACTAAGTCAGCCAAGAACATGAACAATAATAAAAATATTATCATTGACCAAATATTCCACCAATCTGATCCTTTGGATCCATGTGTATCGCCAAATCATCAAGAACATACTTCAAGAACATCATATAACATCATGAAAAATACTCAAAAATTTAAATCCACCACAACCATTGGATTTGCAAGTTCTTTTCCATCAGACTTGAAGAACACTATCAAAAAGTCTCAGAGATAATAAGATTAAGCCTTGAAAACCTATGAAGTACAAACCCTCTTAGTTGAAGACACCTAAGTATGTCTCCAACACACTCCTAGGTTTTCTCCATGAAATTCTCACTCTATTGTGCACACTAAATCTCTCTTAGTCTTCCTGTAAACATAGTCTATCACCTTGTCTGCTAGTCACCTTCTGCAGCCTGGTTACCTATCTAAATAACCATGAAACCTTTTGTAACCTTGGGTGAACATAGTAAACATATCCAACATGCTTCCTCTACATGTGTAATTTCATCTATGCAATATCCTCTTCTCACTAGACCTTTTAAATTCCTTCTCCACTGGCTAACTTGCAACAGTTAAGTTAGCATCAAGAACATAACTCTTCTAATTGCTTCCTCTAATCAATCCTTCTGCTATGTTGACATCAATGCCAACACAACCATCATCCATCTTTTCCAATATGCCAACAATGTCCCCCTATGGAATTCATGGAAATACGTGATGTGAAAAATAAGTAATACAATCAAAAACCAGCAGTCTCACTCCTAGAAAGATAATCAATAGTACTACTAGGAATATCCCTTGATTATCTTTCAAAGTCTCTCTAATAGTACTTATTTTTCTCCCCCTTAGAACATTCTTGACTTGGTTCCAATCAGATTGCATACTCTTCTTTCCATCGGATTATCCCTTTTGAGTACACACCACATATCGTATCTCACTTCTTTCTAATCTTGCAAGTATACATAAACTTTCATCTCTCAATCTGATCAGCTTCCTTCTTTCTCTTCTCCTATGATCATCATTTGTATTTCTCATGTTTACTTTCTCTCCATCCTTCATATTTTTCACATATTTTTATCTCCCCCTTTGACATCAATGAAAAAGGTGTATCAACTATTATTGTAGGATTATCTTTGTCATATCAATGTTTTCTTCCTTTTCCTTTCCTGCTTCTACTATATTTTCTTGTTTTCTTGCACATATACACCTCTATGAAATCCATACACTGATCAACCACTTTACTTAGTGATTCCTTCACTTCCTTGACTCCATACATCAATCCAGATTTAATGATATCTTCGTGTAGAACTACTGGACTAATGCATCCTTTTGCATCTTAGTTTTGAGGAGGAGCAAGTACCTTTGAATTGCCTTTATATCTTAGTGAAGTAGATTCCATATTTGAAATCTCTTTTTTCTTCTTTTTTCTTGTCCTCTTCTTGTGTTTCTACTCCTTGTCCTCCTTTTCTTTTCCTTCTCTCTTCCCATCCCTTTGATCATGCGTGTCTACCTTGTCATTTCTTAGTATAATCCTATCATCTTCTGGCATACGTTGCTTCATCTTTTCACTCTCAACTCCTTGTATGTATTTGCATTGTTCAAAAATTTGTGTGAATTCATTCATCTAAGACATATGAAAATATTTTTCTTGTTATTACCATTCCTCATCATAGTATAAGGACATATACCTATTTTCCTTGTGAGAATTTTATTTACCCTTCTCACACCTTTGAATACATCCGGGGCATGATTTCTTCTTCTACTTCTAAAAGAATGATCTTTTCTATTGCAATCTGAGGCTCTATGTCCATATTTTCCACAATCAAAGAAACTACCACTGAAGCTTTTAGGTTTAGAAATTCTTACCTCATGTTTCTTTGTCTTGTTTGTTTTTCTATCCTCGAACTTCTTTTGACTTTTTTTCTTTATGTTTTTTCCTTCTTCTTACCTTTATTTATCTTCTTGGCCTGATTCTCCTATCCTTTAGCTTTATTCTTCTTGATCTTCTTTCTTTTCTTCCTTTCTGATTTTGACTTGCTCTGGTTGGATTTGGAGCATTCTCCATTTTCTAACCCAATACTATTGTTGTCTAATGACCTCCTCTGAATTATAAATGCTTCAATCTTAGTTGAAATGATGTTAAGCTTATCCTTTAAATCATGTGTAATTATGAGCTCTTATTCAATGAATCTAACCCACTGATCATCTACATAGGATTTGTACACTTCTCTGACTTCAACTTTAGGGATTAGACAGATCTAATGTTCTTCAATTCTTTGGCACTATGAGCTGAAGTTTCCTTCAACTGACTTTTGGTTCTCATTTTCCTTAAGTTTCTTCATATCAGACTCCTAATTTTGAGCATTAAGGTTGTTACAACTTGTGGATCTCTTTTGCTGTACTTCTTTATCTACATTTATTAACACTCCCTTCTAGATGTCTGGCCCTTTTGCACTATTCTTGATATGATTCTTATCTTTCATTTCAAATGGTATATTGACACTTTGTTCACCTATTTTTCCCTTGAAAGAATCAGACTGATTTCTATTGAACTAATCAAGTAAGTGAATATCTTTAGAATGATTTGACTTTACATACCTTGGTATTGTTGACTTCTCTTGCGATTCTTGCATTGCTTCTTCTTTCTTTCTTGCATCAACTTCTTCTTCAATTATCTTTGAGGCCTTCTACAACTTATTTAGATAATGTTGATATAATGCATTTTTAATGTTGATTCCTTGTCTTCTCTTGTATGTATTGATTTGAATTTGTTCATTCTGAGTATTCTGATACTTTACTTTTCCATTGTTCAAATGGAAGACATACCTTTTTCTCTTTGATCCTAATCTAATCTCACTCCCAAAACTATTCAAAATTTTGCATCCCTCATCAATGAAGTGTAGATCCCTTCTCAACTAGCTGACCAACACTAAGAATATTGTGTTTAAGTACAAAAATATGTAGCATATCATCTGTTGTATTCTTTTCATATAAGAAAATAGTACCTCTTCCCTTGAATTTTCCTCTAGTGTTGTCACCCCATCTGAAAATTCCACCATCATACTCTTCATATTTCACAAACTTATTTATATTACCAATCATATCATGTGAACATCCTCTATCTATTAGCCAATCATTCCTTCTATCTAATTGTGCAACTATCATCTTCTCTTCTTCATTTGCAAAACTTTTAGAGTTCTTAAATGTGACTTTATCAATACTACCAGAGGAAGAATCATTACTAAAAGAAGTATCACAAGTCTTGTTCTTCTCATTAACACAACTGACATGAGCACTAGTCATAAATTTTTGTTAGTAATTTTTGCAACAGAATTGAACATAGAACGCTTACCTTTAGACTTATCTTCTTTCTTCTCACATTCCATAGATTTGTTCATGTCACAAGTCAAATGATGTGAGAAGTCACTATCAATGATAAATTTGTCTCCTTTTACACTCTGAGAAGTTAATGCTCTTCCTTCATCTTGTGTTCCTAAGACTCCATCTTTAATCACATTTCTAGAAACAACATTAGGCATGAGCTCTTTAATAATACTTATAGCATGAATGCTAGACATATAATTTGCAAACTTAGATTCATCTTCTTTGATTGTAACAAATATTAGTTCTTCTTTTCTCTTAACATTATCAGACTTAGCATTAGTGACTCTTGATCATTAGCAACATAATAAAATATTTTCTCATCTCTAGGCTTATCATACTTATCCTTAGGAAATCTCTCAAGACATCTAGATGCATAATGTCCTATCTTTTTACACCAAAAGTATTTAAAGGGAATTTTTTCTTTGTACTTACCAAATCCTATTGATAGTCTCCTTGCAACCAATGCTTCTTGTAGATCCTTGACCTTGATCTGATCTATGCATGTCTCTTCTTGATATAATAGCTTTGAAGTCTGATTCAACTTTGGGTAGAGAATCACCAAACTCACTCATTTCAAAAGCAGATATATTACCAACCAATGTATCTCTTGTCACAACAAAAATAGTTTGATTTAGTCAATAGCAGAAAAATTTCTCTTGTATGCAGGAGGAAACGATCTCAACACCTTTGAAACAATCTCTCCTTCATCTAACACACCACTAGCACATATAATGCTATAAAATAATTCATTTATCTTCAACATGCAAGAATTAATGTTCTCATCTTTAGACATTCTCAGATATTCATACCTTCCTTTTAGGCTTTGTAACTTGGCTTGATTGACACATGCATCTCCTTCGTGAAGATTCTTTATCTTTGTCCATATCTCATGAGCACTCTCTAATTCCATCACATTTCTATATGATGTATCTGATAGAGCATTTATCAGTGTTTCTTTTTCTTTGATGTTGTATTCAAACAAATTCTTTTCATCTAGTGTAGCCATATATAGATCCACAGGAGGAGTGTAGGAGTTCTTTGTGATGGTCCAATATTTTTCTCCAATGTACCTTAGATGAGTGATCATTCGTCCTTTCCATATAGGGTAGTTTTTCCCTTCAAACCTAGGGCTTTCCTTCTTCTAAGTTGCCATATATGATCTCCCTCAAGTTGTTAGGCTTCTTTCAAGGGACCAAAGCTCTAATACCAATTGTTAATATTATGGCAAGGGGGGCGGCGGGGGTGAATTAGTTATTCTCAAAAGCATAAACCTCAAACCCTTAAAACTCAAAACCCTCTAACTTTTGTACCCTTAGAGATGATCTGAATAAATAGAGTATGAAACATGCATGCATATAAAAATTAGAAACACATACACACAATTTGACACAAGATTTTTATCATGGAAAACCTATTAGGGGAAAAACCATGGTGGGGTTGATTACCCACAATAAGAAAATAACTTGTTAGAAGTATAACCTTTTTACAATGTATGGGGAATGCACATGCATTTAGGCTCACTGATCAAATAAAAAGACTCGAGCTACAACCTTTTGGTTGCTTTTTATGTTGGACTACAAATAAACAACCAATTCAACCTGCAATAGATATTAAAGAGTAGCCAACTCCAACTATTGAACACTTAAGTGAAAAGGACCAACTAACAAGGATCCAAATGATCCTCCTGCACTTCAAGTTCTGCTAGACCTAGGGGGACACCCTTTGATGCACAAAATAAAACCAATAACACATAGCTAACAACATCAAGAAACAACATATAGTCTCATGAAACAATTCAATAACAACCCAAGGCAGTCCTAAGTACTGGCTAAGCATTCATTCAACCTACAGCTTGGTTTAAACATGAGACAAAACTATCTACAATACAACACAATAGGTAAATGATATTCTGATTTATATTAATTTTGAGAATCCCCAATTCAACAAATAGATCAATGCCTTTTCCAGGGCTATAGAGTCAAACACACAACTATAAAAGGAAATATCTCCACAAATAAACTCCATCCCGTGGACACAAAAAGAGTTGATGCCTTACATTAGCTGTCCCCTCACAAATTTATGAAATTTTTCTTCACGCATCTAGCTCAAATACATAAAACCATATTCACTTGAACAATGAAATTTAACTCTCTCCTTGAGAGAGATCAATGCACCAATGACACAACTGCAAGAAATTTGCAAAGTTGAACAAACACATCCTTGATATATTCCATTCAAATGATCAAATGTACAAGAATTGGAGACAATTTCATACAATACTGCAAAAAAAAAACTCAAAAGGTTGAGCATTGCTTCAATACCCACTTTTAACAACTTGCATTAAAACAACCATAATCTGAAAAACACACAAAACTAGTTACATAATGGAGAAAACCCATCTTGGAAATTTCAAATTTGTGGAACTCCCACTCACAAAAAACATATGGAACCATTTACAAGTGAATAAGATAGAATATAAGGAAGAGAGAAAAGCTCCAGATTTCAGTTGATGCTGCCACATGTCTTCCTTCCAAAAACATCTCATTTGAAAAATATCTTCTCCCCTTTTTCACTATGTTGGAAAATATCTGCATCCTATCTAATCCTACCACATCATACTAAAATCTGATTCTATTCTTGTTTTTTCCTCTTCCTTTGCACTTTACTTTAGCCTAAAAGTAACACCTCCCTATTTAGACTACAACTTGTAATTTTGTCTTTTGTCTCCTCTTTGTTATATGTGAAATAGAATATTTCACTCAACAAAATATCTTGCTCTTGCTGAATATTCACATGGACCCCAAAAAATGCACCTTCCTCTTTATATCTTTTACCTGTGTAGATTTGAATGATATTAATTAAAATCTAATGTTATTATTCTACACTTAAGTGCCATGTTGGGGTCTGCATCACCTACACATGGCACCATGGGCGATCACACGATCTGACTAGACTTGTTGCTGATGTCATTGCATGATAACATTGTTGTGACACCTGTCACCTATGCAGGTCCCATGCACACCTGCCACATCATCTTCCACCTGGGCACAGGCCCACAAAATAACGTTATCCACCACAACCACCAACTGAGCGTGCACTAACGAAAAACACTTTACTTCAGACAACTTACATGTTGTGAGTTTGTTTATAAAAACATTTGAAAAATTCCTCCCACTGTGCATGGGGGATAATGGATTCATATCTCTCTCAACTAAACTTGCCGCCTGCGCACCGGCTGATTGCATTTTCTTAAAATATCTTACTACCTTTTGCAATTTGAAACCTCACTTCTTTGAGGCATCTTATCAAACATTTATTTAGTATGTTTTGTTTCCCCCTCTGCAATGGTTCACAGACTATGTTTTTTCTTTTGTAATTTGTATGCATACAAGGCACTCTCAACCACTTCACAGATTGCATAATTCTCATACATTTACACATCCTGTTGCCATTGCATTTTCCTTGAGAAATTTCAAAGATGTTGCACGTGTACTTTGTATCATGTATTTGCTAAAATTTGTTTCCATTTTGTGTTTATTTCACAGACACAACATTTGATTCGTGTTCCTTTAAGATAGAAGGCTAATCAATTAAAATGCCATTGTTTATGCTTTCACATCTTCTTGATATCAAACAGTCTGTACATTATATTTTGAATGCATATTTACGTCAAGCACACATTGAAAATTGAATACTTTTTGATTTGACTTCACAAACCCATCAAATGAAACCCTTATGGTCTGAAAGCCTGGACATGGATTCATTTACACATAGAGAAAATGAATTCTCAATTAGCTTTTTCTGAAGGTCAACTAGTCAACCAACATTACCCTTCAAAATTGGCCTTCTAACAACTTTCTCAATTCAAACTCAGTAAAACTTATTAAGTTGGATTTAAAATTGACTGAGTAAACTAATTGAATGAACACTTCAGGGTCCACAAATCCACATAATTGAAGATTGTCATGATTTTGATATAGGGGAAAATTTAATTTCTCATGAAATTCAACTACGTGCAAATTGTAGGACCCCAAAGTAGGGTACTTTTTACTTTTACATTTTACGCCTAGAAAATAATAATAAATTACAAATAGAATGGCCCTAGAAAACTTATCATATGAAGTCACGGGGGTCTGGAAATGGATATGTAGACTCATATTCATGCCATAAATGAATTATAACTCTCTTCATGTCATGAGTATCAATCGGGCCTAAGATGCAAACCTCCAAAGTGGGTCACTTAATAAAATATTAAAATGTGCAAAGTACAGATTTGTGTCAACACCTCCAAATAGCTATCTCAAAAACATATCCAACCTGACTCCTAAAAGCTGCAAAAAATACAGTGGCTCACTGATAGGTGATGAACACATTCCCTAAGTAATTTCTCATGAAAATCTTTGGGTCTCAATTTACTTTCTACCAGAGTAGGCCTTTTCAAATAGTTTCTAGAGGTACTAATTTTGTTCCTTAGAGAAATTTTCAATTGGTCACTCCAAATTTCTACAAATTTTGAGAGTGCCAACACAACCCTGAGGAAGGATCACTTCCTTACAATCTGATAACTATAATGATCCATACAAACTTTTTTGTGAACTTTTTAAGTGATATCTACCACATGTCTGATATAGCTCCAATGTAGCAAAATGTGGATCTCTATTCAACCCCTTGTTGAAACATTTCTGATTCCCACTAAATCAGGCCCTCTCTTTGCTATGAACCTCTAGCATCCACATCCATGATCCGCACCTTGAATTTTCCCTAATTCAACATTTTATACCAAGAACTAGGTCAACAAAACCTAATTCACCATTTCTTGAATAATGCACCATATTTCTTGATTCAAATCTATCTCTGACCACTAGATCATATTCATGGCCTATAACTACCACCTCCAGATCATGAATCTCACAGATTTCATGGTTTAGCACTTGCACAACATGATTTACCAACTAATTCAACCAAGAACATGAACAATAATAAAAATATTATCATTGACCAAAAAATCTACCAATCTGATCCTTTGGATCCATGTGTATTGGAAACTCATGAAGCACATAATTTAAGAACATATTATAGCATCATTAAAACACTCAAACATTCAAATCCACCACAACCATTGTATTTGCATGCTCTTTTCCATCACACTTGAAGAACCTTGATCTCATACAAACCCTCTAAGTTGAAGATGCATCAGTATGTCTCCAACACACTCCTGGGCTTGCTCCATAAAATTATCCCTCTGGTGTACACATCAAACCTCTTGTTACTCCATATTGGTTTGAAGGTTGTCATTAGTATTCAAATTTCCCAGTCAGTAATCGAGTCAAAGACAGTCTAGTCGTTAATGATCACCGAGTGCAGAGTTAACCGACTACAGTGATCACCAAGCAGAGTATACATCGAGCACCAAGAGACAGTATTCATTGAGTGAACCAGTAGTTACATAAAAATTTGTAATGGCACATTATTCTAGGTAACAACATTTTACCAAGCTGGATAACTGATTACCAAGATCGAGGAGGACATTAATTGTGGATGTAATCATTAATTGGTTATGTTTCATATGTTTATATGATCAAGGTAAATTTTGTAAACCATTGATCTTAGGTTTTCTAAGATATTGTAAAACCCTAATTAGGTCAAATAGTTTGATATATGAATTTCAAGATGTTATTTTGAAATGTAATGATCAAACAGTATGATCAATTAGCCGCCACACTAAGGACATCTGATGGGGAGACAAGGGTTTCAGAAAAGGATTTTATTGAAGCATTCAATTTGATTCAGAATAGAAACAAGGCTACAGTGCAGTATAGAAGGTATTATCTATCACAAAAAGGTGATAAAATTATTGCACTTAAAGAATCTGATATCAGCAATATTGAGATTATATTAGCCAGGTCATAATTTCTTGTTACTCTAACAATTGTAACAAATTCAAAATATCCTAACAGAGTAGACTTAACTGTCTTTGTTTAAATATCCTAATAGAGTGCACACATACATTGTGTTGAAAAATCCTTTCACATGGTAGATTGAACAAATCTTATTGTTACTCCTAAAAGGGTAAGATCACCAAAAGTGATCAATCTTTGTAAGCTCTAACAGGCTACTTTCTTATTGCAGTAGTGAATCTTTGTGGATTCCATCCCCACCATCATTTTTACCTTCTAACAAGGGTTTTTGTGATACCAAAATACATGTGTTATGTGTATTTTATTTTCATGAATGTTTTATTGTTTTGACTAGATGCATTTACATTTCTGTAATGGTATTTCATGTATGGTGAAAGCAAACTACTCAGTCAGTTAAAAAAGTTTATGTTTACAAGGTTTTATTTTGAAAAGTTTTAAGGGTACTGATTCACCCCTCCCCTCTCAATACACACCTTTCTATCATTCAAACAATTGGTATTAGAGCTAGTTCTCTTAATTAATAATTTTAATCACCGAAGAGAAAATATCTTACGATGGAAAGGTGTACACTTGACAAAATTATAGAGAATCAGGGATTGCAGTTGCAGATCTATATTGGACAATAAAGAGAAGCCAAAGAGAAAGTGAAAGAGTTACTAGTTAAGAGAAAAGACATGAAATCTCGTTGTAATGAGACTGATTATCATGAAGAAGAGATATGTGACCCATTTGATACATCTGGATCTGAATCTGGTAGCATATCTGATGCATCTGAAGGAATTATATCAAAGCTATCTGAAAGCAATCAATAACTTACTGAACAAGTGAAAGCACTGTAGATCATTCAAGATACACAAATGGTTAGAATGGTTGAAGTCATAAATGATACAAAGAAAGTTGAACAAGAAAGAAATTTGGCTATTGATGATAGGAGACAAGTGACTAAAAAGCTACAAGAGAAAGAATCTGAAATATTATGTCTTACACAACATTACTTTGAGATTTCCAATCATATGGTTACTATGAGTCATGAGGCCAATTGAGTGAACATTGAACTTGCTAGAAAATTGGTAGATATTGGTGAACTAAGATAATAAAATGAGAAACTGAGGAATGAAGTCAAGATTCAAAAACAACATGATGAGATGATTAAGAGAACTGAAGATAGTACTAAAAGGATGGATGAATTTATGAACAGTCAAAGGAGACTTAGCAACAATACTGGTTTAGGGTATAGTGAGCATAGAGAATCATCAAATCAAGTTGAACAAAGAAATGTCTACACAAATCCAAATCCAAACAAGCCCTCATGCTAGCATTGTGGAAAACCAGGCCACACATCAACTGTTTGCAAAAGAAAAGTGAAAGGTATTCCTAAATCCACTTCTGAATTTAATGGAAATCAAGCACATGAATGTAGATCTAAGATGAATAAACCACATAAGAAACCCTACATGGATAAGTATTGTTGTACTTGCAATATGCATGGTCACAAATCACAAGAATGCAGTAATAAGATGAAGATAAGGTATATAAACCGAGAAGATAAGGTAATGCATATACTTGGGATTACAACACATGGGTAAATTGCATAGTATGTGGTAGGTATGGACATACTGCAGCTAATGGTAAGAGAAAATGGAGAGGAAAATCTAGAAGTTGGACAAATTCTGGAATGATATGTTTGCACTGTCATAAGGTCAATCATCTAAGTAAAGATTGCAGAGACTGAGTAACAGAAACAAGTACTTTTGGAAATGGAAGCACAATTGAAGAAATCATGAGGATAAGGAATCAAATGTGGAGGAAAGCATCCAATCACAATGTTGGACCAAGCACAATAGTCGATGACACCTCATCCTGTGGATCAGGTGATTCCACCACCTCCACCTAAGCAATGCAAGTAAGTATGGAACTACATTTTGCAAAGTTATATCTTACATAAATTCCTTATATTTATTGAGTGAATGCCAAATAAGCATGAATTAAGATGCACTATGGTATTATATTTTTGCTAAAGTGAAACTAGTTTACTCGGTTAATCTGTACCGAGTAAGAAATTTCAGTCGGTGAACATGTGAGAGACAACCAAGTTGATTAAGTTAACTGAGTATTTGTAGTACTCACCAAGATGAGGTATTTTTAGTGTTAACCGAGTGATTTGTTTGTCGACCAAATGGTTGGTGAAAAGCATTTAATGCACCAATTAGGGTATTTACTATAAATTTATGAAAAGTGAACTCATTCATTCACACAATGATCAAAGAGCGAAGTAGAGTGATCAAGAGAGAAATTACAGTAGAGCATTTCAAGCATTTTACAGAGATTCAAGCACATTCCGAGCAGTTTTTGAGTATATCAAGTGAGTATTATACTTACCAAGTTGTCTGTAAAATTCATTGGAAGCCCTAAATTTGAAAACATGATGGCATCTTTATCTCAAACCATGAGAGGAAAGAATGAGAAAAGAAAAAAGGTAATTCTTATTAAGAATTTAACATGCATAGAACCCAACTACAAATGTCATCTAGAGGTTGTTGTACAACCCGACGAAAAAGGTGTATTCTCTACAATACTGCCAAGGGTTTTATTGGTTCAAGATGTGAGAGCTTATATACATTAAAAAATCAATGAGATAGGTGATTTTGAGCTTATTTCGACATATCAGGAGCTTTGCAACAATGGGAAACTCAAGGATGATCACAAGCATTTGGAGGTAAAAGGGTTAACCAATGCCCTTCTTTTCTCGAAAGACTTTAAAATAGAATGGATTCATATTGTACTAAGATGAGTATACAATGGTAAATTATGGCTAGATTAACCTATGAAGATCACAAAGGACGTGATACATGCAGTCATTGGGTATCCAAAAACCGATAAAGCAAAATCCCTAAGGCATCAGGCCAAAGCCGAGATTGAAAAGCTAATAGGAGTCAAGTGGGATGGTAGAGGTATGAGGATCAATATTGTCAGTGATGTTGAACTAAGGTTTGGAGCCTATGTCATTGCATACAAGATCTTCCAATCTAGCAGACCCAACAACGTCACATGTGGTGCAGTTGACATTGTGTATAAAATTGTGAAGAAGGATTCACAACTCGACCTAGCCGAGTTATTGCTGAGGAAATTGGAAGAGAAAATGAGAACAATCAAGGAAACACATTCAAACACCTGCAAGTATGGTTCTTTATTAGTATGCACATTTTTCTATTTGCAAAATTTCTTTCCCTCTGTCGGTATTGTAACTTGGGATATCAATCGACCAATCACTATGCAAGTCATTGAATTCATTAAGAATATAGGAGAAAACTTTGTGCCCATTATGGATGACTATTTCAAAAAGCTCAAAGAAAGAATGTAGAAAAGAACAAGGATACCAACCCATTTGGTAGAGAAATATAAAGAAGATATTTGTTTTGTGGTAGACACTAACACCACACTTATCAAAGTAGTAGAGCTGAGAATAGCATGGCTACCCCCCATGGACTATGAAATTGACATAGATTTAGCTTCAAAATCTATAGAGACATTACTTAATGAACCTGTAGACAAATCTTCTATGAGATTTGGTACATTTGATGAAGCTAAAACAAGGATAAAGATTGGACTTCAAGTGGAGAAGATGGGAAGAAAGAAGACCAAAATAGTAAAGACTTTGAAAAGAAAATTTTCTATAACTAATGATGAACTTGACAAATTAGTAGATGATACCGAGGAGCAGATTCCAGTCACTGAAGGAGAAGATCAAGATGTCAAGGCCACAAAATCTGATGAAATATAAGAAGAGTCACCTAAGGCTAAGAACGGTAAAGGCATAAAGGCTGAGACTCCACCGAGGACAAGAACAAGATCAGTGACAATAAATTCACAACCTTTAAAGAAAGGAGTTGCTAAAATAACTAGACCCTCACCAAAATATACTTATTAGAAAAGGACATCTAAGGCCACCACTGAGACCCCTACACCGAGAAGAAAGAAAAGGTATGTGAGAGGAAAAGATGACATTGATGAATCTGATGATGAAAATATTGATCAATTCAAGGCTGTAAAGAATAAGATACCACAAACTATTGATAAAGTAGCTAAAGCAATAATGTCAACTAGAAGGTTGAGTCATCCAAAGATACACAAATATGCAAGTTGAGCACCAAGGATCAAGACAAGTTAGAAGAAGAAATTATAGGTATGATGGTCACTTATAGAAGAGTTACTATAGAATTTTCTACATATATACCTCAAGAACTTTATGATAAAATATCATCAAGGTGAACATATGAACTAACAACAGAGAAACAAATGAGAGAGACATCTCTCACAATACTTAATGTTGAATACACTGTTGCTGAGATTGATGAAGCCATGAAGACATTTGAAAAGAATTTTTCAAATCAATCCAGAGCATTTAATATCCTTCAAGGGAAGTTGAAATAAGTTGATGAAGAGAGCCCGTTGATATGGACCAATCTTTTGAGTCCTACCAAGCAGCAAGAGGCTTTAACTTCCATAGTTGACACTGAGGTAAATCGACTAAGTCCCGAACCCATAAATGTTGAATACACAGAGAACCCCAAGGTGGACACACATAGAGTAGAACTTACTACTGATGCTACAAATGTCATGGATAGAATTACTGCACTATTAACTACTCTTGGACATGTAGAAATCACAATCAATGATATAACTGAAGGCGACCCTAATGATGATGCAAAGGAAGATGTTTTTATTACTAATGTTATCGAGAACCTCGAAGAAGAAGATGCAACCAAGGTATTCCAAGCTATGGTACCACGTAATCTTCCTATTCTGATCTAAGCAATTGATATTGCAAATGCAACACAACAAGAAAATAAGACACTTGAGAAGGTCGCAGATACCCAAGAAGACAAGGGTGATGAAACTGGTAAGGAGATCGAGCAAAGTGGAGCTACTACATAGGGTGATGCACCAAAAGAAACCATTGATGCTCTAGATAAGGGTGAAGGTAACATAGAAAAAATGGTAGATACTTCTACCACTTACACTAGATCAGTAACTAAGCAACACAAACAATTCATCATACCACTGAGCCACCAAAGCCAAATACCGAGCACAAGGCTCAACTGTTACTAATATAATCTCCTACCTCCAATGTACATGAAAAGAAGAAGAAAAAGAAGAGAGGGAGAAAGGGTCTAGTCATACTTGATGAAATAATAGACATCCCTGAATGTGATGATCCTGAATCCCTAAGAAAATATGGAGAGCTTTGCACCCAAAAAGTAGTTCAAGAGAAGCTAAGATTAGAACACAAGAATACACGTGCTAGAAGCAGCAAAGGATATATTAATGTAGGTTGTTTCTGATGTAAACATAGAAGAATCATCCCCAATCATTGATCAAATTGCACTTCTCACTGAGCCAATAAATGGTCCCAATGTTGAATTCAACCAAATGATTGAAGCGTGAGCCGAGCAAAAGATTCAGTACAAGATTACTAAAAAGATCAGCCAAGAAGTGGCAGTGAACAAGGTAACACTTTCTGAGATTGTAACAACACTAGAAAGTATTATTTCTCAAGTACTTACAATTCTTCAAAAATTGTGGACATTAGATCACTTCACTACTGAGATTAGTGAAAAGATACAAAAATTAGATATTGATCTAAAGGATAGTTCCAATCGTCTCACAACTAAGCAACATGCATTTCAAATGCATTACTCTAAGATTATTCACACCCAGTAGTTGAGACTTGAATTAAAGAAGGAAGAGAACAAGATAAGAGAAAAGGTAACTGAGCTTTAGGTCATGTTACTACCGCATTTAACATTGATGCAAAAGCATGTGATAGAGGCAACATCTTTGATTGCCACCCCTGAGCTATCACTCACTGAAAACATATATGATATGCATGCTCAACTGAACTTGGAGCAGTTAACCCTTGAGCATTTAAAGGAGGAATGGGAGAAACTCATGGAAAATCTCCAGAAGGCCCGTCCCAACATTTTTGACAAGTTGTAAGTTACTTATTTTTGTCATTAATTTCAAAAAATGGGGAAAATATATATGTAAAAGTGGGAAACATGGATGTATATATCTTTATGTACCAAGAGAATGTACAATGGGGGAGTCACTATGTATGAGTTACTAGGTGTCTATATATAAATTTTTTTATATTAATGCCAAAGGGGGAGAATGTTACTCCATATTAGTTTGAAGGTTGTCATTAGTATTCAAATTACCCATTCGATAACCGAGTCAAAGACAGTCTAGTTGAAAATGATCACCGAGCGCAGAGTTAACTGAGTACAGTGATCACTGAGAAATAGATTCACCAAGCAGAGCATACACCGAGCACTGAGAGATAGTATTCACTGAGTGAACTAGCAGTTACATAAAAGTTTGAAATGTCACATTATTCTAGGTAACAACTTTTTGCCGAGCTGGATAACTGATTACCAAGATTGAGGAGGACATTAATTATGGATGTAATCATTAATTGGTTATGTTTCATATGTTTAGATGATCAAGGTAAATTTTTTAAAATGTTGGTCTTAGGTTTTCTAAGATATTTTAAAACCCTAATTAGGTCAAATAGTTTGATATATGAATTTCAAGATGTTATTTTAAAATGTAATGATCAAAAATTATGAACAAGTAGCCACCGCACTAAGGACATCTGAAGGGGAGACAAGGGTTTTAGCAAAGGATTTCATTGAAGCATTCAGTTTTATTCAGAATAGACATAAGGTTACCATGTGGTACAAAAGGTATTATCTATCATAGAAAGGTGATAAAATTATTTCACTTAAAGGATCTGATATCAGCAATATTGAGATTGTATTAGTCATGTCACAATTTCTTGTTACTCTCTAACAATTGTAACATATTCAAAATCTCCTAACAAAGTAGACTTAACCGTCTTTGTTTAAATATCCTAACAGAGTGCACACATACATTGTGTTGATAAATCCTTTCACAAGGTAGATCTAACAAAGATTATTGTTACTCCTAACAGGGTAAGATCACCAGAAGTGATCAATCTTTGTATGCTCTAATAGGCTACTTTATTACTACAGTAGTGAAGCTTTGTGGGTTCCATCCCCACCATAGTTTTTACCTTCTAACAAGGGTTTATATGATACCAAAATACATGTGTTATGTGTATTTGAGTTTCATGAATGTTTTATTATTTTGACTACATGCATTTACATTTTTGTAATGGTATTTCATGTATGGTGAAAGCAAACTACTCAGTCAGTTAAAATAGTTTATGTTTACAAGGATCTATTTTAAGAAGTTTTAAGGGTATGGATTCACCCCTCCCCTCTCAATACACACCTTTCTATCATTCCAACACCTCTTTCAGTCTTTCTGTTAACACAGTCTTGTTGGAAGATACAATTGAAATAATTTTATATTGTCATTGATGTTAAACCTTAACTGGTAAGATAGTTGCTATCTTGTAAAATGTCATATGAATAGATTGATGAAGAAGATTTAAAAATACGAGATAAAAAGAAGACCTGGTGAAATGGTTGATTTATGTGAAGCTACAATGGGTACTTGATGAGATTGCACCTTGGTACGGTAATATGTTGTTTATCTTTAACACCAAGTGAAGTTTGGAAGATTACAAGTTTAGTCTTGACCAAGTATCAGAGAAGAAGATTAAGGAACTTATGTTTGTGCCGAGTGATGGGAGTGTTGATCAAGTGTCAGTAAAAGCTGAGAAAATTTTGTGTTGACCGAACATTAGTATTTACCGAGCATCAATAAATTACTGAGTTATCTAGTGATGACCGAGCAAAAAAACACAGTGATGACCAAGTGTTAGTATTTTGACAGTTTGAGGAAGATTTGAGATCCCAACTGACATAGTTGATTTCTTGGGATATGCAAAGTATATTTAAGATAAGGATGATCATTGTGGAGAATTAAATGAGGATTTAATATATTTTTAACCATTTTTATGTATGGATTCAAGAAGGAGTTTTAGGATGTATTCTACAAGGTAGATGGAAAATGAAATGTTGGAAGGATTTTTTGGATCTGACCAAACCCTGAGATCTATGGTGATGATGAAGTGGAAAAAGATCTAGCTACCTGATTAGAGAGGTATAAGTTTAACCTGATTGCAGGTTATGTATGTAGAGGTTAATTCAGTTGATTGTAAAATCTAAGAAGGAAGAGAAGGAAGAGAAGAGCAGTACAAGACTGCACAGTGGTGATTGCTTGATGGATTTCCAAGCATATCTGAGTGATAGAGATGAAAATGGAGGTCAGTTAGTGAATTAGCATTTGAGAGAAAGTGGATCTGTATTTTCAAAGTGATTTGTATGTTTAAGATCACATTACTGTTACTTTCTAACCATTGTATCAATGCAAAATCCTTATAAACAAGGTTGACCTAACAGTCATATTGTAAATCCTTTAATCAAGGTGACATTCTAATGGAATGATCTAAGTCCTCTAACAAGGCTCACTTTTAACAGGGTGATTAAATCCTTTAAAATGGTCACATTTAATAGTGTGTGTTGTAACCTTTAACAAGGTTGGCTCCACACAGAGCTCACTTCAAAAGAGTGAAAAATTGGTAGCATGTTACTAGTGGTTTTTTTCATATTGGGTCTACACGTTAAATCCTGGTGTCATACTTGTGTGAATTTTATTTGATGTGTTGTACTGTTGAGAGTTTTATATTCTGCAAGTTGATTACTTTAGGATAGTAAACTACAAGTTTATGTTACTGATTATATGTTATAAAGACCGAGTGGATTTTTGAGTAGATCTAAGTTGGTGAAAGTGTTTGAAAGTTCAATTGGTACTTCTAGACCTAAGGATAACTGATTCACCCCCCCCCNTTCCCCCCCCCCCCCCCCCACACCTCTCAGTTATTCTAAATCATTCTAACAATTTGTATCAAATAATTGTGGTTCTTGTAGAGAAAAGTTTGAAGTTACTTGGAGCTAAAGATTAAGATGTATAAAAAGGAGGTATCGAGGCTGAACAAAGAGAACTTTCCTACATTGCAAATTTTGATGAAGCTACACCTAGCTAGAATTGGAGAAGCAACAAAATAATATGTGGAACATGAATACATAAATGTGCTGACAGTGTTGACAGCTCAACAAATGAAGGAAAACCAAGAACACAACCAAGCAATGTTGGAGATTGCATCAACCCTAAGTTATCCTGAATTTGAAGACATAAAAGACTGCAAAAATGTAAAAGAAATGTGGGACACACTGGAAGCTATCTATGGAGGTGATACAAATGTACTAAGAGCTAAAAATGAAAGCTTCAGAGGAAAGTTTGATGAAATGAAAATGTTAGATGGTGAAACTATTGTTCAATACTACAACCGTGTTAAGGAGGTTGTGAATGTTATTAGAGGAGAAAATGGAACTATCGGTGATGATACTGTTATTAGCAAGGTACTAAGAACCCTAATTCCTATTTATGATATTAGAGTATCTTCTATACAAGAACTGAGATGTAATCCTAGTAACAACTTAACTCTAGAAGGTTTAGTTGGTAGACTTACTGCGTTTGAGTTATCAAATTTTGATAATTTCACCCCTCACAATGTTGATTCTACATTCAAATCACAATTGACTCTTCATAAATCTAAGAAAGGAAAAGAAAGATGTGAATAGTGATAGTGACACTTCTGATTATGATCTTGATGAACTTGAGACACTTATGGCTAGAAGACTATAGAGAGGAAAAGGAAAATTCAAAGGTAAACATCCTATAATTTGTTTTTCATGTAACAAAGTTGGCCATATTGCAGCAAGATGCACTAACAGGAATGACAAGGATGAAAGAAGAGAAAATAAGTACAAAGACAAAAGGGATGATAGAAATTTTAGAAGGTATAAGGACTATAAAGACAAAGGTAAGAAACCTTGTTATATTGTTGAAGAAGAAACTGATAGTGAATCTGATAAATATGATGACAATGATATAGAAGTTGTTTATGTTTCGATGAAAGATGATTCTGATGAGGATGAGAAAACTGCACTTATTTCATATATGAGTAAAGGTGATAGATGGATAATTGATAGTGGTTTCTCACATCACATGACTGGTGATAAAAGTAAATTTGAAACCTTAAGCTATTTCTAGTGTTAAGTTTGGTAATGACAAATCATGTCTTGTGAAGGGAAAAGGATCAATAAAATTGACTGATAAGATCACATGTGACAATGATTAATGGGTTGAAGGTCTTAATTGTAATTTTTTGAGTGTTTCTCAGTTAAACACTTCTAGATACCAAGTTGAATTACATCACAGAAAGGCTAAAATATTTGATGCTACTGGTGAACTAATTGGAAGTGGAGAACATACAAGAGGTAATTTGTTCTATCTAGATCTATCTAATGAGACATGTTTGTTTTCACAATATGATGATGTATGGTTATGGCATAAGAGGGTATGTCATGTAAACTTTGACAATTTGGTAAATATTAGTAAGATGAAAAGAGTAAGTAAAGAGTAAGTGGCTTACCAAGATTGAAGAAACCTAATAATGTTATGTGTAAGCAATGTTAGTTGGGCAAAATGACAAAGTCTAGTTTCAAGAGAAAAACCTATACTTTAGATGATGTTTTGGAATTGGTTCATACTGACCTTTGTGGACCTATTGGTGTGCAAAGATACCATGGTGATAAATTTTCATACTATTTGTTGATGATTACTCTAGAATGATGACTATGATGTTTCTCAAAGAAAAATCTGATGCTTTTCAGTTGTTTAAGTGGTATTTGGCAAAAGTTGAAAAGAGACAGGTAAGAGCTTGAGATGTCTGAGATCTTACAAAGGGGGAGAGTTTATATCTAGTGAGTTCAACTTATTCTGTAATGATAAAGGAATTAAAAGAAAAATGTATGCTCCAAGGACTCCCCCATAGAATGGCATAGCCGAGAGAAGGAATAGACCAATAATGGATTGTGCTAGAACACTAATGATAGATAAGAATATTGTACAAAATTACTTTATAGAAGCTGTGAGTACAGTAGTGTATACCTTGAACCGAGTACAAGTCAAGAAAGGTACTGATATTACACCTTATGAGTTATGGTATGGTTATGCACCTAATGTAAAATACTTTAAATTTTTTGGGATTTTTAGTGATTTTTCTTGTATCCCTCAGTTCTAAAAATGACAATGCCAACCAAACCTGGGGATTTTTGTCCAGCTCACAAGAGTTAGCTCATTCCTGCAAACTGAGGGGCAAGAAAAGAATACTTGATGAGGATTTTATCCTCCTTCTTCTTTGAGCTCCACACACTCAGGAAGGAACACCTAAAACAAGCTAAAATTTGCATACATATAACTCACTAGCAAAGCCTCATTATGCAGATGCGACCGTGGATAGTTCTTAGACTTATAAAACATGGGAGTTCAACTCAACCAGTCTTATACAGGATCCCACCTCTATGATCTACTAAGAACCAAGTAAATGGTCAAAGTAACAACAAGGATTAAATCCTTCTTCTCTTCGAGCTCTAAACTCAGGCAGGCTAACCTATGGATTCACTTCTTCAAAGAATCACCACCAATGTCTGTGCTATTTGATACAACTCCTAAACATCCATGCTCTTAAATAGGAAATGAAAGATGATTTGATTTTAAATGATTGATAATAAGGACTGCATAACTAGAAAATACCACTGCCTAATCCTGGGAAAAGAGTCAAATATAAGTACATCCACAAAAATTACTTAATGGAAACACAAACAGAATGCCTTACAAACTATCTGCAGCTCGGATAGAATGCCTTACAGACTATCTTATCATTCCCATACTACTGTATCAAATCCTCCTACTAATGCTTATCCCTTTGAAATCATTCATGAAACTTAGTTCTCTCCTTAAAAGAAACTCATGATCAATTAGACAGTTACCTTGTAACCGGTATATTTAAGATGCCTTACAAACTTAAACATACAAGAGCATCAAAAAAATATAAAAAGACAACAATAATATGGAACATGAACTGCACTATATTCCATTAATATATCTTGCTTCAATACATCCAGAATGACAAAAAACTAAGAAAATAAGACCCTATAATCAGAAAGTTGTCTTGCAGCATTAATTTCACCATCCTTGTTACAATGGAGAAAAAACCAGATATAGGAGAAAGGGAAAAACAATCTCCCTCACCGACACCTATCTGTCCCCAAAAATATCTACAACTTCTTCAATCTGTAACTACAAGAATCTGATATGATCTGGACTCAAATGGTTCATAGAATCAGAATCCTCATTCTGAGACTTTTTCGGTGATATATGATACTTCATACTTTGGACACAAATTGCCCCCTGAAATCATTTATCAAACCTTCTCTCTCGTGCACATTTTTTGAATAATTTGGAACATTTTGAAATATTTGAATTTATATTCAATAGTTTGACTATTGAATTGAAATTATATTTCACTTTAATATTTCAATTTAGCATTTTAATACCTTATTCCTTGTATATTTCTCAAAAAGCACCAGATTCTACCACGTGGCAGCCTCTGATTGGCTCAGAAATCCACCTAGGCACCTATGTATCCTACTTGTGCCATGTGGTGGACTCTGATTGGTCTATAGGTCCAACTGGGTGCCTGCATCATCTGCCCTATGTATGACCCGCCACTTGTCTGATCGCCACATGTCGCGTTGTCGTGATGCCTCTATGGATAATGCTTGTGAGTGTTTTAAATTCAATTCATCATTTAGCGCCAAAATTTGGGGGCCCAGCGTGCATCAAACTGATCCAACTAAGAGGCCCACAAAATGGCATCTTGGTTCTTTCTTAAAACTATCAAGTGAGTGTTTTAGTATATAAACACTAAAAACTTTCAACACCCCATGCATGTGGGATAAATGCTTTTGCTAATTTTCAAGCTTCTGAAGGTTTCTAGCAGATGTTGCTCACCCATGGCAATATTTTCTTGCTGATAAAAACCTTCATTCTCCTCCATATGGTTGGGCGGCCTTTGTTGTGGTTTCATTTTATTTTTTTTTAATGTTTTGAAAACCTCCCTCATTTGTTGCGTAAGGCATAATGTATGGTTAATATTTTGCAAAGTTTTGAAAAGTTTCAAATCCTCCATAATCCCTAAAATGCTATGCAACTAATGGGATTGATCTACAATTTTAATATTTTACATGCTTCTTCCTCCTTTTATTCATGCACAGCAAGCTTCTTGTTTAAAACTGAAATACACGGTAACTTTCTTGCAATGATGAAAGCACACTTCCAATTTCTCTTAAATTGATACACCATTAACAGGAATGAAAGGAGCACAAATAACCATCAAGCAATCATTGTACATAAGTGATCAAAATAGAGGGTCATTCTGATGCCAATAACCGCACATAGGAAAAGGAAACTCCATATATAACTGCTCTCGATGATGTCAAACCTGGAAATCCCAACAATTTTGAATGCCAATGCAATCTCCCATCACTATAAGAGGACTCATGTCATAGTAATAGAGTCCATATGGTAGATGAACTATGTTCTCACAGCTGAAAATCCAACTGTAGAATGTGTGATTCCTTCATTTGCATGTTGCGTGAGCTCCTCAAATTTGTGTGCAACCTATCCTTTAAAACTTGCGCAACACCTATGCAAATGTATTTTTGTTGTTTTAAACTGTCAAACTCTCCAAAAAATCTGCACACTCCTGGCAATGCTATATGCCTTGGTTTTTATATATAAAAAATTTTCTCCCCTTCTACCAAATGCTATGCAGGGGTCTGATTCACTTCTCATATCCCACGCTGGCATTTCACTTCTTTGCAAAATGTATTGATTGTATTTTAAAACATTTAAATCCTTCAATTTCTCCATGGCATGTTGCATGGGAACTTCTCCTTCAACATTGCGCAGATCTTTAAAAAACTTGTGTTGTCCTCCGTTTCCCATTGTCCAATGTTGGTCTCTCACTCTTTCGGTTTTGTCTGTAAACTCCTCTATTTTCCAATGTAGCCTTCTTTAGACCATTTGTACTCGCCTGGTTTTCTATGAAAATGTGTATGCTTCCACATGGGGAAAAACCTCCTTCATGCCTTTATGCTAGATCTTTTTTTCATTTGATGCTCTGGCTTCTTGGCACTTGGCTATTTGTAAATTTTCAGCTTGATTTCTGGATTTTGATTGTGTGTAATTTTTTATGCTAAAAATTACACACAATCAAAATCCAGAAATCAAGCTGAAAATTCTTATGGATTGTGGAAATCTGATCAATTTACTTGTAAATTGCTTGAAATTTTCTAAACTCTTCCTAATAATGTGCAGCATCTCTTATCATCTATTTACCTTCTTGTCATATATTTCGCAGTCCATCTTGGTTTTACACCCCCCATTTGCACGTGCTTCTTGTGTTTTGATTCACCTCCATTTGCACTTGTACTTACCAAATCGTAGCCACTTGGTGAAGTCGGATAATGCTATGTTAAAATTTCAACCATATCAATTAGTTCATTACATCTTTGCAAGATTTCCCAAAAACCACAAATGGCCTTTGGAGACGGCCTCAAAAATTGAATGAGAAGCCTCAAAGAAATGTGCCATCTATAACTTAAGTTCATTTCCAACATATGAAAACCCATTCCAAAGGATATTTCACAAAAATAATTGAGCCAAAAAATATCACTGATCAAACATGGCCTCTTCAAAAAACTAATTCTATCTGCACCACCAATCTGCACAAATCACCTTCAAAACTGACTTTGAAAACTCATCAACTGAAACCTTCATGAACCAGAATCTTGGGTATTTATTCACTCCCATACAAGGAAAATGAATCAACAATTATCTCACTCATAAAACCATAAGGTGAAAAACCAATAAACACCAAAGTCAGCCTATTAGAAACATTCTAGAATAAAATAGTGAAATATACAGAAGTCTGGTTTGGAAATGGCTTAAGAAAGTGACCAGACGGATTGGTAGAGATCCAAAAATATTAAGGGAGATTCACTCCTAGGTCTAAAATGAATAAAAACCCTCAATTATTCTTGACCTTGAACCGGGTGAAAATTGGGAGACCTCCAAGTAGGTCACTTAAAATATAGATTGTGCATATTCATTGAAACTTAACAAACTGCAAATGGAAAGGCTCTGGAAAAATGATCAAAAAAACACATGGGGGGCTAAAAATGGACATGGATACTCTCTCACATGCCTACAACATAGTGCAAAAACCCTCATTCTATGAACATCAACCGGTCATAAAAGTGAACCTCCGAAGTGAGCCACTTTATAAAATTCTAGAAAGACACAAATGCAGATGTAAAATTTGCACAGACTGCCTTTGGATTCCTCTTGTAAAACATAGCAGATCAACTCCTGAATCTTTGAAACTTTCCAAGTTGGTAAAACCTCACACATGGAATGCAGATATCTAACTAACTCATCATGACCATAAAGTGACACTGAGAAATCAACATGCAAAGTCAGCCTCCTAGATGAATAATCATTTGATACATAGAAAACTGAATAAAGTCTATTTGGTTTTTATTTCACAGAGGCGTCAAATGAAACATTTAAGATCTAAAATCCTGGATATGGATTCACCTTTACATGAAGAAAACATATTTTTAATTATCTTGTTCTGATCCTCAACTGGCCAATTAGTATAAATCCTCAAAGTCAGCCCTTTACCAACTTCTAATTTCAAAATCAATGAGACTACATAAATCTGACTTGGAATTAGCTGAGGAAACTAATCAAACGGATTGGAACATCTCTGAAAATCTTCATGGTAGTACATCTCCATGACTACAATATATTGAAAAAATCCTTTCATCATGACTATCAATTGGGTACACATTGTAAGATCTCAAAGTAGGTAACTTCATAACCCTGTAATTCAAATTCTGAGACAACATAAATTGCAAACAGAATGGCCTTGGGAAACTCATCAAATGAACTCATAGGAATTTGCAAATAAAAATGGAGCTTCTCTTTCATTCCTAAAACACCTTAGACCCATCCTTATATCATGAAACTTAATCAGACCAAAGATACAAGCATGTTAAATAGGTCACTTGGTAACAACTAAATAAGTGTAAAAATGTGTATTTGTGTGAATACCTCCAAATGACCCTCTTCAAAACACATCCAAACTGCGACCTAAGAGTGGGAACCTATTATATTTTCCAAATGATAGGTGGTAAACACATATCCCAAGCAGATTCTCATGAAAAACATTGGGTCATTTTTTACAAGCACCCAAAATAGGCCTTCTTCACAAGCTTTTTAGGACAGCAATTCATACTTAGGGAAAAAGTTAGTATGGTCACTCCAAAATGCATCTAGATTTTGGAGTTCCAATAGTGGCTTTGACTGAGGACGTTTGCCCCATGTGGGCATGCAGAGGACTTCAGAACCTCATGGGTAGAAGATAACCACCCCAAAAACAAAATAGACTTTCTTTTCACTTTCTCTCTCTTCTCCTTCCCAACTCAAAAACTAGAAACCCCTTTATTGAAAGCAAGGACGACACACATCTAAAGGGAAAGAAAGAAACTGTACAAAAATGAAGCTTTTTTACAAAGTCTCAAAGCCCCAACACTGACTTTAGCTCTTACCTCTATCAAACATCTTATTTTCATCTCCAAAAATCCAAGGTAAACTGAAACTCATGCTCCCAAGTATCTAATCAAAAACACTATCATTCACCTTCAGCACATCAAACAAAAGAGTATGAGGCTTTATCTTTAGGGCTAGAAATTTCCATTAAGCATGGAATAAAAGGTTTAAAAGATTATGGTGGTTCTGAATTAGTGGTAGCCCAAATAAGATCCAAATATGTAGTGAAAATGATAGATTAAAGATGTATAAATATGCTATTTGGGATCAAATTGAAATGTTTGATGCCTTTGATATAAGTTGGATAGAAAGGTCAAAAAATATAATGGCAGATTTCTTAGCAAATGTTGCTTTGAAAATTGATGATCAGACTTTACATGGGGTATCAATACTTGAAGTTAAGACAAGACTAGTTGTTCCAGATAATATATACAACTGGCAAGTTTTTCAGGATGACCAAGATATTATGAGATTCATTCAGTGTCTAGACCATTATGAGAATCAATACATAGATTGCAATACCTTAGTGCAGAACAATAATGGTAAAGATTATGTCTTAGGAAATGAGGTTGTCCAATTGAGTTCCAATCAGATTCCTAAGGGTCTGGTTGAACTTGAAGCATTGGTCAATAGTCAAAATGATCACTCAACAAAGACAAGCAATGCTAAGGTTGAGGACTTGGAAGAAATTAACTTAGGATCAGAAACCAGTACTCAAGTTGTTTATAATGGAAAAGGTTTAAATTCCCATATAAGGGAAAAATTGATTAAACGTTTGAGAAAATATAAGCATGTTTTTGCATGGTCATATGAAGACCTAAAGACTTATAAGGAAGATCTTTTCCAACATGAGTTCCCACTGAAGTCAGAGGTGAAACCTTTAGGCAAAAATAGAGGCCTATTAATCCTTTGCTGGCCCCTAAGATGCAGCAAGAATTGATGAAGTTAAAAGATGTTGGGATTATCCAGCCCATTAGACACTCAACATGGGTTTCAAATCTAGTACCAGTAAGAAAAAACATTGGTGACATCAGATTATGTGTGGATTTCATAAATTTGAATATTACCTCACTAAAAGATAATTATTCCTTACCTAATATGGAGGCAATGTTACATAAAGTGACTGGTTGTGAGCTGCTATCAATGATGGATGGTTTCTCAGGATACAACCAAGTTTTAGTAAAGGAATTAGAGCAGTACAAGACTGCATTTACCACTCCTTGGGGAACTTATGTCTATATCAAAATTCCATTTGGATTGATAAATGCAGGAGCAACTTTTCAAAGGGTCATGGATGTTGCTTTTAAAGAATTTATTGACTTATTCATGGTTATTTATCAAGATGATCTAACTGCATATTCTAAGAAAGCTGAAGATTATTGTGAGCACCTAGGTAAAATTTTCAATAAAGCTTTGGAATATGATGTTTCATTGAATCCTAAAAAGTGTCACTTTGTAGTACAAGAGGGAAATTTTCTGGGACATATAGTGTCTAAAGATGGAGTGAGAATAGACCCTAAAAGAATAGAAGCAATCTAGAATGTTATTGCTCCAAAAAACTTAAACGGTGTTCAATCTTTCTTAAGAAAGATAAATTTTGTCAGAAGGTTTATAGAAAACTTTGCAGAAATTGTTAAACCTATTATAAAGTTGTTGAAAAAAGATGCAAAATTTAACTGGAAGGAAGAAGCTCAAATAGCATTTGAAAAGATAAAGAAGGCAGTGCAAGAGGCCCCTGTTCTAAAATCACCTAATTATAGTAAGCCCTTTTCTTTGTTTTCTTTTTCATCTTATCATACAATTGTTGTTGTTTTCCTACAAAAGGATGAAGAAGGATTTGAGAATCCAATAGCCTTTTATAGTAAATCTCTCCAGGCTACAGAGATAAATTATGAGATGATGGAGAAGCAAACATATGCTTTAGTGAAAACTGTGAAATCTTTTAGATCATATTTGGTCAATGCTAAGGAGCAAGCATATGTTCCTCATTCAGCAGTGAAAGATATTCTTACCATGTCTGAAGTAACTGGTATGAGGTGTAAATGGATTAATAGAATTCAGGAATTTAATCTAGAAATCCATATTACAAAATTGGTTAGGAGACAAGGTCTAGCAAAATTGATGACTGAAGAAAATTTAGACTTGGTACAATTAAATAATCAAGTAATACAAGATTTAATAGGAACCAGTATTGAGAGGCAGCCTTTCTATACTAATATTATGTATTACCTAAAAAATACCAAGTGTCCTAAAAATATGTCAGAAAATCAAAAGAGGAATCTAAAGCTGCAAGCTCAGAAGTACACCTTGATTCAAGGAGACCTATATTGGAAGGATAAAAATAGTGTGCTATTATTATGTTTAGATAAAGATCAAGCTGAGAAAATATTAAATGAAATGCATGCTGGGATATGTGGTGGGCATTTTTCTGCAAAAACTACTACTCATAAGATTTTAAGGGTAGGGTATTATTGGCCCAGTATTTTTAGAGATACCCATGAATTTTTCTAGAAGTGTGAGCCTTGCCAAAGATTCTCAAACAAGTTAAAGTTCTCAGGTGCCCTATTGTTAAATCCTATAAGTGCTGAGGCACCTTTTTCCATGTGGGGTATTGACTTTATTGGAGAATTTTTAGAGAATTCTAGTGGAGGACATGGTTGGATACTAGTGGCTACTGATTATTTTACTAAGTGGGTAGAAGTTGTCCTCACTAAAAAAGGAACAAGTAAGATAGTTAAAGAGTTTTTATTAGAAAACATTTTAAATAGATTTGGTGTCCCAGCCAAACTAGTCATGGATAATGCCATGTGTTTCAGATCTGATGAGATCAAAGACTTTTTCAATGAATATGGGATTACAATATCTTATTCATCCCCATATCATCCTCAAGAAAATGGCCAGGCAGAATCTAGTAACAAGAGCATTTTGAAAATTTTAAAGAAAACCTTAGAAAAGAACAAGAGAGCCTGGCATACAAAGTTGAGATTAACCCTGTGGGCTAATAGTATAACAGTTAAGAAGGTTACTGGTAGGTCACCATTTGAGTTAGTATATAGTTTGCAGGCTAGGATTCCTGTAAATAATCTGCTACCTATATACAAGTTCATACAAGAAGAGAAGTTAGAAGTCTCAGATCCAATGAAAGATAGAATATTACAGTTGACTGAGCTTGATGAGATTAGAAGAGAAGGACAGAAAGAAAACATAAAATTGCAATAAAAAATGAAGTATCTGTTTGATAAAAGTGCAAGTTGGAGAAAATCTATATCTGGTGACCTAGTGCTCCAATGGAATGTAAGATCAGAAGACAAAGATAAGCATAAAAATTTTGAATCTTTATGGCTTGGTCCTTTTATTATTTCTCAGAGTTTTGGCAAAGATTTCTATATTCTAAAGAACGTGGATGATGAAGAGTATGATTTGCTAGTGCATGGGCAATTTCTAAAGCCTTTCTTCAACTAAAAACAAATTTTTATGCACAAGTAAATAGGTATTATACTATGTATAGTTCCTTTCTGTTGTGTGTTTTCCTTCTACAATAGTTTAGTCTGCGTCAAATAAGAGGTCTGCAACCAGATATTGTGATATTCTTGTCATAAACTTATGTTTATCCATCCTCAAATAGAGCCATTATTGGTTGTATTTCATGTTTTGGTGTTTACCCTGAAAGTTTTTAAAGTATTTGTCATTCTTTTGCTTAGAGGGTCAAAATTCATATTGGAAGTTGTTTTCATGCTTCTGCAAGTATTGCTCTAGCCCTAAATCTCTTGGAAAATATTAGAAAACCCTAAACCCTTAGGTCATTTTCATTTGAAATGCATTAAATCCCTAAATTTCTTAAGATGGTTCTATTGTTACGTTACCTTTTTCGTGACTTAAGTTGATTTTATGTGCATGTGTTTATTTCTCAGTCACCAATTCTCATAAGAAAAACCAAATATTATTTATGATTTGGAGACTTGGCGAAAAGCCTTGGTCGCGTAGTCTCTTGATAAAATGGAATATGCCAAAATGGTTCTGAGATTTAATGCAGACCGTTAATTTTAAGTTATGATCTGACAGCAGTCGCTGTGTGCATAAATGTTGTCACACTTCTATGAATCATTCCATTCAAGGTTGCTCAAGAATGAGGCCTCAAATATCGATCCATAGCTCTCTAGTCATGGATGTGTAAAATTGTAAAATGAAGGCCCTCAGATTGACCTAGTTGTGTCTATTGCAAATACACCATGAAATGAAATATTCGAATGCATAACAATAAAGTCTAATCTAAATGATAACAATGCATATTAGTCTATGAAAGAAAATATGAATGCAAATCTAATCTATGGAAATAAACATCATTCTAATCTATATGAGGAGCCATGAATGCAAGAATAAAGAAAAGAAGAAGAGAGCTTGAGTGCTCAAATTCTCCTCCAAACCTGCAGCATAACAATACTATGAAAACCTAATATGAAAGTGAGAAGGAGAGGTCTCCTTTTAAAGGAAAGTGAACGATTGAGATTAAGAGGCAAAAATCAAAGGCTATGATTAAGAGGCA